>CAUYUJ010018393.1:458515-648515 GCA_963575745.1 Prorocentrum cordatum
GCGACGATGACGGCGTCGTCGCGTCGGCGATGAAGGTTTGAAGGTTTTGAAAGGAATTCGACGCGCGCGGCAGACGCGCGAGATTGGCCCGCATGGTATTAGTCGACGCGGACCGTGCCACCCCAGCACGCGAGCAAGGGCGTTCGAACGATTTCGACGCACGCGCGCGAAGCCCTATTGGTTGCACGTTATGAAAATACTGGGGGAACGCATGCTTCCCTTAAGAATTCGCAAGAGCGCGCGCGCACATGTTTATTGTTGAAAACCAGCGTTGCGAAACCATTTGTTTTTGTATGTTTGCGGGGCACTCGATTTTGCAATTGCTCCGAAACCGAAGGGTTTTAACGGATTTCGGCATGCGCGCGCGGCGGCGCACGCGCGCATTTCGTCACATCTGTTACAACAATTTCTCGCGACGGCATGCGCGCAAAGGGCGTTCGAACGACTTCCACATGCGCGCGCGAAGCCCGGTTTGGTAGCATATTATGAAAATAGTGATAAACAAACGTATGGTTGTTTCAGGAATTCACAGGAGTGCGCACACACGCTTTTGTTGAACATCCGTGTTGCGAAACCCTGTGCTTTTGTATGTTTTTTTGGGCAGTCGGTTTGGCAATCGCTCCGACACCGTGGGGTTTTGAAGGATGTCGGCATGCGCGCGCGACGGCCCGCGCGCATTTCGTCACATTTGTTGCAAAGGGTTCTCGCGACGGCGCGCGCGCAAGGGCGTTCGAACGACTTCGACTTGCGCGCGCGCGAAGCCCGTGTGGTAGCATGTCATATAAATCTTTAACAAAACTGATGGTTCCAAGAGCGCGCGCGCATGCTTTCTTGAAAATCCCTGTTGCGAAACCCTGTGTGTTGTATGTTCCTGGCCACTCGATTTCGAAATCCCTGCGGGACCGAAGGTTGCTGAAGGATGTCGGCATGCGCGCGCGACGACGCGAGCGTGCGCACTTCGTCATCGTTTTTGTTCAATTGATTCTTGAAAACATTTTTTTTTGATACGCGAGTGCGCGCACATATTTTTCCCAACCGTCCTGTGGTGTTGGGTACTCGTTTTGAAGAGACAGCGCCCCGTGTCTCCTCCCCTCTCCTCTCCTCTCCTCTCCTCCTCCTCCTCTCCCCCCTCCTCCCTCCTCCCATCGCCGTCATCATACTCATCGTCATCATCATCAACCTCATGACCATCATCATCATCATCATCCTCGTCATCATCACCACCAACATCATCATCGTCATCATCATCGCCATCGCCATTAGTTCCCAACCATCCTGTCATCATCACCACCAGCATCATCATCGTCATCACCACCAGCATCATCATCGTCATCGTCATCATCATCATCATCATCATCATCATCATCATCATCATCATCATCATCATCATCATCATCATCATCATCATCATCATCATCTCATCATCATCATCATCATCATCATCATCGCCATCGCCATTAGTTCCCATTTCCGCACACCCCTCACACGTTTCGTGGCCCCATAGGGAGCTCCACCGAAGGCCCCAGTGGCAGGGTTCGCATGCCGCCCCCACCCCACTTTGGCACACCCTCACACGTTTCGTGGCCCCATAGGTAGCTCCACCGAAGGCCCCAGTGGCAGGGTTCGCATGCCGCCCCCACCCCACTTTGGCACACCCCTCACACGTTTCGTGGCCCCATAGGTAGCTCCACCGAAGGCCCCAGTGGCAGGGTTCGCATGCCTCCCCCACCTCACTTTGGCACACCCCTCACACGTTTCGTGGCCCCACAGGGAGCTCCACCGACGGCCCCAGTGGCAGGGTTCGCATGCCGCCCCCACCCCACTTTGGCACACCCCTCACGCATTTCGTGGCCCCATAGGTAGCTCCACCGAAGGCCCCAGTGGCAGGGTTCGCATGCCGCCCCCACCTCACTTTGGCACACCCCTCACGCGTTTCGTGGCCCCATAGGTAGCTCCACCGAAGGCCCCAGTGGCAGGGTTCGCATGCCGCCCCCGCCCCACTTTGGCACACCCCTCACACGTTTCGTGGCCTCATAGGGAGCTCCACCGAAGGCCCCAGTGGCAGGGTTCGCATGCCGCCCCCATCTCACTTTGGCACACCCCTCACACGTTTCGTGGCCCCATAGGGAGCTCCACCGAAGGCCCCAGTGGCAGGGTTCGCATGCCGCCCCCACCCCACTTTGGCAGACCCCTCACGCATTTCGTGGCCCCATAGGGTGCTCTACCGAAGGCCCCCTTGGCAGGGTTCGCATGCCGCCCCCACCTACTTTTGCACACCCCTCACACGTTTCGTGGCCCCATTGGGAGTTCCACCGACGGCCCCAGTGGCAGGGTTCGCATGCGTCCGCGCCACACATGTCGACACACCCTTGACACGCTTCGTGGCCCCATAATGAGCTCCACCGAAGGCCCCAGTGGCAGAGTTGGCATGCCGCCCCTCGCCCATTTCGGCCCACCCCTCACACGTTTCGTGGCCCCATAGGGAGCTCCACCGAAGGGGCCCCAGTGGTTGCGTTCGCATGCGTCCCCACCACCCATTTCGGCACACCCCTCATACGTTTCGTGGCCCCATAGGGAGCTCCACCGAAGGCCCCAGTGGCTCCCCACCACCCATTTCGGCACACCCCTCACACTTTTCGTGGCCCCATAGGGAGCTCCACCGAAGGCCCCAGTGGCTGCGTTCGCACGCCTCCCCACCATTCATTTCGGCACACCCCTCACACGTTTCGTGGCCCCATAGGGAGCTCCACCGAAGGCCCCAGTGGCAGGGTCCGCATGCCTCCCCACCACCCATTTCGGCACACCCTTCACACGTTTCGTGGCCCCATAGGGAGCTCCACCGAAGGCCCCAGTGGCGCGGTGCCTCTGAGAAGAGGGGCCTAGTTTGCGTGCCCCCTCCTTCGTCTCATATCCGTGCGGTACTCGCAGCTGCATATGGTTGGGTCCTTCGCCAGGCTAATTTTGCAGAGGGTGGCGGGGGGGGGCGATACCAGCCTGGCTGGGATAGTATGAACTCACATGTAGGGTGGACATTGGGTCAGAATCCTATGTGCTTCGCATTGGTAACCCGGGGGTCTTTCTGTCCGGGGGGGGGCGGTAGAATTTATTAATCGCTTCGCTCATTCCGCCGGCCCATATTGTCGCACAGTTGTGGGCTAGCCGAGTTGTGGGGCCTCTTGGGGGCCGTTTTGGGGCCTCTTGGGGCCTCTTTTGGGCCTCTTGGGGCGTCTTGGGGGCCTCTTGGGGGCCTCTTGGGGCCTTTTTGGGGCCTCCTGGGCGCCTTCTGGGGCGGAGGGCTCGATTTTTCAGTTCTCGGTTCCCCTCTTGAGCCCCTCTTGGGCCCGTCTTGGGGCCTCTTGGTCCGTCTTGGGCGGCACTTGGGCCGTCTTGGGGGCCCTCCTGGGCCGTTCCGGGGCCGTCTTGGGAGCCTCGTGGGCCGTCTTGGAGCGGTCTTGGGGGCCTCTTGGGCCGTCTTGGAGCGTCCGGAAGCCGAAAAAGCCAGAACGCAAAAAACAGCGAAAAAAACAATGAAAATCAACGATTTTGGCCTCTTGGGGCCCTCTTCGGAGGCCTCTTGGAAGGCCCTTGGGGCGTCTTGGAGGCCTCTTGGGCTGTCTTGGGGCCCTGTTGGGCGTCTTCGGGCGATCTTTGGCCGTCTCGGGGCCCTCTTGGACCGTCTTGGAGGCTTCTTGGGGGCCTCTTGGCCCGTCCTGGGGCCCTGTAACAGGGCTCCGGCATCTCTGGCCCGACCTTGCGGGGCCCGACCTTGCCGGGGACCTTGCCGGGGACCTTGCCGGGGACCGGCCGGGACCTGGTCGGGGTACTTTTCGTCTGGGGACCCCCAGGGGCCGCCCCGCGCGCGCGAAGTAGAAACATTGTAGAGCAGTTACCGGAGATCTTAGCACGCCTCTGGCCCGTTGGGCCGGCGATTTTTTTTCGAAAAGAGAATCTATGTTGGGCAAACTATGTGAAGCAACCTACGTTGTGACATATGTGTGGTGGGATCGTTGCGGTGCAAGATACGAGGTGCAATCTATGTGGTGCGACCAATGCTGTGCAACCTATGTGGTTCAAGCTATTCGGTGTTATTGTTTGTGCAACCTACGTAGTACAACCCATCTGGCGCAACTACGTGGTGCAATCTATGTCGCATCAGATGTGGTGCAACTTATGTAGTGCGATCCATGTGGTACGGTATGCGTTGTACAATATATGTCGTGCGAGCTGCGTCGTGCATTCTAAGTGATGCAACCTGTGCGGTGCATTCCACGTGACGCAATATAGATGGCGCGACCTTGTGTTGCAAATTACACTAACACACATACATATATATATATGTATATACATGCATACATTCATACATGTGTGTATATAGTTTGCATGTTCTGCGCGCTGCAATTCTTGTGGTTCGGTCCACGTGGGGCTATATCTATATATATATATATATGTTCGCAGTAAGTTGTCAAGCCCACTGCTCGCGCAATCCTCACACCCACCAATTCCGGCGCCGATGTTGATCACGCCCGCCGGTAACGATCACGATGTCGTCTCGTCGGTGATGAAGGTTTTGGAAGGAGTTCGACATGCGCGCGCCGCCGACGCGCGCGAGTGGCCCGCGTGGTATCATTTGACAGGGATCGTGCCTCCCAAGCGCGCGCGCAAGGGCGTTCGGATGAGTTCGGCATGTGACGCGAGAGGCCCGTGTGGCACAACTTGATGGCATCGCGGGGAAAACAATTTACAGTTCTCGGAGAAATTCGCAGGAGCGCGGGCGCAGGTTTTTGTTTGATAACTGGTGTTGCGAAGCCATGTGCTTTGTTTTTTGAATGCTGAGGGGCCCCTCGGTTTTGAATTCTTTGCGGAACCCACCTTTTTTGCCGGGTTTCGGCATGCGCGCACGACGACGCGCCCGTGTGTACTTCGATTCTTTTACAATAGACATTCTCGCGGTAGCACGCGCGCAAGGGCGTTCGAATGATTTGAGAGAGCGTGATCCACCGACGCTCTACTGTGGAAAATTCCCCCCCCTCTGCCTCCCGAACCCGAGGGTCTCCCCTCCCCTCCAAAAATCCCCGCCCCCCTCTGCCGAACCCCCCCCCCCTCCCCTCCCTCCCGGCACCCCCCCCTCTCCCCCTTAACCCCCCCGCCCCCCTCCGGAAAACCGGGGGGGTCACTACCGGTTCGAACCCCGCTCTCCCCCCCCTCTGGAAACCGAAGGGGTCACTACCGGTTCGAACCCCCTCGCCCCCCTCCCCCTCTCGAAAACCAGGGTGGGGTCACCAACGGTTCGAACCCTCCCCCTCTCCCCCGGGTCACTACCGGTTCGAACCCCTCCCCCCCGCCCCCCAGAAAACCAGGGGGGGGATCACTACCAGTTCGAGACCCTCCCCCCCCCCGCTCACCGCCAGCAAACGACTCCAGGATCCCTACCACCGTCCGCACCACATGCACCACTGCTTTCCCCAGCACCACTGTCCTCACCACCACTGTCCCCGCCACCGTCCCCACTGTCCCCACCAGTGCCCCCACCATTGTCGCACTGTCCCCACTGTCCCCACCACTGTTCCCACCACGGTTCCACTCTCCCCACTTTCTCCACGGCCCCAACCACTGTCCCACTGTCCCCACTGTCCACTGTCCCACTGTCCGCACCGCTGTCCCACTGAGCTGTCCCACTGTTCCCACCACTGTCCCCACTGTCCCCACCACTGTCCCCACTACTGTCCCCACTGTACCTCTGTCCCATTGTCCCACTGCCGTCCTCGCCATCGCCCTCACCACTGTCCTCACCACCACTGTACCCTCCAGTGTCCCACTGTTTCCACCACTGTTCCCACTGTCCCCACACCACTGTCCCCACCACCACCGTCCCCACCACTGTCCCACTGTTCCCACTGTTCCCACCACTGTCCCCACTGTCCCCACCACTGTCCCCACCACCACCGTTCCCACCACTGTCCCAGCATCCCCACCATTGTCCAACTGTCCCGAGGAGCGGGGATCGTTTGCTGGGCGGGGGGGGGGGCGGGGCGGTTCGAACCAGTTGTGACACCCCGCGATTTTCGAGTGGGGGGTGGGGGGTTCGAACTGGTAATTAGTGACCCCCCACTTTTCATAATGGACCGGGGGGGGGGAGGGGTCGAACCGGTAGTGACCCCGGGTTGGGAGCCTCTAGTGACCCCCCCCGGTTTTCCGCCAGCAGCGGTAGAACACGCTCTTTCAACGATTTCGACATGCGCGCGCGAGGGGCCCGTTTGGTAGCATTGGAAGGAGCGGTTGACAACCCTATGGTTTTGTCAACAAGTCGCAAGAGCCCGAGCGCAGGTTTTTTTGAAAATCCAAGTGGCGAACTCTGGCTTGTTCCCCCCGCTTCGGGATACTCGATACTGAATTCCTTACGAAACTTCAGGTTTTTGCTGTTTCAATAAAATAGCATGCGCGCGACGACGCGCGCGTGTGCACGTCGCCTTGTTTTTTCGCCCAGGGATTCTTGACAACTGGTGACGTGTTGTATTATCGGGCGCGCGCACAACATCTTCTGCCGAGGGTGAGGGGGGAACCGTTCTCGGTTTTGTTGGGATGGTACACATTCAAGTTTCGGATGGACGATGGGACAGCATCAGATGTGAATTGCAATACGAACAAGGTGACCCGTTAAGTTTTTTGGGGGACGGTCCTAATATTGTTGTTTGTGAAGGAGAGTCCATGTTGTGCCGTTTGTGTGGTGCAATCGTTGTTGCGTGATATATGCTGTGCAGTTTAAGGTGCTTGTGCCTAGGTCGTACAATCTGCGTGGAACAGTCGATGGTGTGCAATTTAGGTGGTTCGACTTACGTGGAACAACCTACGTGGAGCAATTCATGTGCTGCAGTATACGCTGTGCAGAATATGTGGTGCAATCCCTGTTGGGCAATCTTCGTTGTGCAATCGATGCTGCGCAATGTACGTTGTAAAAGCTACGTTGCGCTGTTTGGCGGTGCAACTCCAAAACGGTGCAGCTTTTGCATCGCAGTCTATGCGGTGCGATCTATCTTGTACAACCTGTATGGTGCTATGTATGTGGTGAATGATGTCATCTATGTGGTGCGATCGATGTGGAACCAACATTTCCGGTCAATTCTACGCGGTTCAGTCTATGCGGCGGAGTCTCTGCCAAGTGACAACGGGGCGGCGACGGCGGCAATACTGCCGCCAGGCCGACGCACAGCCCCAGACGTCGGGCGGCGACGGGGCGGCGACGGCGGCAACATAGCCGCCAGGCCGACGCACAGGCCCAGACGTCGGGCGGCGACGAGGCGGCGACAAGGCGGCGACAGGGTGGCGACGGCAGCAATATAGCCCCAGGCGTCGGGCGGCGACGAGGCGGCGACGGGGCCGCGACGTCGGTAACATGGCCGCCAGACCGACGCGCAGGCTTTAGAAGAGAAGTAAGGAACCCTAGGTTCAAGCACTGTTTGGGGAACGTAGACATATACATTTACATACATATATATAGATATGCGTAGCTCTCTCTCTCTCTTTCCCTTTCCCTCTACATTCCTCTACCTGTCCTCCCCCGCGACGGTGGTGGGTGGGCGCGCGGCGACGTAGCGTCGCGCCCTTGGAAGGCGGCTTTACGATGCGGCATTGGTCCTGAACACGGAGTACGTCATCTACTTGGAACCCGATAACACGGTCCACGGGCCGATCACGCACCCGCCCACCCACGACGCTGGAGGCAGCTGCGGCCGCCGAGTCTGGAAGCCCCGAGCCAGAATAGACTGATTGGAGTGTGTTCGAGTCCCCTGAGCTCGTCGTAGGGATTGGAGGGCGCGCCACCCTCACTCATGCCCATGCACAAGCCAGAGCATCCCTGCGTGCGTCAAGGAACTTGCGCTCCACTTGAGAGGTCGTCGTCAGCGCTGAAATGCTCAGGGCGTGCTCACGTCGGGTGTTGGGCGTAGGTTTTGGCGGCTCGGCTGCGCGCTGGCATTGCTGCAACGGTACAGCCAGACCTTGACGCATTCCACGCGCCCACGTTGTATCTTTCGATCCGCTTGCATTCCACAGCTGACATGGTATCCCAATGCATCGCCGATGCAGTGACGCTCCGGCTCGACATGTCAACCCCACCTGTTCCAGCCCCGCGCAGGAGGCGTCCATCGCAGCGTGGGAACCGCACCAGCATGTAGGGGGTCAATCATCAGAGCGGGCGCAGGAATTGCAAGGGAGGGGGCGCTGGAGCGGTCGAGTCTATCTAATTACGTATTCACTCATGGGAAAGATAAGTTAAGAGGGGAACTTATCATCAAGCAGCCCTCTGCTGCTGCTGCCCTCCCAGTCTTGCTGCATCCATTTCCATGGTGTGCGCGCCAGCCAGAGGACGCTCGCGCCAAGACAGACATGGCGATCGCATGAGTGCATGCTTGCCCTGCATATCGATGAATATGCAAAGAGGAGCACTGAAGATGCATATCGAAGAAGATGCACAGATGAGCAAATGATGGGGAGGACACAGGGAGGCAGGGACGGAGGTACCTTCCTCTTTATCTCCCTTTTCTTCCTCGTGCTCTTCATTATCACCTTCCCTGTTCGGCAATGTATGACCCCCCCCTCACTGCTTGACAACGCGGGGGTGCTAGAATGCGATCGTCGTGCACGCCGATCCGCTCTACGTCTGCTCACTGGCATGGCTCGGCTCAGATGGCGAGTGCCTGCCGACCGCACTTTTTCGACTCGATCGATCCGATCTGATACCGACTCTTGCCTGCTCGGTCCGATTCGATTCCAATATTCCGACGATCTGATGCCGCCCGACTGCATGGCGCTGTTGTGCATCCTTGCGTGGCCAATTCGCTTCCACTTCGACTCCGTGCCGATGCGGCCCGATCTGGCCTTCGTTCCGATCCCATCCGGCTCCCGATTCGTTACTGGCTGACCTTGCCCTCCCCGTCGTCGTCTCCCTCCTCGTCAGAGCAGAGCCTGGTCCATCTCGGGCCCGGGGCGCCGCGACGATCTGATCGACACGAGGCCGCCGACGGCACCCTCCGGGCCCAGAGCTCGGTACGCAAGGGGCGGGCCGTGTGCCAGCCTGGGCTCGGGCAGCTTCGGCCCCTGGGGCGGAACAGCCCACAGCTGGGCGAGCCGAGGTCCTCTCTTCCGAGGCAGGGATCTGTACACATCCGCTGCCAGGGGCAACTTCCTTCCTGGACCCTGAAGGGCGGTGGACATGTATTCCCCCTTCCGCCACACCCCCATTTCTTCCCGCGGGTCTCGAGAATATCCATGTCCACCGCATGTTGGGATCCAGGGAGATCGGTTCCCCAGGAGGCGGGTATGTACACACCCTTTTCTTGGCACAACCTGCCACAGCTGTGGGGAGTTGTGGTCCTTGTCCCCCCAGACGACCCATCGGCTTCGACACCCCTCTCGGGAGGTCGACGATGCCACGGGCTCCTCCAGGGGGGTGATGAGGGCCAAGGATCCCCCAAGTTCTGGCTGGCCGGCGAGCTCCTCTTCTCCCGGCATTTGGGGCGAGTCACCCCCGAAAAAGCCGTCCAGGGCCACTCGTGCGTGCACGATAGGTTCGTGTGGCGTTGGCGCGCCGGCGACGCCGGCGAAGCGGAAGCATCGAGAGACGCGGTGACGACTTTGGACCCGACGGGATTCAACCTTGAACGATCGGGGCCGCGATCGCTTCGAGGTTGAACCATCGACGCGGGGTCGGAAACCTTTGCGCGTGCCGACCCGTAGCCGAAACCACCGTCCTTGCGTGCGCTGGGCTCCCTTCTCCTGTGGGTGCGGGAGGGCGGGCAGGGCAGGCTCCTTGTAGAGGGTGGAGGGGACGAGGGCGGCAATGCGCGGCCGTGCGGGGGGGCAGGGACGCTCAGAGACCGCGGCGTAGCAGGCAGAACAAGAAGCTATGGTCAGTATCGTTGAGCCGATCCCCACCATCCCACCACCACAGTTGGGGATCTGCCGCTCGAAACCCGAAGGGGACAACCTATATCCTCATCTAGGGGGGTTTAATCGGCCACTGGGGCCCAGGTCACACTGGTGGGGATAGGGATCGGTTGACCGATGCTTCTATAAAGCTCTGGAGCGTCATATTTGGTCAGCTCCGCTGGCAGTGGCAGTCTTTGTTCCCCCTCGGGTCCACGGTACTGGGCCCGAAATTATGGAAATCTGGAGCGTCGTGTTTGTAAGCTCCGCTCGTGGACTTTGGTATCCCTCGTCATGGTTCCGCGCCCGAAAGTATGGACATGTGGCGCTACGTGTTTGGCCAGCTCCGCTAGTGGTTCTAGTTTGGCGTTCGGGCATGTTTGGGAAGGGTTGGTTGATCTTATAGAACGAGCTCCGAATTGTATCCGCCTCCATTGCGTCAACAAGGTCAGGGTTCCTCAGGCAACCCAGGAAATCGTCATCTCTTCATTTCCATCGGCGATTGTCGTTGACGCTCGCCACGTGAACCAGGTTATCCGCACGAGCTGTTGTTGATCTCTTCTCTCCCTCGGCCTCTGCATCGTTCCGCTCCTGCTCCTCGTCCTCCCCTCGTTCCTTCTCCTCCCCTCCCCTCGTCGTGCTCCTCTCATCTTTCCTAGCTCAGAAGGCTTACGCCATTTCGCGCCCCCCAGAAGGAGTGAGAGCTTGCGACAACTGTAGACTAACGCGTCACCGTTCGACACACAATAAGCCCCCAATGCAGCCACACTGCGCACCAACACACACACACATACGCTTACACACCACGCTTACACACAAACACACACACACACGCAGACACACACGCAGACATACTTGGTCCGCCTCCTGCGCGCGACCGATTCCAAACCGCGCATGCAAGATAACGGGGCGCGTTTACCTCGAACTACACATAATCAATTCAGCACCAACCCAGCACAAACAACTCACAATGCAGGCAACACAGCACAACACGCCACAGCACAACACAGCACAGCGCAGCGCGGCACAGCACGCACATCGCACACAATGCACGCAGCACACGCAGACATCCATGCACAGGCGATGGCCACCATCCAGAGCGGGGTGACACATGTGAGCGTGTCTTCCACCGCGAGCAGAGTGCCAACGATCGCACTGCCGCGCACAAAAATCAACGGGCCATGCCGAAGCCCGAGCGATAATCGATCGCAGCGGAGCGAAGCAGAGTGATCGTTACAGTCACTGGTGTTAAGTCGTTCCTGGTTTCCCCGGGCTGGCGCCTCGGTAAAACAAGACATCGTCATAAAGTGTAGAATTGTCCTCACCAAATGTTCAAGATTTTCTCTGTGCGCAGTACCGTCAGCAAGTTTATGTTGACTGTGGTCCCGCTGTGGGGTCGTGGAATTGCGAGGTCGTGGGGTCGCGTGGTCCTGGGGTCACTTGGGCGTGGGGTTGAGCAGTCGTGGGATCGCGGGGTGGTGCGGTTGTGGGGTCGTGGGGTGGCCGGGTCGTGGGGTCGTGGGGTTGTGGAGTCGTGGGTCGCGGGGTCGAGGGGTCGTGGGGTCGTAGGGTCGTGGGGTTGTTCGGTCGTGGAGTCGTTCGGTCGTGGGGTCATGGGGCGGTGGGGTCGTTAGGTCGTACAGTCGTGGGAACTTCGGGCGGTGGGGTCGTGGGGTTGTGGGGTCGTGGGGTTGTGGGGCCGTAGGGTCGTGGGGTGGTGGGGTCGCGAGGTCCTGGGGTCTTGGGGTTTGGGGGCGGTGGGGTCGTGGGGTTGTGGGGTCGTGGGGTTGCGATGAATGGGGTCGTGCGATCGCTGGGTCGCGGGGACGTGGGGTTGCGTGTCGTGGGCTTGAGGAGAAGGAGGAGCAGGAGAAGGAGGAGGAGGAGGAGCAGGACGAAGAAGAAGAAGAAAAAGAAAAAGAGCAGGAGGAGCAGGAGGAGGAGGAGGAGGGCGAGGAGGAGGAGGAGGACGAGGACGAGGATAAAAAAGGAAGAAGGGGAGGAGGAAGGTGATGACGATGATGATGATGATGATGATGAGGAGGAGGAGGAGGAGGATGAGGAGAAGGGAGCCGCCATCCGTGAGACATTCGCAGTTTCATCAATTTGCGACATGCTGATTTTCCTAGAATTATTCTTTCCATGTGCAGGCACGCACTGCCTAGAAGGGTTCTTACTCTCTTAGCTTAAAGGGACCGGGCAATGGAAATCGCCCTGGGCGGTTCCCCCAGTCCCCTGGGAGCGGTTCCCCCCAGTCCCCTGGGAGCTTTAGCTTTAGCTTTAGCTTTAGCTTTAGCTTTAGCTTTAGCTTTAGCTTTAGCTTAGCTGTAGCTTAGCTTTAGCTTAGCGTTTCGCTTAGCTTTTCGCTTAGCGTTTAGCTTAGCTTTAGCTTAGCTTTAGCTTAGCTTAGCTTAGCTTGAGCTTAGCTTAGCTTAGCTTTAGCTTAGCTTGAGCTTAGCTTGAGCTTAGCTTTAGCTTAGCTTTAGCTTAGCTTTAGCTTAGCTTTAGCTTAGCTTTAGCTTAGCTTTAGCTTAACTTTAGCTTAGCTGTGGCTTAGCTTTAGCTTAGCTTTAGCTTAGCTTTAGCTTAGCTTTAGCTTAGCGTTACTGTTACTACTAATGCTGCTTTCCTAGGGGTTCCAACTCCTAGGTAGGGTCGCACTGGGATAATTCTCTTTCCATGTGCAGGCACGCATAATGTCCATCGGGGAAAGCGGGGACGACTTAACAATTTGTCAGCAATCATTGTGCCAGCGCACGGAACGCCCACCGGGGACGGGCGGGGACGACTTAGCACCACCGACTGCAGGGAGCGGGCCCCAGCCCCCCAGGCCTTCCACAGGACCAGTTTGCTATGCCGAGCAGTTTTGACGGTCCCGGGGCTGGCGGAGAGCACCAGGGCACCGAATACTCAAAGGACCCCTGTCCTTCAGGACGCGTTCATGCGAAATTGGCCCTGTTGGCGCTCTAGGGCAGCCGCGCGTCGCAGAGCATGGGCACAGGCAGGCGTGTCGGCAGAGCCAACCCGCGCCGCCGCGCCACCGCGCGCACAGGCATTGACGTGCCCGGCCGCAACCTTGGCGAGGCCAGGCCCGCGGAGAGCTGGGCGGAGGGGCAGGCTTTCTCGCTCAGCGATGGAACGGGCCAGTGCCGGTCTCGGTGAGACCCTCGCGCTGCTGCACACAAGGCAAGACGATTGAGATGTCCGGTCGGAAGCTTGTTGGCAGCGTGCCGCTCCGCCGGTTGCGACGCTTCGGTGCGGCACGCTATCCTCTGCCCAGGCGCCCCGAGGCGTGAACGTCCCGAGCTCTTCCCAGCCTCCCTCCCCGCGGCGGAGCGGAGCCACGCGCTATCCGCTTGCAAGGCGTAGCGCGTCGCCAGGGCCGCCGCCGCGACACCGCGCAAACGTTCCCGACCGCCGCTGGAAGGGAAGGAGCGGAGGGCGGCTGACCTCCGAGGCGCCGAGGCGAGGGCCCCCTCGCGGTGCGCAGGGGCCCTGCTCCTCGGGCCGCTCCCCACGAGCTGTGCCGTGGAGCCCGCCTGCGGCCGAGGCCCGCCGGGGCCCGAGAAAAGCGCCCTCGCCCCCTCCGCTGGCGCTCCCCCCGCTCCCTCCCCTGGCGCTCCTCCCGGCGGCGCGGGGCCCATACGGCCCAGCCCGGCGCGATCCGCGCCGAGCGGGCGCCTGCCGCCCCTCGAGCCGCCCAGCCCCCCCGCGGGGCGGGCCCGCCCACGCGGGAGGGGGGCGGGGGCGGGGCCCCCGCCGCAGCCCCGGGGGGCGCCACGCGGTTGGCAGCGGCCGAGCCCCGGGGGCCGCCCGTGGGCGCAGGAGGGGCGGGGGGGTCGAGGATCGGGGGTGCGAGGCTCGAGGGTCGGGCGACGGCCGGCTCGAGGGCTCGAGGGCTCGAGGGCTCGAGGGTTCGAGGGTTCGAGGTCTCGAGGGTTCGAGGTCTCGAGGGTTCGAGGGCTCGAGGGTTCGAGGGTTCGAGGGTTCGAGGGTTCGAGGGTTCGAGGGTTCGAGGATCGAGGGATAGGAGGGGAAATTGAGGATCGAGGGTCGAGGGGTTCGAGGTTCGCGGGAGCAGGGCCAGGCAGCGAGATTCGAGGACCTGTGCTTCTGGGCGTATTTGGGCTTGTTGGCGGTCCTCGGAGGCCTCTCTGGAGGTCTCTCGGATGCCCCTTGCGGGCCTCTGGGGACTTCCTGGGGGCCTCTCGGGGGGCCCCTGGGGGCCTCTTGGGGACCTGCTGGCGGTCTCGGGGGTCGTCCTGGGGCGGATGGCGTGGAATTCCAGTTCGTGTTCCCCCTCTCTGGGCCCTCTTGGGCCGTCTTGAGCTCTCTTGGGCCGCATTGGGGCCGCCTTTGGGGCCTTTTTGGCTGTCTTTGGGCGATCTTGGTGCTTGGGGGCTTCTTGGGCAATCTTGACACGTTTGAAGTCCGAAGAGGGGAGGACGCTAAAACCTGTCAAAACCGACGGGACAACAACCATGACTGTTGTTTGTTGGGGCCCTAGGCCCGTCTTTGGTGTATCTGGCCTCGGGAACACCACATGAGGACTCCCCCAGAACGCATGGGAATTGTGTGAAACATGGCGTTTTAGAATCTTGCAATGCGTGTAGCTGTCATCACAATCGGGGGCCTTGAGGCACTCCACTTCCTGCTGACGGCACAGTGGCGGAAACGTTGAAGATTGTTAGACGAGTGCGCGCGGCGCCGCGGCGAGAGCCACATTTTGAAGGCCACCGCCCCTCCACCCCAATCGCCGTCGTAAGCTTCAGAACA
This sequence comes from Prorocentrum cordatum, assembly GCA_963575745.1. Lineage (NCBI taxonomy): Eukaryota > Dinophyceae > Prorocentrales > Prorocentraceae > Prorocentrum > Prorocentrum cordatum. Next base: position 473,213 of record CAUYUJ010018393.1, read on the forward strand.
GTACGCGCGGGGCCACGGCGAGAACCAGTCGCATGTTGGAGAACACTGGCCCTCCATCTTCGTAATTGTTGTACTTGTTCAAGCCTCAGGATGTTGACTTGCAAGGAAGTCTCTAGCGAAACGCCAGGCACAGCCCACGGACACGCCTTGTGGTGCGGCAGGGCAGGGCTGCTTATGAGGCAGAGGGATGGAGGTCTTGCTCGATTGGCCTCGTGGCCAGTTCCCGCCGCCCGTGTGTGTGTGTGTGTGTTTGTGTGAGCTTTTTCCTACAATGTGTTTTGTGATTTTGTTCCCCACAGTTCGGGCTGCTGGTTTGGGACGGTTTGCCTTCGCAGCTTGGGCCGCGCTGGAAGCGCACGGGCATAGCTGGACTTTGTGCACGGTTCTCGCGCGGCCGCTGGCACACGCCGACGGGGTCGGCGGATGAAGGCCGAGGTTTCTCTCGCAGTTCTCGGTGTCTGCACGACTGCGGACTTTGAGACGCTTGTCTTCCCACGGGCCACTTCCCGCAGTGAACATGCCTTCTCTTAAGGGGTCTAGGGAGAGGGCACTATCTGGGAGGGTTTATCGCAACATCGCTGATGCTTCGTGGGTTTACACTGTCCCCCTCCTGTTCCACCTCGTCCTCCTCATCCTGCTCCTCCTGCTCCTTCTCCTCCTCCTCCTCCTCGTCCTTTGGCGCTGCTTCGCCCACTGGCCGCGTCCCGCCGGGGCCCTGGCCCCGGGCCGCCGGCGGGCCCAACCACGGGGGAAGTCAACATTCTACACAAATTCTCCCTCCCCTGCTCTGTACCCCGTTTCGTCGCCACGGTCTGCGGGTGTGGGCTCATTGCGCGCTGCAGTTCGTCTCACATCGCACGAGTGCGGTCGTCAGACGTGCACGAAGAGAGCCTCAAACGCTGCCTCGTAAACTTGGAAATTGTCACCGGGCCTGTCGGGCCGGCACACTTCCTGTCCGATAGGCTGCCTCTGCACATGCCTCACCCTTGCCCGCTGAGATCGCCTACGTGGAGGAGAGGGCCAGCAAGATCAAGCCAGGGTTCAAGCTGACCAAGATCGCCATGAACACTGGCCTTGCTGGTGGCTCGTACTTCAGGCGGGCGGCAATTTTGGATGCGTTCAACGACGACAGCGTCGCCCAGGCGAGCATGTCTCTGCCTCTCTTCTCTCTCTCTCTCTCTGCGTCCTCGGGACTCGGCGCCCGTGTTGCACTTCTGCGTGCCGAACTTGGCTCGATGACGTTCGGGCACAGGCCCCCGCCCCTCATGCGGCTGGTTGCCGTCTCCTCGCCTGTGTTTCGTCAAGCGCTCCGCGCCTCTGTCAGGCCAGGCGTCATGTGCCACTAGACACGCCTGCGTGCACGTGTGCGGAATTCCGTGGGGATGGGCAAGACTGTCTCTATCGGTGGGGGGCCCCAGTGCCCTCCGCAGCCGGCGCTGGCGATTACTTCTTGCCTTGCGCAGCTGCGTTCTACAGCCCTGACATCCTGATTCAATCGCTTCGCTCATTCCGCCGGCCCATATTGTAGCATCGCTGGCACTTGCCTGCGTGCTTGGGGGGGCACTTGGGGGGCCTCCTGGGGCCGCTTGGGGGCCTCCTGGGGGCCTCCTGGGGGCCTCGTGGGGGCATCTTAGGGCCTCTTGGGGGCCTCTAGGGGCCTCTTGGGAGCCTTTCGGGGGCCTCTTGGGCGCACCTGGGGGCCTCTCGGGGCCGAGGGCTCGAAATATCCGCGCGGGTCTCCCGTCCAGACCCCACTTGCCCTAATGCAAGGACTGCTGGAAGATGAAGGGTGCGACGTTGCGTCGGCGGAGCGCTCGAGCCACTGAGGGGAGCGCGAGAACACGTAGAGCGTAGAGAGGGTGTGACTTAACGAAGCCAGGGCAATAAGGGCCGCAGCAAAAAGAACTCTCGCTCGCGATTTGGCGGTGCGCCGTTTCGGCTCGACGTGACGTCGGCGTCGCAGGAGTATCTTGGCAGGCGTCTCGGGAACGTCTTGGAAGCCTGTGGGACCTCTTGTGGGCGTCTTGGGGGCCTCTTGGGAGCTTCTTGAGGGCTTCTCGGGGCTCCGTGGCGGCGTCTTGAGGGCCCGTGGAGCCTCTTCGGAGGCTCTTGGGAGCGGGTGGAGCCTCTTAGGAGCGCTTTTGGGGGCGGATGGGGCATCTTGGGAGCACATGGGAGCGACTTTGAAGCCTCTTGTGGGGCCCTTATGGCCCTCTTGGGAGCTTTTTGGAGGCCTCTCGGCGGCGTCCTGGGGGGCCCTTGGAGCCTCTTGGGAAGCTCGCGGGGGCGAGAGGAGGGGTGATCGATTGCGGCTCTCCCCTCGAAAACCATCTTCGTAAGGGGTGTCGAAAAATTGCCCTCCCCTGGAGCTTTCTGGGGGACCTGGCCTGGGATCGTCCGGGGATCCGCCGGGGATCGGCCGGGGTACTTTTCGTCCGGGGACCCCCAGGGGCCGCCACGCGCGCGCGAAGTAGAATATTGTTAAACAGTTACCGGCGAATTTTCGTTTGTGCTTCGCTGGTTTGCGGTACCCTCCCTGGCCCCCCCGTGGATTGCGGAGCCTTTTTGTTTCGTTCGTGGTTTGTTCCTGGCACGGATACAAGTCAGTGAGCACTCTGGTCCTTGAGAACGGTACCCGAAGGGTCCCGTCACCCGTCCAGAGTCTATCTTAGAAGTCTGCGGAGGGTTCGATAATGTACCTCGAACAATCATGAAGTTGGTGCCCATGGCGCGGCCGGCCTTGGCGAGTGCTGCATACACATGCGGCAAGATATCCTTCCAGCGCTCGGCCCGTCTGGCCTTGCAGGCTGAGCAGCCGCCTGTGCATTCAGCGAGTGGCCCCCTGATGTTTTACATGGTAGCTCCGCCATTCGTGTTTCCAGCTTCTTAGAATCAGGGGGGCCATTCGGGAGCTTCTTAGAGGCAATCTTGGGGCACACTTTGAGGGCAGCGTTGCCTCCCAGAAGGGCCTGTCGTTCATGAGCCCCCCGATCGTCGCCATGATCCCCCCCTCTTAGTTTGTTTGCCGAGGCCCCCCAGGGAGCGCCCCCGCGAGACAACAACATCAACAACAGCAGCAACAACAACAACACCAACACCAACATCGACAACGGTAATAATGGCAACAACGGCAACAACAACCGCAGCAATAACAGCAGCAGCAACACCAACGCCAACAGCCAAAGTAACAGCAACAACTGCAACACTAAGAGCAACAACGACAACAACGTCACCAACAACACCAACAACACCAACAATAGAACTAACACTATCAACAGCAGCACCAACACCAACAACTGCAGCACCAGCACCATCCATAACATCAACACCGATACCAATTTCATCACTACCAACACTAACAACGACATCAACAACACCACCACCACCGACACCAACACCAATAGCAACAACCGTATCAACAACAAGACTGTTCGTTCTTACCTGTTCGCGTGCCACTCATCAAGTCTATCCCAAACTCCCCATATCCGTATTCTTCGTCCTCGATCGTAGCCCCTCCGGGGTTTATTGTTTACCTGCAGCGTGTATTTCATGCAGCCCATATGGCAGGGAAAGAGAGACCGGATGGAAGAAAGGGACAAGGGGGAGGGAGGGACGAGTAGCAGGAGGGGGGGGCTCAGAGCAGAATGCACGCGGCAGAACCAGACGGGCAGATCGGGCGGGTAGACCCTAACAGGCGGGTCGGGAAGGCGGGCCCAGGCGGCCAGGTCGAGCAGGCGGGTTATTGAAGCGTGCGTTCTGCATGAACCACGAGGAAGTCTCGAGCGATAGCGCTATTCCCGAGTAAATCGCGAGATCTGCCAAAGCGAGAGCGTGATCCCTGAGTGTCGAGGGCGCGGCGTCTGAATAAATTGCGAGGCACTCCCACGCGAGAGCGCGCTTCCTATATGAATTGTGAGGAAGTCCCGCGTAAGAACGTGATTTGGGAATAACTTGCCAGGAGTATCAGGCGTGAGCCGCTGTTGTTGTAAACCGTTGGCCAGGTGCGCAGTCTAAAAAAACAGGGGCTAGCCCCGGGAGAAACACCTTAATTGGAAGATGCAATGGTTACCCGAGGGGGGATCCACAATTGAGAAATGAGAACACAACGAGCACGTTATCAGACCCGCCCGACTGCAGGATCTAACGCCTAGCGGGCCCGTCGGGCCAGCAGTATGCCTTCGAGTTTTGAAGCGTCCGCTGGGCTGTCAGGCTGCTCTCGAATCCTGCCGAGCATCTGTGCTGCTGCTCCTGCTGTTGGTGCTGCTGCTCCCCTTTCCTCTACCTGCTATTGTTTCTAGAGGAACCAAAAATGACATAAACATAGAAACTTTCGGAGGATAGCGTTGACTTCGTGGATCCGCACTGGGTTCTCCTGACTGCGCCTCCAGCTCCGCCCTTGGCGAGCTCCGCGCGCCAGGGAGGAGGGTCCAGCGCAGATCCGAGAAAGCAGCGTCGAGCTCCGACAGTTTATGTTTGTGCAATTGTTTCTTCCTTTCTGCTGTGCTCCGCTGAGGTGGACTGGAACTACCTGGCCATCCATCCGAGGGCAGCACAAACCACTCGCACCCCTAGCCAGGACCGCCAATGCCGACCTGGTGAACCACGGGGTCCTGGCTGGGCGGTGGTGTCTTATGGCCCCCAAGAGCTTCAAAAACCCACCCCCACCCCCAGCCAGGCCACCTGGAGAACCAGCTTGGGAGTGGTGGGTAGAGCGGCTGGTTTGACGAAACAACAACACACACACACACACACACCCATAATCCCCCCTCCCTCTCCGGCGAGAGGGCTATGGGTGCGTGTTGTCAGATGGGGGTCCCCGCTCGAACGGGAGCGTTCCCCAGGGTCCGGCAACCCGCACACATACTCATAGCCAGCCCTCTTCCCAACGACCCCCCATATGGGTATGGGTGTGTGTGTGCTGTTCCTTCGTCATGGTGTGTGCTGCCCTCACCATCGGAGCAAAAACATCTTCTCCTCGGACTTCGCCATGCCGTACGCGCTCGCACTCAGGCCGGGCGCGCCGCGCCCTCGCGACCACGCTTTGAGCGAGAGACGTGTGCCACACGCTCGGCTACCACCCTTTTGGAGGATGCATTTGCCATCGGTGCCGGTACGGTGAGTGAGTTCGTGGAGGAGCTGATTTGGATCGAGTCTCAGGCGAAAAGAAAAAGAGGCTAGGCGTAATGCCCCCATATGGGCGCTCGGGGTCGAATTGCCCACGGTGCAGCATCGAACGAGCATCGTCGACGATGTGACCAGAGGCGGAGCGGAGAGATGCAGTGCACATCGGGGGTTTCAAGAAAATCCGAACCCACCCACGCCACCGAGATGCAGCGTACAGTTGGGGGTTCAAAATCCACCGAATCCAGGCGGCTTCAGACCCTGGGGGATTCCTTCTCTGATGAGGGCGGCGGTGATCTTCATGTCCAAGCCTGGAATGGCGTTCCACAGGCTTCCAGATCATGGGTTCCTTATCCAAGGGTTCCTTGTCCAATGCCTTCACTATTCCGGCATCATCCTGTTTGGTTCCGCGAAATCTTGGCCTCAATCCGGCCTGACCTCGCTGAGTGGCCCTTGTAATCCTTCTGACTAAAACGTCCGAGAATTTGTTAAACATGTGAGGACTGGAATCTCGAGGAGGCAAGGGAGCAGGAAGAGGAGGGAGGAGGGAGACGAAGCGATTATGGTTTCTTTTTCATAAGTGGGAAGGAGGGGGGAAGAAGCAGAGGAGGGGGAAAGGAGGAGCATGGGGAAGGGAGAAGGACGAGAAAGCACCCCAGATCTGCATGCCTGTGGAACAAGCTGAAAGGCAGGGGGGATGATGATGAGAAGGAGGAGGAGGGGGGGGATGGATGAGGATGAGGAGGAGGAGGAGGAGGAGAAGGAGGAGGAGGAGGCGAAGAAGGAGGAGTATCTTGAGGAGAGGGAGAAGGAAGGGGAGGAGAAGGAGGAGGAGAAGGAGGAGGGAGAAGGAAACTGAAGCTGACAGGACAGGCGTGTGCCGTCCAGTCGCAGTAGAAATGGCAAGAATGGCCCCCAAGGGATTGAAGGCTCTCCCAAAATCCACTTCCTGGAATATGTCTTGGTAAGTCGGTTGGAGTCATAATCCGATGTGAGCCCAAAGAAACGAGAACTCGTCTTGAGCTCCAGAGGGATCTGGATAAGTCGTGGAAGATGCTGCGCGATTCGCGGAGTCAGAAAACATGAAGCCTTTGGCGAGAAGCAGGGAGGCGAGACAACCAGACCGGGTTGCACCAGGGAAGCTGGATTATCCACGAGCGCAAATTGCAGGCTGCTTCGCCTACGATGTACACCGAGGACGGGGAGAACGATCAGTAGAAGGAGGGGGAGGAGGAGTTTGAGGAGGAAAAGAAGTAGGAGGACGGATGGAGGAGGAGAAGAAGGAGGGAGGAGGGAGAAGGAGGAGGAAGGAGGATGAGGGAGGGAGGAGAAGGGAGGAAATGGAGGAGGAGGGAGAAGGAGGAGGAGGAGGAGGAGGAGGAGGAGGAGGATGAGGAGGAGGTGGAGAGAGGAGGAGGGGGATGAGGAGGAGGGGGAAGATGAGGAGGCGGACGGGGGCGAGGGCTACAAGCAGCTGGGGGAGTGGAGGGTACAGGCGGCTGGGGCAGAAGAGGTGGTGACGAGGACGGGGAGGAATGGCAGGTGGAGGAGGGGGCCTCGCCTGTTCCTCCTGCTCGCCTGTCTCGCCTATTGCTCCTCCCCTCAGGTAATGATGGACTGTCGTTCGGCTCCCGGTTTCATTCTTCTCATACCTCTTGGTTGTTGTGTTCCCCTCCCACCGACCAGCGGGACGGGTTTGAGGGCCTCAGTTGTTCGACAAGACAGTCCGCATCTTCGAGCTTCGAGGGGGAAGAGGGGGCCGCGATGATGAGATCTAAGCCCGCTCCTCTGTATCCTCTGTCTCCCGTGGCCATCTAAGCTCGAGCGTGCCGAGTCCAGCGGGACGAGCCCTCTCTCGAGGAGCCAAACATGTCATAAACATTAACAGTTGGAGATCTGCGCGGATCTCTTGGATCTGCGTCAGACCCACCTCCCTGGCGGGCGGAGCGCGCCAGGGGCGGCGCCGAAGGCGCCGATGAGGGCGCCCAGCGCCGATCAAAGAGATCCGCGCGGAGCTCCGACAGTTTATGTGTGTGCATGTTTTGTCGCTTCCCCTCCGCTTAGCTGCCTTGATACGCCTGTTTTGAAACGCAATCGGTATCGTGTTCACAACGTCCGTGACAACACGCTGCGTGTTGGCCCAGCACGTGTTGGCCCACGTATTGGCCAACGTGTCGCGGCAGACCTGCGCGTTCAGTCTAAATGCTGAGCTCCGTGTCAACACGCTACGTGTTTCGTCTTGCCTATCGGGGCAGCTGGGCCCCACCGAGCACGCAGCCTGCAGGCCGCCGTAGCGCGCCATGGCAACCGTGGAGGACCGCCTGGCCGCCCTCGAGGCGCAGCTAGCCGCCTTGTCAACAGGCGCGGACGGCGCGGAGACCGCAGGCGGCCGCGGCGGCCCAGAGATTTGGGTTTCACCAGCTGGGTCTAGGAGGATAGTGGAGGGAGGGGGGAGGGAGGAGGGGGGAGGGAGGAGGGGGGAGGAGGAGGGCGGAGGAGGGAGGAGGAGAGGAGGAGGAGGAGGAGGAGGGAGGAGGAGAGGAGGAGGAGGAGGAGGAGGAGGAGGAGGAGTGTGGAGAAGGAGGGAGGAGAGAGGAAGGGAGGGAGGGAGGCAGGCAGGAGGAGGAGGAGGAGGAGGAGGGGAGGGAGGAGGAGGCGGAGGAGGAGGAGGAGGAGGAGGAGGGGAGGAGGAGGAGGAGGAGGAGGAGGAGGAGGAGGAGGAGGAGGAGGAGGAGAGAGGAGAGGAGGAGGAGGAGGAGGGGGAGGAGAGAAGGAGGGAGGAGGAGAGGGAGGGGGAGGAGGAGGAGGTGGAGGAGGAGGATGAGGAGGAGGAGGAGGAGGAGGAGGAGGAGACGGAGGAGGAGGAGGCGGAGGTGGAGGAGAGGAGGAGGAGGAGGAGGAGGGAGGGGGGAGGAGGGAGGGGGAGGAGGGCGGATTGAGGAGGGAGGGGGGAGGAGGGAGGAGGGAGGAGGAGGAGGAGGAGGAGGGGGGAAGAGGAGGAGGCGGAGACGGAGAAGGAGGAGCCAGACAGCATACATATCGCATGACTCCCTGGAGCCCGCGGAGAGCCCCAGGATGTGGAGACGGGGAGGAGGCGATGCGGGGGGTCGGGTCCTCCTCAGACTTCTCCTGCTCCTGCTGCTGCCGCTGCTGCTCCTCATCTTCGTCATCGTCCTCGCCCTCGTCCGTCGCATCCTCCGCCTCCCTCTGCTGATCCTTCTCCTTGTTCTGGAAGTTTTGCCTCCTCTCCAGATCTTGAGCCTCAGATGTTCATTGAGATCCCCAGAAGGCCCCTGGAGGCCCAGAGTATGCAACCAGTGCTTGAAGGAGTTCCAAGGTTCCAGGAAAGCATTTCCCCTTATTTTGGACGGTGGATGGCAAGACTTGGCACTTGGTGTTCCTCTCGCTGGGCCTCTCGGAGGCCCTGTCAGGGGCCTTTCTAGGGTACCTCTTGGATGGGGTCCTCCTGACGACCTCGTTGGCGTCATAAGGGGGCCTCTGGAGCGCATCTTGGGCCTGATCCTTCTCCTCGAGCATCGAGGGTCGAAGGTAAAACTTAGAACTGCGTTCCCATCCGGCTTCTAGTCTGTCTATTGCTGTCCGACGTGTTGACCGGCGCCTGAGGCAAGAAGCCCGGCTCCGCGAGCAGCAGTGACGCCCAGATCCTGAAGAAGGTGTCCACACGACTACAAGACGTCGGGGGGCTGGGAGGAGGAGGAGGATGAGAAGCATAGGAGGACGAGGAGGAGCAGGAGGAGGAGAAGGATGAGGAGGAGGAGAACAAAACGATGCATCATAATACTACTGATGAGGAGAAGCACACGCTTCTCTTATACCTCAGTGTTCCTTGTTCTTATGGTGCACGCACTGCTGGCTGCATCTGTTTGCGATCACGCATGTGCTATCTCTTATTCAGCACGTGCGCTCAGACGCAACGGCCATTCAGCCAATGTCGGTCTAACGTAAACGGGAAAACAAGGATAATGAGGGAGAGTGGCGCATGAGGAAACAGAGAAGTAGCAGAGAATGAATACGAGGAGGAGGAGGAGGAGGCAGCCAGGAGGAGGAGGAGGAACCGAGGAGGATGAGGAATGAGGAGAAGGGAAGAAGAGAAGTTGGACGACGGGAGGAAACGAACAGGACGAGGATGAAATACGTAGCATCCGCACTTGTGGATAAGAGTGAGGGGGCGGGCGCTAGGTTGATCGCGTGTGGGTCCCAGGTGGGTCGCGGGTGGATCGCGGGTGGGTCGCGGGGTGGGTCGCCGGGGGGACGACAACAAGAACAACAACAACACCACTCGTTCTAAGACTGTTCTCTCTTACTTGCCCGCGTGTCATTCAAAACGAGTTCCCCACACCCTGGATACCCGCCCTGTTTGTCTTCGAACACACCCCCTTTGGGGGGATTCTTTCTCTTTGTGGGGGGCGGCGTGCTTAGACAGGCGGGCAAACCCGAACGGGCGGACAATCCTTCGTGGGCGTACATGTGCCCGCCATTGGAATTGGTGCGGGCCCTGCAAAAAGAGGAGGGGGAAAACAAGGGAAAGTGGGAGGAAGGGAGGGGGAGGGACGAAGGAAGAGGGACAACGCCAGGAGAGAAGGAGCGAAGAGGGGGGCGGTTAATTAGAGGCAGAGAGAGAGAGATATTTATAACAAACAAACATATAAGAGAGGTAGAGAAAGAGAGAGAAGGGGGGGGGAAAGAGAGAGAGAGAGAGAGACACAAAAAAAGGGAGGGAGGAGGCAGGCGAGGGGAGGGAGAAGGGAGGAGGGAGAGGAGGGACATAAGGCGGCAGAGAGGCATAATGATGAGGGAAGAAAGGAGGGAGAGAGAACGGAGGAGAGGAGGGAGGAGGGAGGATGGAGAGGGAGGAGGAGCAGGAAGGTAAGAGCGTGAACGTTCGAGGAAGTCCTAGGCGAAAGCGCCGTACCTGATCTCGGGCGGGAGCCCACGACGGGCGGGCGATCCCCTGACGCGCGGGTCGGGCGGGTGGGACACTCAAGCGGGATACTTGAGTATGACGAGAGCGCGATTACTAAGTAAATTGTATCGGCGTCCGTGGCGCAGCGCGTTTCCTGAGCGTCGAAAGCGCGATTCCTGAATACATTGCATGGGAGTCACAGGCGAGAGCGCAATTCCTGAGTGAAATGTTAAGGGTTCTCTGGCGGGAGCGGTGGTCTTGATTAAATTGCAAGGAAGCCTTGATTCAAGCGCGAGGAAGTCTCAAGCGGTAGCGCCGTTCTTGCGTAAAGTGTATGGGGGCGGGGGTCCTGACTAAATTGCGAGGACGTCACAGGCGGGAGCGCCGATCCTGAGTAAATTGTGAGGAAGTCTCAGGAACGGGGGTCCTGATTAAATTTGGAGGAAGTCTTAGGCGGGAACCGTTGTTGTTGTTGTTGTTGTAATCCCGGGGGCCAGGGGCACATCTCGATTGAGCAAAAACAGTATGGACCGGTGAGAGGGGGGATCAACAATAAGTATTTTTTCAGACATGAGAGTTCAACCGCAACAATTATTCACTGCGTGGGGATCCCCATATGTGCATATCCTTGCTGGCGCTCCCTTGGTGGTGGGACTCGGTGAGGACGAATCTGGATTGAAGTGTGACTGAGCTGCCTCTCTCTCTCTCTTTCTGCTCTCTCTGCTCTCTCTGTCTCTCTCTCTCTCTCTGCCCTCTCTCTGTCTCTGCCTCTCTCTCTCTGCCTCTCTCTCTGCCTCTCTCTCTCTGCCTCTCTCTCTCTTTGCCTCTCTCTCTGTGCCTCTCTCTCTCTGCCTCTATCTCTGCCTCTCTCTCTCTCTCTCTCTCTCTCCTCTCTCTCTTCTCTCTATTATCTCTCTGCTCTCTCCTCTCTCTCTCACTCTCCCTCTCTCTCTCTCTCTCTCGCTCTCTCTCTTCTCTTCTCTTCTCTTCTCTTCTCTCTCTCTCTATCTCTCTCTCTCTCTCTGTCTCTCTCTTTCTCTCTCTCTATCTCTCTCTCTATTTCTCTCTTCTCTCTCTCTCTCTTCTCTCTCTCTCTCTCTTTCGCTTTCTCGCTCTCTCTTGCTCTCTCTCGCTCTCTGTCGCTCTCTCTCGCTCTCTTTCTCTCTCTCTCTCTCTCGCTCTCACTCGCTCTCTCTCGCTCTCTCTCGCTCTCCCTCGCTCTCTCCCGCTCTCTCTCTCTCTCTCTCTCTCTCTCTCTGCTCTCTCTCTCTCTCTCGTCTCTCGCTCTCTCTCTCTCTCTCTATCTCTCTCTTCTCTTCTCTTCGCTCTCTCTCTCTCTCTCTCTCTTCTCTCTCTCTCTCTCTCTCTCTCTCTCTCCTCTCTCTCTCTCTCTCTCTCTCCCCCCCCCGCCTCTCTCTCACTCTCTCTCTCTCTCTCTCCTCTCTCTCTCTCTCTCTCTCTTCTATCTCTATCTCTCTCTCTCTTCTCTCTTCTCTCTTCTCTCTCTCTCTCTCTCTCTCTCTTCTCTCTTCTCTCTTTCTCTCGCCTGTCTCCTCTCTCAACTCCCCCTCTCTCTCTCCGCTCTCTCTCTCTCTCTCTCCTCTCCCTCTCTCTCGCTCTCTCTCTCTCTCTCTCTCTCTCTCTCTTCTCTCCTTCTCTCTCTCTCTCTCTCTCTCTCTCTCTCTCTCTCTCTCTCTCTCTCTCTCTCTCGCTCGCTCGCTCGCTCTCTCTCTCTCTCTCTCTCTCTCGCTCGCGCTCGCGCTCGCGCTCGCGCGCTCTCTCTCTCTCTCTCTCGCTCTCTCCCGCTCTCTCTCTCTCTCTCTCTCTCTCTCTCTCTCTCTCTCTCTCTCCTCTCTGCTCTCTTCGCTACTGGCTTCTGACGGAGTCTGGGTTAGGTGAGCCTGAGTGTGGGTGAGTCTGAGTATGGGTACGTCTGTGTGTGCCTGACTCTGAAGAAATGAATCTGAGTGTGAGTGAGCTTGTGTATGAGTGAGTCTGGGTGCGAGTCTGAATCCCAATGGTGCCCCTGGCAGTGTCTGGCGACTAGGAGGCCCGGGTCGACTCCTCTTTGGGAAGCCAAAATGCTGCCCCTGGCAGCGTTTGGTGACTATGAAGCCCCTGGTGGACCCCCCCTGGGGCTCCCAAATGATGCCCCTGGCAGCGTTTTGTGACCATGAGGCTCTCAAGAGATACATGTTGGGGACGCCAAACGGCAATTCTAGCTGAGGCGTCCCACCAAAATCGGCGCGAACGGGCTCGTGAGATCAGCCAGGGTGGCTCCCCCTTGGGGCTCCCAAATGATGCCCCTGGCAGCGTTTTGTGACCATGAGGCTCTCAAGAGATACATGTTGGGGGGCCAAACGGCAATTCTAGCTGAGACGTCCCACCAAAATCGGCGCGAACGGGCTCGTGAGATCAGCCAGGGTGGCTCCCCCTTGGGGCTCCCAAATGATGCCCCTGGCAGCGTTTTGTGACCATGAGGCTCTCAAGAGATACATGTTGGGGGCGCCAAACGGCAATTCTAGCTGAGACGTCCCACCAAAATCGGCGCGAACGGGCTCGTGAGATCAGCCAGGGTGGCTCCCCCTTGGGGCTCCCAAATGATGCCCCTGGCAGCGTTTTGTGACCATGAGGCTCTCAAGAGATACATGTTGGGGGCGCCAAACGGCAATTCTAGCTGAGACGTCCCACCAAAATCGGCGCGAACGGGCTCGTGAGATCAGCCAGGGTGGCTCCCCCTTGGGGCTCCCAAATGATGCCCCTGGCAGCGTTTTGTGACCATGAGGCTCTCAAGAGATACATGTTGGGGGCGCCAAACGGCAATTCTAGCTGAGACGTCCCACCAAAATCGGCGCGAACGGGCTCGTGAGATCAGCCAGGGTGGCTCCCCCTTGGGGCTCCCAAATGATGCCCCTGGCAGCGTTTTGTGACCATGAGGCTCTCAAGAGAGACATGTTGGGGAGGCCAAACGGCAATTTAGCTGAGACGTCCCACCAACATCGGCGCGAACGGGCTCGTGAGATCAGCCAGGGTGGCTCCCCCTTGGGGCTCCCAAGTGATGCCCCTGGCAGCGTTTTGTGACCATGAGGCTCTCAAGAGATACATGTTGGGGCGCCAAACGGCAATTCTAGCTGAGACGTCCCACCAAAATCGGCGCGAACGGGCTCGTGAGATCAGCCAGGGTGGCTCCCCCTTGGGGCTCCCAAATGATGCCCCTGGCAGCGTTTTGCGACCATGAGGCTCTCAAGAGATACATGTTGGGGGCGCCAAACGGCAATTCTAGCTGAGACGTCCCACCAAAATCGGCGCGAACGGGCTCGTGAGATCAGCCAGGGTGGCTCCCCCTTGGGGCTCCCAAATGATGCCCCTGGCAGCGTTTTGTGACCATGAGGCTCTCAAGAGATACATGTTGGGGGCGCCAAACGGCAATTCTAGCTGAGACGTCCCACCAAAATCGGCGCGAACGGGCTCGTGAGATCAGCCAGGGTGGCTCCCCCTTGGGGCTCCCAAATGATGCCCCTGGCAGCGTTTTGTGACCATGAGGCTCTCAAGAGATACATGTTGGGGGCGCCAAACGGCAATTCTAGCTGAGACGTCCCACCAAAATCGGCGCGAACGGGCTCGTGAGATCAGCCAGGGTGGCTCCCCCTTGGGGCTCCCAAATGATGCCCCTGGCAGCGTTTTGTGACCATGAGGCTCTCAAGAGATACATGTTGGGGGCGCCAAACGGCAATTCTAGCTGAGACGTCCCACCAAAATCGGCGCGAACGGGCTCGTGAGATCAGCCAGGGTGGCTCCCCCTTGGGGCTCCCGAATGATGCCCCTGGCAGCGTTTTGTGACCATGAGGCTCTCAAGAGATACATGTTGGGGGCGCCAAACGGCAATTCTAGCTGAGACGTCCCACCAAAATCGGCGCGAACGGGCTCGTGAGATCAGCCAGGGTGGCTCCCCCTTGGGGCTCCCGAGTGATGCCCCTGGCAGCGTTTTGTGACCATGAGGCTCTCAAGAGATACATGTTGGGGGCGCCAAGCGGCAATTCTAGCTGAGACGTCCCACCAAAATCGGCGCGAACGGGCTCGTGAGAACAGCCAGGGTGGCTCCCCCTTGGGGCTCCCAAATGATGCCCTCTGGCAGCGTTGTGTGACCATGAGGCTCTCAAGAGATACATGTTGGGGGCGCCAACATGTTGAGATACATGTCGAGTGTGAGCTTAACTTTTCTTATATTATCTTGAATTCTCTTCTTATATTATCTTGAAATCTCTTATCTTGTCATAGCTTATCTCATATCAACTCATCTTATCGCATCATATCTTGTCTTATCTTATTACTCCATAGGCTGTCTTATCTTATATATTATCCTACCTTGTCATATATCTTATCTCACCTTATCATACATTGTGCTATATTATCTTATCTTGTAGTATCTTATCTTGTCTTGTCTTATCTGGTGATTATCATTGGGAGGAGGGAGGCGCGAGCGGGAGGAAGAAGGAGGAGGAGGAGGAGTGGGAGGCGTCAGAGTAATAACAAGAACCCCAATCCTTAGGATATGGGGAACAACAGCAACACCACCAACAACAACACCACCAACAGCAACACCAACACCAACACTAACACCATCACCAACACCAGCACCAACACCAACAATATCAAACATTGTAAGACTGTTCGCTCTTACCTGCTCGCGTGCCACTCATCACGTATATCCCAAACTCTCGGTACCCGCACTCTTCGTCTTCGACCGTGTCCCCTTAGGGGCATATCTCTCTTAGCTCCAATGTGAATTGCGTGCAGCCCCTAAGGCAGGGGAGGAGAGGACGGATGGAAGGAAGGGACAAGCGGGAGTGAGGAGGATAGAGCACGAGAGAGAATAGCGGGAAGCGGGCCAGGAGTAGAAAACCCTTGGCAGAACCAGACGGGCAGATCGGGCCGGTGGACCCTAACGGGCGGGCCGGGAAGGCGGACCCAGGCGGTCAGGTCGAGCAGGCGGGTTGCTGAAGCGTGCGTCCTGCATGAATCGCGAATGCGTCTCGGGCGATAGCGCGATTCCCACGGGGGCAACGGACATACGTATGTGGGGACGCAAGGACGGGGCCACTGAGGGCAGAGACGGGGCCACGACGGGCAACGAGGTGGCAGCGAAGGGCGACAGCGGGGCCACGAAGGGCATGCATATGGGGCCACGACGGGCGCGAACGAGCGGGGGCCACGAAGTGCATACATATGTGGGGCCAGGCGACAACGGGGCCTCTGAGCACAGCAAAGGGGCCACGAAGGGCAGCGAGAGGGCCACGAAGGGCGACAGCGGGGCCACGAAGGGCATGCGTATGGGACTACGAAGGGCGCGAGCGCGTGGGCGGCCACGACGGGCATACAGTGCGGGGCTACAGAGGGTAACGACGGGGCCGCTGAGGGTAGCACCAGGGCTATGGAGGGCGACAAAAGCGGGGGGGGCCACAAAAGGCGACGGCGGGGCCACGAAGGGCACGCATATGGCATAGGCGCTACGGCGGACGCGAGCGAGCGGGGGCCACGAAGAGCATACGAATATGGGGCCACAAAGGGCGACAGCGGGGCCACTGAGGGCCGCAAAGGGGCCACGAAGGGCAGCGAAAAGGCCACGAAGGACGACAGTGGGGCCACGAAGGGCATGCATATGGGCTACGAAGGGCGCGTGCGAACGGGGGCCACGAAGAGCAACAAATGCGGGGCCACAAAGGGCAGCGACGGAACCACTGAAGGCAGTAACGGGGCGGCAGCGAGCGAAGGCGACCGCGGAACCATTACTGGCAACGGGCGGCATCGAAGGCGGGCGAAGGGCAGTGAGCGGCGACTGCAGTTCCTAACGGGCTGGTCGGGCGGGTAGGTCCCGACGGGCGGGTTGAGCGGGCGGGTCGTTGAAACGTGAATTTTGCCTGGACCGCCAGGAAGTATCCAACGAGAGCGCGACTCCCAAGTAAATCGTGAGGAGTTCCGAAGCGAGACCGCGACTCCTGAGTACCGAGGAGGGGCATGTGAATACATTGTGAGGAAGTCTCTGGCGAGAGCGCTACTCCTGATCAAATTGCAAGGAGGTCTTAAGCGACAACTTCCTTTCTCAATACGTTGTGAGGAAGTATCAGGCGGGAGCCGTTGTTGTTTCAACTCGGGGGCCACGGGCGCAGTTTGACGGTCAAGACCTTCCCTGATAAAAGAACAGGGTGCGAGCCCGGGGAGGCGCACTTCAATAGAAACATACAATGTGCACCGGGCGGGGGGGGTCAGCATTAATTATTTGTTCAGACAAAAAATCAACACCACCAACAACAATCGTTTTAAGATGTTTCGGTTTCATTTCCTCGCGTGCCGTTCAACACGTGCATCCCCAACACTCGATACCCGCCCTCTTCGTCTTCGATCGTACCTCTTTGGGGGGATCTCTTTTTTCAATTGCAACGTATATTTCGTTCAGCCCCCCTCAGGCAAGGGACGAAAGGACGGATGGAAGGATGGACAAGGGGGAGAGGGGACGATGGAGCATGAGAGAGACTAGGAGGAGGGGGGCTAGGAGCAGAAAGCACGTGGCAGGCGGCCAGGTCGAGCAGGCGGGCTGCTCAAGCTTGCGTCCAGCATGAATGGCGAGGAAAAGTCGAGCGACAGCTCGATTTCCAAATCAATCGCGACGAAATCCTCAGCGAGAGCTTGTTTCCTGAATGTTGAGGGCGCGGCGTTTGAATCCATTCCGAGGACGTCGTACGCGACAGCGCGATTCCTGAAGTGGTGGGGAAGTCCTGCGCGAGAGCGCAATTTGGGAATAACTTGTGAAGAAGTATCAGGCGGGAGCCGTTGTTGTCGTTGTTGTTGTAGTTCGGGGGCCAGGGGCGCAGTTTGAGGAGGACGAGCTTCCCTTATCAAAAACAGGGTGTGAGCCCCGGGAAGGGCACTTCAACGGAAAAACACAGGTTACAGGAGGGGGGGGCGATCAACATGAATTATTGATAAGTAGCGAGAGTTCAACCACAACCACAAGCACACCACAACCACAGCAACACCAGCACCACCACCACCACCAACAACAACAACACGAACACCAGCAACAACAACAACAACCACAACCACAACCACAACCACGACAACAACACCAACAACAACACTCAGCTTAAGCAGATTCGCCTTCATATGCTCGCGTGTCATTCCCACGCCCTCGTTTCCCGCTCTCTTCGTGTTGATAGAGCCAAGCTTTGGGGGGTAGATCGTCCCTCCTTGCCGCGTGGAATTTGCGCAGCCCTTAAAACAGGAATGAGAGAAATATGCACAAAAGGAGAGAGAGAGAGAGAGAGAGAGGAGGAATGGTGTTGAGGAAGTCAGGGAGGAGGTAAGGGGCAAGAGGGATGGAGGGAGACGATGGCGGACGAGATAGAAGTCTCAAGCGAGAGCGCGCTTCCTGCGCACATGTTGAGGAAGTCCCGAGCAAGAGCGCAGTTCCGGAGCGCCGAAAAGCGATTTGTGGACAACTTGTCAGAAAGTCTTAGGCGAAAGCGCGATTCCTGGATACATTGCAATGGAGTCTCTAGCGAACCAGATTTCTTCACAACGTGTGATAGTATCCGGCGGGAGCCATTGTTGATATAAGCCGGGCGCCGGCAACACAGTTTGTTGCGCAAGACCGTCTTGTGCACAAAACAGGGTGTACGCCCCAGGAGGATCACCTCAATTGAAAAACGCCATGGGCACCGGTGAGTTATCAACCATAATTTTGGAAGACGCATACGGCGAATCACCGCCGCCCCCTTCTTTTTGAACTCGCCCATTTGGCCGAGCGTTGTTGCAAGAGTTCTGCCAAGCTATCGGACCGCGCGTTCCCACAACCGTTGTGGAACCCCCTCGGGGAACGTCTGGGAAAGGATGGCGGGGAAGATCAGGAGGAGGAGGAGGAAGAGGAGGGAGCATCTTGGGAGCCTCTGGGGACACTCTTGGGGCCTCCTAGGAGCTTCCTGGGATCCTCTAGGGGGCATCTTCGGGGCCTCCTTGGGCCTCTTGGGGGCCTTTGGGGTCTTATCGGAGGCCTCTTTGGCAGTCTCAGGGCATTCCTGGCCCGTCTGACGCCGTCGAAGCCCGTCTTGGGGGCCTCTCTGGGCCGACTTGAAGCCCTCTTGGGGTGTTCCAGGCTCCAGGACCGTCTTGGAGGCCATCTTGGGCGTCTTGGAGGCCGCTTGGGCCGTCTGGGGGCCCTCTTGGGGCTGTCTTGGGGGCCTCTTGGGCCGTTCTGGGGCCTTCCTGGAGGGCTCTTGGGTGATCTTTCTGGGCTCTTGGGCCGTCTCGGGCCATCGGAAGACTGAAAAGAAAGCATTTGCCAAACTCCTTCAATTACTAAAGGGAAACCAATGACTTTGGCCTCTTTGGGCCTTCCTTGAGGCCCTCTTGCAGGCCTCTTGGGCAGTCTTGGAGACCTCTTGTGGGCCTCTTGGGCCGTCTTGGGCCACCTTGGAGCCATCTTTCTGACACCGTTAGAAGCTGTCTTGGGGGTCTTGGGGCCCTCCTGGTGCGGTCTTGGGAGCCTCTTGGGCCGTTCTGGGGCCATCTTGGAGGGCTCTTGGGCGATCTTGTGGCGATCGTGTGGGGCTCTTGGGCCGTCTCGGGCCGTCGGAAGGCCGAAAGAAAGCAAAGTATTCAATCCTTCAAAAACCTTCAATGCTTTTGGCCTCGTCGGCCTCTTGGGCAGTCTTGGAGGCCTCTTGGGAGCCTCTAGTGCCGTCTTGGGTCATCTTGCGCCTATCTTAGACCGTCTCGGGTGCATCTTGGGCCGTCTTGGAGGCATCTTGGGGACATCTTGGCCGTCTTGGAGGGCATCTTGGCCGTCCTTGAGGCATCTTGGAGGCCATCTTGGGCCATCGTGGCTGTCTTGGGGGAATTTTGTTTGGCAACGTCCGCGCCTTCGGTCCCTTCTGGGTGGCTGGCGGGACGGGCCGAAGCCCTAGGGGAGAGTTCTTTTGGAATAGGACCAAAACCAAGAGCGATCCGCCGCCCCCTGTTGATTCATCACAGGGGTGCCTGGCGTACTGAGTCCTGTCGCTTTTGGTTTTCTTTCTTTTCCCAAAAGAACTCTCCCTTGGGCTTCGGCCCGTCCCGCCAGCCACCCGACAGGGACCTCAACGACCGCAACAAATCCTCCAAGACGGCTCCAGATGGCCTCCAAGATGGCCACGTTGGTGTAAGATGGCCTCCAAGATTGCCCAAGATGGCCTCCAAGTCCGCCAAAGATGGTCCAAGATGGCCTCCAAGACGGCCAGAGAGAGTCCACGATGCCTCCAAGTTCGTCAAGAAGCCTCCAAGACGGCTCAAGATGGCTTCACGATGGCCTAAGACTGGCCAAGAGGCCCCCGAGAGGCATCCAAGACGTCCTCCAGGAAGGCCCGAAAGGGCAACAATCATTGGTTGTCTTCAGGTTTTCAATAATTGTTGCATGTTCTTCTTATCAGCTCTCCGACTGCCCAGGACGGCCCAAGAGGCCCCCAAAATCGTCCCAAGAGCCCCCAAGAGGCCTCCAAGATGGCCCCATGACAGCCCAAGAGGCCCCCAAGCGGGCCCCAAGAAGGCCCCAAGACTGCCCAAGATGGCCCCGAAGACGCCCAAGATGGCCTCCAAGACGGCCAAGATGGCTTCTAAGATGCCTCCCAGGCGGCTAAGAAGGCCTCCAAGACAGCGAAGAAGGCCCGAATATGCACCCAAGACGGCTCCAGATGGTTTCAAGATGGCTTTAGAATGCCTCAAAGGCCCGCCAGAGGCTTCCAAGATGGCCCAAGACCCCTCGAAGACGTCCTCCACGAGGCCCGAAAGTTCGGAAACCACCTGGTCCGATAGTTCGCCCGACTCCGTGTTCCCCGAAGGCTTTCGAAACCCACTCGGGGAACGTGGCCCGATAGTTTGGCCAAGCTCAAACCCAACTTTCGGCCACGAAGGCGGTTCCAAAAAGGCAGGGGGCGGCGGTGATTTGCCGTAGGCGTCTTCGATAGGCTTCAGCACGCCAGGCACCCCTGTGGCAAGTCAACAGGGGGCGGCGGATCCAATGGCCTTCGGCACATCCCGCTACCGTGCCTGGGTTGTGGGTATCAAGCCCATTGGATGTTCGTTGGGATCTCGTGGCCTCTCGGGGGCCTTTTGGAGGCAGTTTTGAAGCCTCTTGGGTGCAGTGTTGGGGCATTTGGGGGCCTCTTGGGGGCCTTTTTGGGCCTCTTGGGGGCCTCTTTCGGGCCTCTTGGGCGTCTCTTGGTGCCTTCTGGGGGCGGAAGGCTTGGATTTTTGGTTCGTGTTCCCTCTTTTGGGCCCCTTCTTAGGCCGTCTCGGGGACCTTAGAGGCCTCTTTGGCCGTCTTGGAGCGTCAGAAAGCCGAACAGGCGAGAACGCCAAAATCCTTCAAAAACCGTTGGAATGTCAATGATAGTTGCCTCTTGAGGGCCTCTTGAAGGCCTTTTCTGGCGTCTTGGTGGTCTATTGGGCCATCTTGAGGCCATCTTGAGCATCTTGGAACAATATTTGGGCGACTTGGGGCTCTCTTCGACCACTTGGGGGGCCTCTTGGCGCCATCTGGCCTCGTTTTGGAGCCCTCCTGGGCGATGTGTAGGCCGACGCGAGCGATTATGGCGGGTCCTGGCAGACCCCGGGCCGGCCCGTGAAACGGTTGGTGCGGGCCATGAAAGGCTTACAGCTCTGGCAGCAGCAGCAGCAGCAGCACAGCCCTCTCGGTGCCGCGTGAGCCTTGGGGCACTCCACTTCGTGCCAGAGGTACGGTAGTGGACTCTTCAGAATTTTGAATTCAATGCAGAACAGTAAAAAGGCAACAGGCAGAGTCCAGGCCACGAACTCCAATTTCACCAACGCAACCGTTCGGCCCCTTCGTTTTGATGAGGAGGCAGATGGGGAAACGACGAGGAGTAGGAGGGGATCAAGAATTCGCGGAGGAAGGAACAGTAGAAGGAGGAGGAAACGAGCAGGAAGAGGAGAGAGGAGGAGGAGGAGGAGGAGGAGGAGGAGGAGGAGGAGGAGGAGGAGGAGGAGGAAGGAGGGAGAAGGAGGAGGAGGAGGGAGGAGGAGGGGCGGAGGAGGAGGGAGGACAGGAGGAGGAGGAGAGGAGGAGGAGGAGGAGGAGGAGGAGGGGGAGGAGGAGGAGGAGGAGGAGGAGGAGGAGAAGAGAGGAGGAGGAGGAGAAGGAGGAGGAGGAGGAGGAGGAGGAGGTGGAGAAGGAAGAGAAGGAGGAGGAAGAGGAGGAGAGGGAAGATGAAGAGGAGGAGGAGAATAGAAGAGCAGGAGGCGGCGGAGGATGCGAACGGATGCAGATGGAGGAGGAACAGGAAGAGAAGGCGGAGGATGGAACATGTCTTGTAATAGTGTGGAGAAGGAGGGTAACATGAAGCGGAGGAGGAGATGCAGGAACAGGCGGAGGAGGAATACAGGGATCGATTCGAAAGAGCAGGACGGCGAGGGCGAGGGAGGAGGAGGAGGAAGAGGAGGAGGAGCAGGATGCGGGAGGAGGAGTACTCTTGACGCTTCGCGCATACTCACCAGCTCACCAGGGCCTTGAACAGGAACATGTAAGGGCATGCAGTTGAACAATGCGGTGGGATACTGTCAAACTGAAGCTTTGACTGCGCCTGCGCAGAACCAGGAGTGAACCGTATATGTTTTCGCGGCCTTGTCTAGCGAGGAGGGGTATGAGGCGGAAGTGAAGGCAGAGGAGGATGAGAAGAAGAGAAGACGGAGGACGAATGAGGGAGGATGAACAGGAGGATGCGGAAGAGGAGGCGGAGGAGAAGGAAGAGGAGGAGGAGGAGGAGGAGGAGGAGGAGAAAAAGGGAGGTCGGCGAGCAACATGAAGATGAACTTGACGCGACGCGTTCGTCGACCAACTTCGAGTGAATATCTGGAGATCGGAGGATGAGGAGAAGGCTGGGGATGAGCGGAAGAGAGAGATCATGAGGAATGCGCGGTGGAGGAACCAGCAAGAGGAGGAGGAGGATGAGGAGGAGGATGAGGAGGAATGGAGGAGGAGGAGGAGGAGGAGGGGGAGAAGGAGGAGGAGGATGAAAAGGATGAGGAAGGGAAGGATGGGGGATGAAGAAGGCGGTGGCGGCGGCGGCGACGATTCAGGCATGAAAGGCATTTGCGTATGCTGATCCTTCGCTTATGGAGCCTTGTTGAGCCATCTTGTAACCTTCCTGGGCCCATTCGGAAGGTTCGTGAGGCCCTCTTGGGGCTCTCTTGGGGCCCTCTCAAGGGCCCTTTAGGTCCCCTGGGGCCACCTTGGAGCACATGAAGTCGATGTGAACTGACACATCTTCAGGACTTTGAGGCCCAGCTCACGGCCCAGCTAAGCAACATGCAGAGCGACTTCGACAAGAAGCTTTCGCACGTGAGCCGAGGCGCGTCATCCATGAAGCCGCTCGATGCCGCCGTCTCGGTGTCTGATGGTCGCACCATCGCAGGTCGCACGATCGTTCACCGTGTAGCTGAGGCGATCCGCTCGGCTTTGCAGTGTTGGCTCTGGCACGCGTGTGAGCTGCACGGAATCAGTCTCCTTAGTAAGGCTATCGGGGGTGTGATCGGATCGCGGCGTCGCGGGCTCTGATCCGAAATTGTTTTCGTCATTCTAAGGCTGGCGGGCAGTCCGCAGGCATGGACACCATGGCTGAGGATTTGGACCAGCTCAAGTTCGACGTCGGCGAACTCAAGGATCTCCTCAACAACAACAAGGGCGAGGTCAACCACGTCCGCCGCATCGTGCTGGCTTGCGAGCGCGACATGGAGGACTTCACTGCTGCCATGGATGCTGTCAACGTCGACCTGGACGAGATGCGCGCACGCGTGGACGCCACGCACTCTATCATCACGAGCCGCCAACGCGTGGAAGCTACCATGACAGCTGAGATCTCCACCATGAGGCTGGACATCGGGGACATCCAAGAGGCTCTGAAGAACCATGACTCGTGGATGGAGGACGTTTCCAACACCTTACAGCAAATGCAGGAGAAGGAGGAGAACCTGACGGAGGACATCATCAATCTGAAGAACGAGATGAACACCAAGCTTGACACAAAGGTGGACAATGTCGCCTGGAAAGAGGCCAACGACGACCTGGACGCAGCGGTCAAGACTGTTAGAGACATGGTGTCTTCCTTGCGGCTTGATGTGGACGCTCGTCGTCGGAAGGTGGATGAGATTCTCGCAACAATCAGGCATGACATCACCGCCGTGGAGACCAATCTAGAGGAGTCCAAGGCGAAGATAACGAGCGACACTGACCAGGCCGTGAACGCGCTGAACGGCAGAATCGATTTCACAAACAAGGACCTGGCGGCCACGCAGGAGAGCTTGCACACCACGCAGAACTCGCTCAGCGACTGCTTCAACGAGGTGGCCGTGGTCCGGAGCGACCTGGAACGCAACGTGGCCGACACCGAGGCCCGCCTCAAGAATGACGTGCGCCAGAAGCAACAGGAATGGGGGGCAGAAGTGTAGCCTGGCGAATGACCCGACAATATGCAGCTGCAACCGTTTCGGGGCATGTGAAATTGAGGAGGGTTGCCACCACAAGGGCTGCGCATGCAGGAATTACTAGGAAAGGAACCGCGGGCAGGCACGGGCTCGCGGGGGGATTGTTTGTTCGGCCCTGGGGGGAGGACGAGGAGGAGGAGGAGGAGGAGGAGGAGGAGGAGGAGGAGGAGGTGGGAGGAGGAGGAGGAGGAGGAGGAGGAAGGCAGGTGAGGAGGATGGGGGGAGGACGAGGAGGAGGAGGAGGAGGAGGAGGAGGAGGAGGAGGAGGAGGAGGAGGAGGAGGGGAGGGAGGGGAGGAGGTGGAGGAGAGGCGGAGGAGGAGGAGAAGGAGGAGGAGGGGGAAGGAGGAGGGGAGGGGGAGGGGGGAGGGGGAGGGGGAGAGAGAGGAGGGGGAGGGGGGAGGTGGACGAGGAGGAGGAGGAGGAGGAGGAGGAGGAGGAGGAGAGGCCGGGAATTTATGGAGTCGCTATGGGTCCCAGAGGAGTTTTTACGATCTTTCAGGCTGCTCCTCATCATTACCCTTACCATTACCATTTCCATTACCATTACCATTGCCACTACCACTACAACTACCACTACCACTACCAATACCTTTACCATTCCCATTACCATTACCATTACCATTGCCAGCACCAGTACAATTGCCATTGCCAGTCCATTCCCGTTCCCATTCCCATTCCCATTCCCAATACCATTACCATTACCATTACCATTACCATTACCATTACCATTACCATTACCATTACCATTACCATTACCATTACCATTGCCATTACCATTACCATTACCATTACCTTTACCTTTACCCTTACCTTCACTTTACCTTTACCCTTACCCTTACAAGTTCCATTTCCGTTACCACTACCACTACCATTTCCATTCGCATTCCCATTCCCATTCCCATACACATTACCATTACCATTACCATTACCACTACCTTCACATTTACCTCTTCCTTTACCTTTACCATTACCATTACCATTACCATGGCCATTACAATTGTCATTCCCATTCCCATTCCCATTGCCATTGCCATTCTCATGATCATTACTTTTACCGTTGCCATTGTATTGCCATTGCCAGTCGCTACCCCGTTACCATTACCATTACCATTACCGTTACCGTTACCATTGCCATGGCCATTGCCGTTGCCATTACCATTCCAATTGCCATTGCCATTGCCATTACCATTACCATTACCATTGCCGTTGCCATTGCCATTGTCATTGCCACTACCAGTCGCTACCCCGTTACCAGTGCCATTACCATTACCGTTACCGTCACCAACACCATTACCAGTATCATTACCATTACTATTGTCATTACCATTACCGTTACCATTGCCGTTGCCATTGCCCTTAGCCACTACACTTACCAGAACCATTACCATTCCCATTCCCAATACCATTACCATTAGCATTTCCATTACCATTACCATTACCATTACCGTTACCTTTACCTTTACCCTTACCCTTTACCTTTTACCTTGTGTTAACGGCAATGACAATGGCAACTACGAGTCCCATTTCCGTTACCATTACCACTACCATTTCCATTCCCGTTGTTTTTCCCATTCCCATTCCAATTTCCATTCGCATTCCCATTCCCATTCCCATTCCCATCCACATTACCATTACCATTACCATTACCATCACCACTACAGTTACCATTACCATTGCCATTGCCATAGCCATTACCATTGCCATTGCCATTGCCATTGCCAATCCCATTGCCATTGCCGTTGCCATTCCCCTTACCATTGCCATTGTCATTGTCATTGCCATTGCCAGTCGCTACCCCGTTACCATTACCGTTACCATTGCCATTCCTAGTACCATTACCATTACCCCTGTCATTACCATTACCATTGCCATTGCCTTTCCCCTTAGCCACTACCATTACCATTACCATTACCATTACCATTACCATTACCATTACCATTACCATTACCATTACCACTTCCATTACCATTACCACTGCCATTGCCATTACCATTACCATTACCATTACCTTTACCTTTACCCTTACCCTTACCCTTACCCTCTACCCTTTACCTTATGGTAACTGCAATGACAATGCCAATTGCGATTCGCATTTCCGTTACCACTACCCTTACCATTTCCATTCTTTCTGCCATTACCATTCCCATTCTCATTCCCATTCACATTCCCATTCCCATTCCCATTCCAATTCACATTACCATTACCATTGCCATTACCATTACCACTACATTTACCATTGCCATTGCCATTGCCATGGCTATTACCATTGCCATTGCCATTGCCACTGCCAATCCCATTGCCATTGGCATTCCCATTACCGTTGCCATTGTCGTTGTCATTGCCATTGCTAGTCGCTACCCCATTACCATTACCATTACCATTACCAGTACCAGTACCAGTACCACTACCATCACCATTACCTTTATCATTACCATTACCTTTACCATTGCCATTGCCATTGCCCTTAGCCAGTACCATTACCATCACCATTACCATTACCATTGCCATTGCCATTGCCATTACCATTACCATCACCATTACCATTACCATTACCATTACCATTAGCGCTGCCATTACCATTACAATTCCCATTCCCATTTCCATTCCCATCACCATTGCCATTACCGTTACCGTTACCAGTACCATTACCATTACCATTGCCATTGCCATTACCATTACCACTACCACTACCATTTCCATTCCCGTTCCCGTTCCCATTTCCATTCCCATTAC
This sequence comes from Prorocentrum cordatum, assembly GCA_963575745.1. Taxonomy (NCBI): domain Eukaryota; class Dinophyceae; order Prorocentrales; family Prorocentraceae; genus Prorocentrum; species Prorocentrum cordatum. Next base: position 499,523 of record CAUYUJ010018393.1, read on the forward strand.
CATTACCATTACTTTTACCATTACCATTACCATTGCCATGGCCATTACCATTGTCATTGCCATTGCCATTACCATTCCCATCATTACCAGTGCCAGTACCGTTACCATTACCACTGTCATTACCATTGCCATTGCCATTGCCATTGCCATTGCCGTTCGAGGATTTCAGTAGGAATCCTTCAGTGGAGGGTTTCAGTAGGAATCCACATGTGGAGGATTTCAGTAGGGATCATTCAGTGGAGGGTTCCGATAGAAATCCTTCTGTCGAGGATGTCACTATGAATCCTTATTGTGAGGGCGTTCAATAGGAATCCTTCTAGGGGGAGGGCAGATGAGGCCTCGTTGCGTTCCTTTTCTTTCGTCGCCGACCCCCCCCCCCAAAAAAAAAAATAGCCTGGCGAAGGACCCAACCATATGCAGCTGCGAGTACCGCACGGATATGAGACGAAGGAGGGGGCACGCAAACTAGGCCCCTCTTCTCATAGGCACCGCGCCACTGCATGGACGAGGCACAGGGCAGCGCGGGCAGGAGGTGGCGGGCGGAGGAGGAGAGCTCACTGGGGCGAGCCAACACATCAGTATCATCATCGCATCATGAGACCTGTTACTGGGCACGCAGGAAGAGGTGGCGGAGACACCGTGTAGATGTCGAAGGCAGGTCAGCAGCGGCAGAGACGAGACCGGGGGGGCCCGCGGTCAAGAAGCAAAAGGAAGCAAGAGGAGCGAGAGACGAGGGGTGACATGTTTGCCTCCGGGCCGATAGCGAGCCACGCAGAGTGCACTGCGCAGGCGGAGCCGCTCGAAAGTGGCTGGGGGGTCCCCACCGACGCGGTCTGGTCATCCCGAGGGAATCCCATCGACGCGCGGGGGTCGTCCACTGCGACTCAAAGTAAACGGATAGCTCCCCCGTGCTGCGCGGCGAGGCGATGCGAAAATTGCGCGATCTGGGTGAAATCCCCCGACAGGCGCCGGTCATCCTCTGGCGAGAAATCCCGACGACGAGCTGGGGTCATCCAAGCGTCAGCGACAACCATCGCGCGCCGCTGGCTCGTGCGGGGCCGCTTCCCAGGTCAGGCCTCGCGGATGAACTCGCTGAAGCCGAGCTCCCTGGCGAGGGCCGTCGCCTCCCTCCTGCACCGCTATGGGGCCACGAAACGTGTGAGGGGTGTGCCGAAGATGGTGGTGGGGAGGCATGCGGAGGTGTGTGGTGCCGGCATGCGGACTGGGGCCTTCTGCCCCTATGGGGCCACCGTGTTCGGTAGCTGGGGCCTCTGGAGCTCCCTATGGGGCCACGAAACGTGTGAGGGGTGTGCCGAAATGGGTGGTGGGGAGGCATGCGACCCTGCCACTGGGGCCTTCGGTGGAGCTCCCTATGGGGCCACGAAACGTGTGAGGGGTGTGCCGAAATGGGTGGTGGGGAGGCATGCGGACCCTGCCACTGGGGCCTTCGGTGGAGCTCCCTATGGGGCCACGAAACGTGTGAGGGGTGTGCGAAATGGGTGGTGGGGAGGCATGCGGACCCTGCCACTGGGGCCTTCGGTGGAGCTCCCTATGGGGCCACGAAACGTGTGAGGGGTGTGCCGAAATGGGTGGTGGGGAGGCATGCGGACCCTGCCACTGGGGCCTTCGGTGGAGCTCCCTTATGGGGCCACGAGACGTATGAGGGGTGTGCCGAAATGGGCGTGGATGACGATGACGATGATGATGACGATGCTAATAATGATGATGCGGATGATGATGATGATGCTGATGATGATGATGATGATGAGGATGATGATGATGAGGATGATGATGACGATGATGATGATGATGATGATGATGGTGATGATGATGATGATGACGACGACGACGATGATGATGATGATGACGATGATGATTATGATTATGATTATGATTATGATGGTGATGATGATGATGTTGATGATGATGATGGCGATGATGATGATGATGATGATGATGACGACGGGAAGAGGGAGGAGGGGGAGGAGGAGGAGGAGGGGAGGAACGCGGGGCACCGTCTCTTCAAAACGAGGACCCAACACCACAGGATGGTTGGGAAAAAGAAACAAACAAATCCGCGAATCTCAATTCCGATGTTTTCCCCTTTTTGGGGGGGGCACCAGGAGAAACAAAAAACAGAGAGGGAGGAGGAGGAGGAGGAGGAGGAGGAGGAGGAGGAGGAGGAGGCGGAGGTGAATCCTTATTGTGGGGTCGTTCAATAGGAATCCTTCTAGGGGGGAGGGCAGATGAGGCCACGTCGCGTTCCTTTTTTTTCCGCCGCCGACCCCCCCCCAACAAAAAAAACACAAACAAATAGATCCAGGAATCTCGATTCCGATTTTTTCTCCTGGGGGAGGGAGACACCAGGAGAAAACAGGAACAACAAAAACAGAGAGGGAGGAGGAGGAGGAGAGGGAGGAGAGGGAGGAGGAGGAGGAGGAGTAGAGGAGGAGGGGAGGAGGAGGAGGAGATGGAGGAGAGGGAGGAGGAGGAGGAGGAGGAGGAGGAGGAGGAGGAGTCGCGAACTCAGCGCGAAAGCCTCGCGCGCGCGCCCTCGACCCCCTGCGACTCCACAATTTCCCGTTCTCGAGGAGGAGGAGGAGGAGGAAGAGGAGGAGGGGGGGAGGGGCCCATTTCCTTCCCAACTCTTCCGCCTGCCCTTTGCCCGTTTCCGTTGCTCGCTGCGTGCCACGACGTGCGGGGGGGTGCGGGATCGGGCGAAGGGTAGGCCATGCGAACCCTTCCGCTGGGGCCTTCGGTGGGGCTCCCTATGGGGCCACGAAGCGTGTGAGGGGTGTGCCGAGTCGGTTGCGGGTACGCCGTGCGGACCTTGCCGCTAGGGCCTTCGGTGGAGCTCCCTATGGGGTCACGAAACGTGTGAAGGGTGTGCCGAAATGGGTGGTGGGGAGGCATGCGGACCCTGCCACTGGGGCCTTCGGTGGAGCTCCCTAGGGGGACACGAAGCGTGTGAGGGGTGTGCCGAATCGGGTGCGGATCCCTGCTGCTGGGGCCTTCGGTGAAGCTCCCTGAGGGGGCCACGAAGCGCGTGAGGGGTGTGCCGAATCAGGTGATGGTGCGCCATGCGGACCCTGAACTGGGCTAGAAAGCGGGTGCGGGTACGCCATGCGGACCCTGCCGCTAGGGCCTTCGGTGGAGTTCCCTGGGGCCAGGATGCGTCTGAGGGGTGTGCCGAAACAAAGACAGGTGGAGGGCAGAGGCAGGGATGGCAGCAGGGAGGAGGGAGCGGGAGAAGGAGGCGGAGGAGAACGGAGGAGGAAGGACGCGGGGCGCTGTCTTTCCGAAACGAGGGCGCAGCACCTAAGGATGGTTGGGAATAAATCGATACCGGTTCTCCACAGAGCTCTCCCAGGGTGCGCTCTGACTAAATTTTCGAGGCGAATCTTGCCGTGGCGACGAGGGTTCTCCTGGACGAGCAGAGTTATCGGTATACATCTTTCTTGAGACCCGACGTCGGGCAAACATTGCGACATCATGCAAAATCCCGACCGGAGTCCTAGATCCCATCTGTCTGCAGCATGTTTCGAGACGGCTCGATCTATGAGGCTCCTGTGGCCCAGAAACCAGCGAAAGCACCTGGCGCAAACAAATTGCAACGCCCGTGTCTGAGGGTCTCTCCGTCTCTGGCAGGAGGCCTTCGAGAAGATCGCCGCAGTGGAGCAGCAGGCTGAGCTCCGCAGCGCCGAGGCGTCGCGCCGCCTGGGCGCGCTGGACCTGCGCATGAGCGGCGTGCAGGGCGGCCTCGGGGAGCACAAGCGCGACATTCTGAAGCTGCGCGAGGAGTTATGTTGCATGGTCGGGGGGCCCTTCTGTCCTGTAGGTGGCCGTGTTTTCTCGTTTTCAGACATGGGCTCGACGCGGATTCGATGTGAGTCCGTGGTGGGTTCGGCACGGGTTCGGCACGGTCTCGACACGGATTCGACGCGTTCGACCTAGATTCGACGCGGATGCGACACGGATGGCTGGCGCGGTGGGACAGACGAGGTCCCCCAACAATGCAACATAAGAGGAGGTCAACGGCCTCACGGTGAAGAGCGCCTCCCACGAGGCGGGGCCCCCGCGGAATGAGAAGCCACGGCTGACAGGGTGTTCGATTGCTCGGTACGGTCGAAGTGTGTACGGAAAGAAAATGGACGAAGATCAGACACAAAGATTTATTGCCCGTTTTGAACGGGACTCTCTGTCGGTGCCGCCGGGGGCGGTGTCCGTTTGAGACAGAAGGCCACCTGTCCAACAGCGGCCGCTGTCAGTTCTTGGCAACGTTTGCTGGTGGGAGTCGTACCCGTGTTTGTCCCGTACCTATTTCGGGTGTCCGACATTGCGCCCTCCCACGCGATGTGATTTTTGTCAGCCGGTGGTGTTTCTTCGATTTCGGCCCCCGGGGACCCTTGTCCGGCCCTGGGGCCATCAAAGACGGCTCGAGGACGATGAACTTACCCTGGGGGAAGGTGGTCAGGATCCCTGGGGCCGCGGATAGACAAAGATCATCGCTGAGCCCTGGATCCAGGGGGCAGCGGCGATGGCGATGCCTCGGCTGCAGGAGGAGGAATGGCACGAGGATGTAACGCTGAGCGCCGGAGGGAGGGGGGGGGAACTGCCAATGGGACTGTCAATCTGTTTGGAAGGCCCCTCGCGACCGTGACCGCCCCGCCGCGAGCGCCGCCGTCCCAGAGGGCCTGTGAGCCAGCGCGGCAGGGGCAGCGGGCTCGCGCACACCACGGATGCGCCCGTTCCGCCGCTCGGTCCGCAGAACGCCCCCCGGCTGGGATCCGCGGCCTTTGGCCCTGCCTCTTTGCGGGGCCTCCGCGCGCGGAAGGGCCCCCAGGGGCTGGTGGCTCTTCTCCGCGACGGCGGCCGGGTGTTCGTCCCCGGGCCTCCAGCGTCGAGACGGAGATTGATCGTCGTTTTCGGCATCTGGGGGCCCTCGCCGGGCCCGGGGACCATCAGGAAACGGCGCAGGATGCAAAATTGGCCCTGGGGAAAGGCGAGGGACTTCTTGGGACCCCCCATGGATCAAATCAATACATCGGGTCTCTGGGTCCTCGCCTCGACGGCGGCCGTTTTCCGTCATGCCCCAGGTGGACATCCAGAAGAACAGCGACGCCATGCGTAAGATGGAGAAGCAGCGCAACATGGACGAGCAGAACTGGAAGGCGCAGATGGACGCCGTCCACGACGTCCTCGACACCAAGGTGAACGAGAAGCCGTTCGAGGATCTCAAGCATTGCACGGCGTCCCTGACCAAGGGCGTGGTCAAGTTCGCCCAGGTCGTCGGGGTCTTCCCTGGCCCCAAGTTCGACGACGCGGAGGGCGGCGACGGCGGCGACGCAGATGTCGAGCTGCTGGGCTGGGAGGAGTGCGCCGAGAACATGTCCTTCCGCGTGGACAAGGCCTGGCGCCAGAGGTGCTCGCAGCGCTTCCGCAACGTGCTGGACATGGTCGCCAAGAAGGCGGACCACAGCGTGCTCCGGCTGCTGCAGATCTCCCAGCAGCACATCTCGAAAGGGGAAGCACACCATAAACAGCAATCTCCAGAGGTCCACGCGGATTTCTCGGATCGTCGCTCGAGCCTCTCCCTGGCGCGCGGAGCGCGCCAGGTGCGGCGCCGGAGGCGCCGCCATGGGGGGGGGCTGCAGCGCCGGCCCACGAAGCCCGCGCGGAGCTCCGAGGGCTTTTGCTTCCAGCGGTGCTCCTCCTTCGACCATCGAGTCGCAGCTGGAGCGCGTCAAGCACGAGCGCGAGCTGTGGAAGGAGGTGGTGGAGCGCCGGCAGCAGCAGCCGATGCAGCTCGCGCTGGGCGCGAAGGACTCCGGCGGCGCGGGCAGCCCCCCCAGCGCGAGGGCGCTGCGCGGCTGAGGGCAGCAGCGTGAGCGCGACGGGGCTCTCCGGCTCGGCGGGCCGTCCTTCGCAAAGGGCTCAACGGCTCCTGCCGCCCCTCGACTTGCACTGGCTCCCCCACGATTTGCTCCAGGCTTCCCTGGAGACCGCTGGGCTGGCCTGGATTCTCGGGGGCCCCAACACGGCGTGGTCACCACACCGTGTGGTCACCGCACGGTTTTGGGACTCGGGTCGTTCTCCGAGGACGTCTCGGGCGACCGGGGCCTCCAGATTCGCAAGACCGTGCGGTGATGCACCGTGCGTTGAGGTATCTTGGAATTCCAAGGTCTTCGCGTGGTCTGCCAACACATGGTCTTGGAACCCCCCTAAGAGTTACCATCGTTTGACTTCGGTTTCCGTGGACCCACCCCGAGTTTTTTGGCCTGGTCCTTGCCGAGTCGACAGGAGAGAAGTCGTCAAGCTCCTAGGGCCCTAGGGACTCCTCTCCTCTCCTCCCCCCCCTTGCCCGCCCCCTCGACGGTCGACGGGGAGAAGGCTGCCGGGCATGGCATCCCTCGGGATCCAGAAGGTCTCGTGATCCTGCAGCTCGCAGTCCAGCCCGCGCCGAACACAAAGAGAAGCACGCTCCCAGCAGATGCCCCCCACTGGATGTTTCTTGAACTGTGTTTCGAGGTATGCCGCAAGGTGCCTTTGTTGGCTCGAAGATGCGCCCCCCATGTCGCGTGAGTCCCTCTACCTGGTGTGGGCTGTGATGGGGCCTCTTTTGCCACGTCATCAGCTGCCTCACATTCCTCTGTTCCTCTCCTCATCCTCCTCCTCCTCCTCTTACTCCTCTTCCTCCTCCTCCTCCTCCTCCTCCTCCTCCTCCTCCTCCTCCTCCTCCTCTACCCTAGACTGCTTCTTCTGAGACTCTTCGCGCCCTCCCCCTAGGTTTCATATGGAGGAGCAGTTTAGGACGTGCCTAACAGCCCTGCCCTGTTCGATCTCTCCCTTGGATGCGTTACCTAGATGGCCTCGCTCGCCGGGGTATAAGGGTGGCCCTTCTACTCTGTCCACACTCCGGCTCGAGGACGTGCCCGCAGTTTCCTTGTCTCCTGGCTGGGCTCTGAGTTACGTAGGAGGCGTGAGAGCCGTCGAGCGTCGTCGTCGACGTCGTCGTCGTCGACCGTCGTCCATCGCTGACATTCGTCGTTGTCGATCGCCCAAGGGCCGTGCATGCTTCCCTCGCGTCCTTGCCGATGCGCGGCGCTTCCCATTCCTCCTTCCCTCTCGGGGGAGGGGGGGCACGACAACACATGCACTTCGTACTCGTCGGGGCGCACGGCGCCCGACTCGTCGGAGCTCCGAGGTTCCCGCCGTACATTTCCTGGGCCCCGAGAGGATTTGTCCGGCCGGGGGCCCCACAGAGTCGGTGGCCGGGGTCGCCACTCTGGGGGTAGGAAGGGTGCCACTGCTGAATCTGGCGACCTTATCGATCGTCGGGAATATCGCCCTTCCCCCGACACCACACCTCTTCATGCCACACCCCTTTCCGACATGCAAAGCTACAACCCCTTGTAACGATTCGGAATGGAACCAGCGTCATACACGCAAATGTTCGGCACTCCGCGCGGATTTATTGAATCGGCGTTGAGACGCCGACCCTGGTGCGCTCCGCACGTCAGGGAGCGGGGTTCAGCGCAGATCCAAGAAATCTGTGCAGACCTGACCAAGCTGTGTTTATGCAATTGTTTTTTTTTGTGCTGTCCAATACCAGACTGTCTCGGCATCGCTCGGACGTGCTCAGTGTTTCGGCCATGCCAGCCGCTGGCCTCGCCGAACATCCAGGCCCTGGCCGCTAGCTCCAGAAAAGTTGCACTGTCTCGGAATATCTGGGACTACCTTGAGAACGACAACAAATCACGAAACCAAAACATCCACGGGGAATGAACGTCCGAGCGATGGCAAGATGTGCCGTGCGATGTGGTTCGATGCTGTGCAGATCTGTGCTGTGCGATGCGTTCCTCTGCTTTGCAGTGCTACACCGCCGTGGACGTATACGCTACGATGCCACGTTATGTTGTGCCGTGCTGTGAATGCTGCGCCCTGGCATGACAGGACCTACCATGACTTACCATGGCAGATCTTGCCATGCTATGGTAGGAATGCTAGGCAGTCATGCTACGTCAGGACATGCTAGGCAGTACTGTGCTACGCCTTGCATTGTAGTGCTTCGCATTGTTCATCATCTCCTGGGGGGGGGATGATGAAGATGAGGGTCAGGAGGAGGAGTCGAAGATGGAGAAGTTGGAGGAGAAAGGAGGAGGAGAGGAGGAGGTGGCGGAGGAGGAGAAGGAGAAAGATAAGGAGGATATGGATGATGGCGAGGAGAAGGAGGAGGCGAAAGAAGAAGAAAAAGAAGAGCAGGAGGATAATGAGCTCACTCCATCGATTTCGTCTTCCGACCTTGCCGCCTCGTTTTCGATGTCATCTGAATTATTAAGTATTGCAGCTCTTTGAGCTTATTTGTTAGTGCCGCTCGAGCTCTGGAAATCGTCACAACTTCGAAACACGAAACACCACATACGCACAATATTTCAGAGGCCCACGCCGATTTCTTAGGTCGGCGGTGGATCCCAAGAACTCCGCCTGGACCTCCGACAGGTCATGCATGTATCTCTTGGTCCTCTAGAGCTTGCGTGTTAGTGTCCACCGAGCTCGTGCAATCGTCTGAGCTTGATTGACCTGCGCTTGGAGTCCAACCGAAAGCTGGATGGACCCCAGTATTCCTTTGCAGGCTGGCGTCCGCCGAGGCCGTGGCGCCTCTGCCGGAGGCTCCGCCTGTTTTCCCATACTCTGCCGAAGCTGCAGCGGTAGGCTGGCCGCTGCCGTGGTGATTGGTGCCCTGACGCTCTCGAGAGCTCAGCTCCTCGTCCTCTTTCTTGCTTTCCATTGTTTGGGGTCCTTCCTGGGGCCCGCCTAACGGATGCGTTCAGTTTGGCTCAATTTCGATTGAAGTTCGATTCATGCTCGACTCAAGTCGACGGACGTTTGACGCAGCATCGACGCATGAGCAGCAGAGCCAGTGGCGGAAGGTCCCCACAATGAGCTGACCGGGGCCATGGTATCTCCTCTAATGTCATACGCCCGCCTCGTCCGCGCGCATGCCTCGGGCCGTGCTTTGCGATCCCCCCCTGGGCGCCCCCTATTGCACGCCCCTGGAACATATAGATCCCCGAGCATTCTGTAGGGGAAAAACACACACACACACACACACACACACACACACACACACACACACACACACACACACACACACACACACACACACACACACACACACACACACACACACACACACACACACCACACACACACACGCACGCACGCACGCACGCACGCACGCACGCACGCACGCACGCACGCACGCACGCACGCACGCACGCACGCACGCACGCACGCACGCACGCACGCACGCACGCACGCACGCACGCACGCACGCACGCACGCACGCACGCACGCACGCACGCACGCACGCACGCACGCACGCACGCAGGCAGGCAGGCAGGCAGGCAGGCAGGCAGGCACGCACGCACGCACGCACGCACGCACGCACGCACGCACGCACGCACGCACGCACGCACGCACGCACGCACGCACGCACGCACACACACACACAGTCTGTTGGAAAAACACACACTGTGGGAACAAACACACACACACAGACTGTGTGTTTTTTCCACAGACTGTGTGTTGTTTCCCTCCTCGGGGGGAACAACCAGTGTCAACGCTGCGACCAGTCGTTTCGGGGGCGGGGCGGGGCTGCTCCTCGTCTGGGGCTCCCCGGAGAGCCCGTCTCGTGCACCTCGCGGGGGCAGCGACTGGCCAAGGCGCCCAAGGGGGGGTTCGAAGTGCCTATCCTTCCCACGCGGCGCCGCCCTTCGGCTGAGAAGTGTGTTCAGGAATGATCCATCTCCAGCACGCCTACAGTGTCCTTCACATACGTTGCAGGGACGAACGATGATGCTGATAATGTTGGTGATGATGATGATGATTATGATGATGATGATACTGATGATGATGATGATGATGATGATGATGATGATGATGATGATGATGATGATGATGATGATGATGATGTTGATGGTGATGATGATAGTGATCATGCTAATGATTATGATGGTGCTGATAATGATGATGGGAATGCTGCTGACAATGCTGATGCTGATGCTGATGATGATGATGATGACGGTGATAGTGATGACGAGAATGACGAGGATGCCACTTCTAATACTGATAATCGCAATGATGACGATGATGACGCTGATGTTGCTGCTGATGATGCTGATGCTGATGCTGATGCTGATGACGATGATGCTGATTGTGATGATGACGATGACGAAGCCGACTACGACGATGACGATGATGATGTTGATGCTGAGGCTGATGCTGATTGTGTGCTGGAGATGAAGATGCTGATGACGATGGTGGCGATGCTGATGTTGATTATGATGGCGATGGTGATTGTGGTGATGATGATGATGATGATGATGATGATGATGATGATGGTGAGGATGAGGCTGAGGATGGTGATGTTGAGGATGCTGTTGCTGATGATGATAATGGTGTTGGTGATGATGGTGGTCATTATGCTGAGGATAATACGGATTATGATGCTACTTGTGATGATGATGATTGTGATGGTGATGATGCTGATGCTGCTGGTGCTGCGATTGCTTTCGATGCCGATGATGATGCTGATGCTGATGTTGATGCTGATGCTGATGCTGGTGGCGGTGATGATGATGGTCATGATGATGATGATGATGATGATGATGATGCTGCTGCTGATGATGATGATGATGATGATGATGATGATGATGCTGATGATGATGATGATGATCATGCTGATGAGTATGCTGCTGCTGATGGTGCTGCTGCTGATGATGATGATGAGGCGGAGGAGGCTGGATTAGTGATGGTGATAATGATGCTGGTGGTGATGACGATAAGGCGGAGGAGGCTGGAGTAGGAGGCGGAGGTGGATGAGTTGGAACAAGTTTATGGACAGGAACGGGTACAAGGTGGAGGATGATTAGGGGGCGGTGGCAGCGAAGGCGAATGATGAGGAGGCAGAGGCGGAAGCGAACGCGGAAAAGGAGCCTGAAGAGGTTGCTCAGGGCAGGCATCTACTATCCCTCGGTCGTGCGTTTATTGTCGTGGCCGAAAATAAGAAGACGTAGCGGCATAACCATAAACGGTCGCTCCATCCTGGGCGGCGCCACCACGCCCACCCTTGCGCGCTTCGCGCTCGTCCAGCGCTGACCGAGGAACTCCGCGCAGACCTCGGAAAGTTTGTGCTTGCATGCTTTGTTGTTCTTCCAGAATTGTCTCCCCCACACTTCAGGGGGAGGGGAGGACAGAAGACAGCGATGTGAGCCACGCACATGAATGGGCCAGAGGAGGACGACGACGAGGAGGAGGGGACGGAGCCCGAAGGGTGGTTGGGGAGGACGAAGAGGACAGAGCCGATGCTGGTAACATGTGGGAGGGGGGAGGCGGAGGAGGCCGAGGGCGGCTCGAAAGAGCCCTGCTGTCGCGCCGTCAACCCCTCTCCGATGGACTTCCAAAGGGCCCTGCGAACTTTTCGGGGAATCCTCGACGTTGTCCGACCAGCGAGCGGTCTTCATTGGGAATCGGCCCACCGCCAGGGGCTGGGAGATGCACCCGTGGCAGGAGGTGGCGCAGTACGAGTTCGACAAGAACAAGCGCGTGGGGTGGGTGGGTTGGGGTGGAGGGCTCCTCCTCCTCCTCCTCCTCCTCCTCCTCCTCCTCCTCCTCTTCCTCACTGGCCGGCTGCAGCAGAGAGGAGTCCGCTCCCCATCAGTTCGGAAGCAGGCCAGACACCAACGAATCTTGCCAAGTAGGTCGGGAGGTCCAGGGGTCAAAGCGCAGGCGCTGAAGCTTCGAAGGTGGAGGAGGATGGCGGAGGGAGAAGGGAGGGCGGAGGAGGCCGCGGGAGAGATGAGGGAGGAGGGACCAGGGAGGACTTTTTTGGGACTCCGCCTGGCGTTACATCGACTGTATGCCGTCATTGCGCGAAACGGAGCGTGGTGGGGTGCCACACGTCTCTGGCTACTGGGACAGGGCCGCACGTGTGCGTCTTTGCATGCGGAGGCCACTACGGAAGATCGTCCAGCATGCAGTGGTTGCCGCAAGAAGGGGAGTATTGAAGGGAGCGTTGAAGAGGAACGAGAGGGAGAAGGGGGGGCCAAGGCGAGACAGGACAAGCGCCAGAAGCCATAGGCAGCACCTATTGCCAAGACGTGCGCTCGCCAACACACAGAGGCCACAATGGGACGATCCTCTGACAAAAGGCGTCTGACTGTTGTGGCCAGACCCTTTCCCGTTACGCAGCGGGAGTGCGTCGAAAGGTGCATGCACAGGCAGCAAAAGGGGGCCTCGTGGCCCTGTGGAGCAGAGGAGGAAAAGGACAACGAGAGAGTAAGCTCAGTAGAGAAAGAAGCAAGTGGATGGGGACACAACGTTGGGCCCATGACCGAACAGAGAGTGCAATCTGAGAAAGCTGCTTCGAGTTTGCGCCTTCTTGGGGGTCGAGACCTGCCGTCCTATTCTTCTAGTTGGGCAGGCGGCTGACTCTTGAAACAAGTTGCGTGGGCCAACTCGCGCGCATGACCTGGCGCATGGGAGCCTGAGACGGTGTGGCTATGCAGAGGCCAGGTACTGGAGGACATCGCAGTGTGTAATCGACATAGCGTGCAAACCTAAGAGAGTAAAGAGGACAATGGGCAAGGGCCATCTTTTCAAAAAGGAGTGCGCGGAACGACCTACTAAGGGTCAGGATGATCATGATGCTTGTGGTTATGATGCTGCTGGTGATTTTTGTGATGATGGTGCGAGGGATGACGATGATGATGAGGAGGAGGAGGAGGAGAAAGAGAAGGAGCAGGAGCAGGAGCAGGAGCAAGAGGAGAAAGACAGGGAGGAGGTTTCTTTTGTCCGCGCTGACTCTGCTCCTGTCTGTTTCTGCTTCTGCTCTCCCCTGATCCCGCCCCTCCCAGGCCCTCTGGGCTGACCCTGGGGCCCGGACTTGCAACAGGCGCATCCCCGGCTTTTCCCAAGCCCGCTCTTCCCGCCGCTCTGGCTCACAGGCCCTCTAGGGTGGCGGCGCTCGCGGCTCGGTGGTCAAAGCCTCGAGGGGCCTTCCTGCACTTCGACAGTCCATCTGACAGTCCCTCCCCTCCCCTCCCCCTGGGCCGCCGCGAGCTCCTGCGTGAGCGAGCCAGCATAGCCCCGCAGTGCTCCGCGCACGCCCCCCCAGGAGCGGCCGTCGCCTGGCGTCCCGCCGCCCGCAGCAGCGGCCGCCCCCGGGCGTGGAGGGCGTGCCCCACGTGCTTCCTGCTCCGCTCCCGCCTCCTCCGACGTCTCTTCTTACCAGTTTGAGACATATCCCTATCCCTATGTTTGACATCACCTCACCTCGATGCCGATCTTAAGGGTTCCCTCAGTTTCTGAGGGCCCATCCCTGAGATTGTCCTCGCTTTTTCGCTCGCCCATCCTAGGGATATGGATAAGTTCGAGGCTGGTTATCTTCGCCACGCGCAGAGGGGGTTCAGTCGGACCGAGGCATGAGATCAAGGTCGGTTTGGGGAGTGTGCCCTAATGTTCTCCGTGCTCGTTGGGCGCTCTGGTGCATCCTGGGGAGGGTACCTTGGGATGCTCTGTGTGCTTTTGCCGGCGGAGGGCCTCATGTTCTTGGGGGATGTTATTATGGCCTGGGTCCGACTGTCGGGCGAGGGGGGAAGGCTTCTTAGAAGCACCCCTGCTTCTCAGAAGGCGTGGGCCTCATCTGTAGATGTAGGGCTGGCGCTTTCTGCGAAGCAGTCTCTTTCTAAGAAGTGATCCCCCTCTTTCTAAGAAGCTTTCCCCCCTAACGTGCGCCGCCAATATCAGACACTGTGTCGAGTTCGGATTGGCTTCCCAGCCCTAGCGCACCCACTGGCTTTCAAGAGAGACAGTCTGGTTCGCTGGGGTATCGCTTCCTCGTTGGGGCCCTCCCCCCTTGTGCCCCCTCCCCCCTTCTCCTTGTCCTCCTCCTCATCTTCCTCCGCCGAGAATCCCACCGCGAGCAGCGCAGCCTTGGCCCTGATCTCCTCCTTTTGTGTTGGCCACGGGGGCTGGGGCCTGCTTGGTGAGTTAGTGGCCGCCTGCCCTGGGGGCACGGGGGAGGCGTGCCCGATCGAGATGTGCGCTGTGTTTGCTGGACCCACGGCCCGAGACAATCCCGCTCCTGAGCGCTGTTGCGAACTTCCCCTTTTCTCGTCCTCCGCAGTCATGCCTTGACCGCTTGACCATCGAGGTCACCCTATCCCTCGTCGCCATCCGAGCAGTCTTGTCGTCGGCGCTGTCCCAGTGTGCTGGGCTCTGCCCGTATCCCACCGCGAAGCCAGAGCACTCCCAAGCTCGTTCGCTGCGGGCCCTCAACCCTGTGGACCGCGCGTCTGCCCTGACGGTGAGCGAGCTTCCATGCTGCCCATGTGTCGGCGACCCGCCCTGCTGCGAAGCGGGTCCCTGGCCCCATCCGCGGGGCTGCAGCCCGCAAGCGCTCACGTCGGGGCAAAGGCGTTTGCGCCATCACGTCCGCAGCCGCCCCAGAGATCGGCATCCCTGGGTCTACGGTACAATTGGCAGGGCGCGCGGCGCCGTGAACCTGAGCTTCGAAACTCTCAGTCCACGGGGGCTGTTCCTGTGATGCCAAGCCTTTCGAGGGCCTGTCACCCCGAAGGGATGCGCAGAGTCTTTGCAGTCCTCTCCCTTCTCCCGGTTCTCCCATCCCTGTCTTCCTCCTCCCCTTTCTCTTCCTCCTCCTCCGTCGCCATTTTGGCTCAAGGCCAATAGTGCCTCCACGGGGCATGCTCCCACCAGCCTCGGCTTTTCGCGTGCTGCCACACCAAGGGGTTTGCAGCGGCCCACCAGCTTGCGTGCTTCTCGCACTGGCCTTGCGGGGGGCCTTACATATCATCCAGATTCTCTCGCCACGCGTTGGTTCCGAACTCCCGCTGGCGGCTGGCGTCCCGTTCCGCGCTCCATGCACAGCTCTTCAGGCGAGGACCGCAGCACGAGCCGCAGCCAACAACGACGACGCAGAGGTGGTACCGAGCGCCGCCGCGCCACTGCAGCTTCTGACACCCTCTCGTTCATGGACTCTCGCATCGGGAGACACAGGACTGCCAGATCTAGACGGGCTTCGGCATAGCTCGACTCGGCAGGACTACCTGGCGGACAGCAACCTGAGCCAATTCAGCAGTCAGATCCATGGCGGCCACGCGGCCCACTCTAGTTTGACCAGGAGCAGCAGCGCGAGCTCGAGATGGACCTGGAGGCATTCCCCAACTTCGCATCGCAAGCAGAAGGCGCCGAACACCATGCTGGCCAGGCTCGTCCCGCACCAGCTGCTGCCCACCCCAAAACAGATGTTGACGGCCCTCCCGTTTGACTACCTGGGCTTCCTGCGGACTTCGGCCGCGCCTTTTCAGGACCTCATGCAGCAACGGGCGGATCATGTCACCGAACGTTGTCTCCAACGACCTGCATGTCTGGATCACAGACGCAGGCTTCGAGCCCGACCAAGTGGAGCTCCACGGCGAAGAGCCTGCCAGGCGCTTTATCCTCCAGGTCAGGGGCGCAAAGGAGGCGGCCATGCCGCGCGCTCTCGCCCTCCTGCGAGTTCTGCGAGATGCCACTGGCAAGTGGAAGCGTTTCCACTCTACCGACACCAACGGGCAGCGGGCCGACATCTTCATCAACTTAGACACGCCGCCCAAGCAGATCCGCGCCGAGATCCAGTGCAAGAAGTTGCAGCAGCTCCTCGCCCAGCGTCTTCCACGCCTGCGATGGCGCGCACTCCGAGCGAAGGGCGAGGTCCTCTCCGACGCCGCGCCGCTGGCGCGCCTTAATCTCAAGGGCCAGGCCGCCCCCCCCCCCCCCTCCTCGAGTGGGGCGAGCGCGCGTTGGGCAACCCAGATCCCGACGGATTCAACCGCGGCGGCGCCCTTACCGCCTTCCAGGCCCGCTTCGCAGACACCGAGGCTGCGACGTGGCGCCCCTAGCCGCCCATTGCCCCGTTGCGAGAAGCGGGCGCATCCATGCCGCCCACCTTCATCAGCTGCAACGCCCGCGCATTCATGCGCTCCAGGCCCCGCCGACTCGCCGCAAGCATGCCGCCCTCGCAGGGCACATGCGCGGCAAGCGCGTCGTCCTGCTGCAGGAGTTCCACGGCTCCGGGGCGCTCTTCCGCGCATGGCTGGACACGCAACCGCGCCCGCGCAAGCCCTTCTTCTCCGGGCTTGCGGCCGACGCCGAGGACGGCCCATCTTTTTCGACAGGCGGCGTCGCTATTCTGGTACTTTGGTTCGCGCCCATGCAGCTGGGGCGCCTCCGCCCTAACCAGCTCCCAGCTGTCGCTCGCGGCCCGCTGGCCCCTGGGCTTTTTTGACAGCTCTTCGCCAGCAACTCGAACACAGGCTACTCCCTCGTCATCACGAACATCCACAATCGTGAACCTCAAGCGCGGGATTGTGGCAGGGTCCGCGCGGCAGGGCGCATGCGTCGCGAACGGGCTGCGCGCGACTACACCAATTGCGCCGTCTTGGCCATGGGCGACTTCAACGCCGCCAGCCGCCCACCGAGAAGCTTCAACCAAACCCGGGCTCCGCGCTCGCGCCTCCAGCTGGACAGCAACAACCGCCATCGGCAGCCCTTCAGGAAGGCCCTCTGCGACTCCATGCGGTCCAGACCGAGCTCCCCGTGCGCTCCAACAAGGCGGACTACGCGGCCTCCTCCATCGACCGCGCGTTCATCAGCCTCCCTTCCCACGCGACGCAGGAGCTCTCCATGGCTGTCCGCGCACTGCACGGCTCCGCCATCGTGTCTGACAGGCGTTTCAGCGACCACGCCGCCATCTCCTTCTCGATCGGCATCAAGCCACGCGCGCCGCCAGCTCAACGCGCCACCCCACCAGCAGTGTTTCGCGATCCCAGGTTCGCCACCTCATTGCAGAAAACCATTGACGCCGATGGAATGCAGCCTCTCCGTCGAGACGCGCTGGCACACGCGCAGACGGTGCGTGGCGGAAGCCGCCCGCGTGGTCCGCGACGACTGGGCCCGCTTCAGCTCGGGCGACCTCGCCAAGCTAGGCTTCCTGGACGGCAGGGCAATCGCCAGGCGCTCGATCTCGCGTGCGATTTGGCGCCAGGACGTGTAACTTGCACGGCGGTTGCATGCTGCAGCGGAGCTGGGAGAGCGCCCCCTCGACATCGACCCCCCGACCGTCGACCTCGCCGACGACGCCCAATTCGCGAGCCTCTCGCCCTCCCTGCGCCGCGACTTCGAGGCTCGCCAGCGCTTTCCGGCGCACGGGGCAGCGAGGCCCCCGCGGAGCCATCCTGCGGCCTTGCCCCCAGAGAAACTCCAGATGGTGCTGCGGGTCTCTCAGAAGCGCGCCCTCCCCTGGGCCCCCTGGAAGCGCCGCCTCGCCCCCCAAAGGGCGGAGACAACGGGCCTCGAAGGCCCTGCTGCCGCATCCAGAGAGAGCGGCACGATGGTCGACGCCCTGCGCAGCCATTGGCGCCCCGCCTTCGCCCCCAAGGCCGTCGACTCTGACGCCGTTAGCGCGCGTGCCGACGAGCGCGCGCATCAGGCCGACACACTGGACATCCTGCCGCCCTCCAAGCACCAGCTGTGCACCTTCCTGAAGCAGGCGCCCCCCTCGGCGCCCGGCCCCGACAGCCTGCCATGCAGCGCCTGGGCCGCTTGCGACCACTCGTTCTCCATCCTGGGGGACATGGCCTGCCGCCTCTGCTCGGGGCACTCGATCCCGCGCGACCTGAACGGCTCGGACTTTGCACTCTTACCGAAGGGCGACAACCTCCTGGGCGAGATCACCACGGATCGCCGACCAGAAGACACTCGGCCGCTCTCGCTGAAGAACACTGACATCAAGGCTATCGCAGGCGCCACGCACCACCTCATCAAGCCGTTCGTGGCCGAACGTGTCCACAAGGCGCAGCAGGGCTTCGCCATGGGCGGGAACTTCACGCAGCACATCGCGCGCCTGGACGCGGAGATGCGACGACCTGGCCTTCTGGAGAACGCCAAGGAGCTCCACCCCATCTTCATCTGCTTCGACTTCGTGGCGGCCTTCCCATCGCTGGGCAGAACGTGGCTCTTCAAGGCGCCGCGCCGCTTCGGCTTGCCAACCGGCAACGTGCATCTGTTCGAGTCCATGCGCGATGCGCCCCCCCCCCCCCGTCGGTCAAGGTCGACGGCGTTCGCCGCCCCACGTTCGCGATCGAGTCTGGTGTCGCCCAAGGCTGCCTAGCGAGCGGCTCTGCATGGGCGATCGCGATGGACCCGCTGATCCGCGACATCGCCGATGCCATTGACTTGGGCGACGCGGAAGCCACCTCGACGAACTACTTGGGCGCGCGTGCTGAGGATCTGGGCATTATGTGCGGATCGGCGAAGTGACGGGGGCCTGTGGCGCCGCCGCACGCCGCGCGCTCCTGTCGCTCAAGCCTCGCAGGTGTGTATATGTCCCTCTCTGGGCACCTGTGCCTCCTGCCACCATGGCCCGTGCACAGGGTGTGATTTCTGAGTTTCCGCCTTCCTGGCGCTCTTTTTCGATCGAGAGGCGTGCCAAATACTTCGGGAGTTCACTAGGTCTTTCGGCCTCCCTGGCCGACCAGTGCGGCACGCCCCTGGGCAAAATGGTGGCAGCGCCCTCACTTGCTTCAATGTGCGCACTCTGGCAGCGACGCTACAGTTCGGCTCTATAACACGTCCGCGCTTTCCACCTTCAGCTCTGTTGGCCAGTTCTTTCCAGTTCCTGCCCCCTTTGCGCACCGCGAGCAGTGCATGTTCCACAAGATGCTAGGCCTGCCGCCGGACACTTTCGCAAGGTAGATATTCTTGCGATGGCGGATTGGTGGCCGCCGCCCGCGCTGCGCTCGCTGCATGTCATGTCGGTCGCAGCCGACGCCCGCTCCGCGTCTCACACCTTGGCAGATCGCCCCCGTGACAGTTCATTCCTTCCGCCGCTGGTCGGATGGCCTGTGGCCCCCCAGCTTCTAGGTGCAGCCGCGCGCGATTGTGAAATTGAATGCCCGGCTGCGAGATGCGCAGCGCACGCCACCTGTCGTGCCCGCCATGGTACAAGATGCAAGAAGTCCATACTGCAGCGCTGGATGACAAGGATATATGGCCAACGAAGCCACCCCGCCACGCCGCTACCACTTCCAGCGTGCCTTCGCGGCCTCTCTGCGCAGGGCTGCTTTTGCATCGCCGTTCATCCTCACCCTCGCAAAGAGGGTGGCCGCGCTGGGACCTTCTCATCGATCTTGCCCTCCTGGCCGAACGCTGGGAGGCGCTCGCCTGTGCAGCGAGCAGCGTCCGACCGAACTGGCGCCCGGCGACTCTCAAGATACCCAGTGGCGGGTGGACGACCACCGCCCGCAAGCATGCGCTTGCGCCCCGCAGCTGTGTGTTCGGCTGCAACGATCAGCCACATTCATTCCCCCGCTACCTCTCCTGTCCTCGCCTCTTGATCCTCCTCGGGTCCCCTGACCTTCCACTCATCCACAACACTTGAACACGCTGGGGTCTGAGACACCCAGCGGCACACCCGCCTTTGCCTGGCGAGTTGTCGTTCCATGCCACGATTCGCCGCATAGCACTGGCCTTCCATATGTACAACAGATTCAGGGCGGCCCCGTCCGGCTCGCCGAGCGCATTGCTTGCCGCTTCCCGCGCTTTCGTCTCGCGCTAGCCAAATTTCTCGCTTAGCGCCCGCTGGCCGAGCCTCTGGAGACACGTGCGCCTCAGGCTACCCGCGCTCCTCGACCTCCTCCTCCTCTTCCTCCTCCTCCTCCTCCTCCTCCTCCTCCTCCTCCTCTTCCTCCTCTTCATATTATTCTTCCCTCGCCTCTGCATGGCGCTATCGCGCAATATCTGTCAGGATAGCTCTTGATGTATTATGTGTGTGTGTGTGTGTCCACGTGTCTCTCTAAGGCCACGCTGCCCTACGTGAGTTTGCCCAGTGCAGGTCTGCTTGTGTGGCGTTCCGGGTTTGCCCTGCGGCTGTCGGACTCACATTGGGCTCGCTGCCGTCGCAGTTGCTTCCTGTTTGGTGCCCGCGGTGGCTGGCAGAGCCCTTTTGGAATGTGGCTTCCGTTGGCCCTGGAGGCCTGCGCTGTGGATCCGCTTTTGGTGGCCCTGGAGCCTGAAGGCCTTAGCTCTTCCTCGCTCCTCCTCACTGTTCCTCACTCCTTCTCCTCCTCCTCTTCCTCCCTCCTTCTCCTCCTCTCTCCCTCCCTCTCTCCCTCCCTCCCTCCCTCCCTCCCTCCTCGTCCTATCTCTAGGATGCCTGGGCCCGGCCCCCCCCCCCCCCCGAGAGGCCCGTGACGGGGGCCAGCGACGCTGCCTTCCGGCACTACAACCGCGGGCTCCATGGGGGAAGGGAGGCGGCCAAGGGCGGGGCAGGGGGGGAGGCTTGCGCCCCCTCCCCTCCCCTCCTCCCCTCCTCCCCTCCTTCCCTATTCCTCCTTTCCTTTTCCTCCTCCCTCCCCTCCCTTCCCTTTTTCCCCTTCCTCCTCCCCCTCCTTCTCTTCTCTCCTCCCCTCCCTCCCTCCTCACCTCCTTCCCCCTCCTCCTCCTTTGCTCCCTTCCTCGAGGCATTCGCTCCCTCCCGCCCTCCCTCCCTCACACCTTGCCCCGCCATCCCCCTCTGCAGGGGTATCCGGGGGTATCTGGGAGTCCCCGAGGGTCTCCGGTATTCGGAAGTTTCTGGAGGCGTACGGGTGTTCATAGCGGCGGAACGGTGTGAAAAAACGTATGTCTTCGACTTCAAATGTGTATCATGTACCTTTCCTTCCCTTCTTATCCCCTCCCCCATCCCTTTTCCTCATCCCATTTTCCTCACTCCCTTTTCCTCATCACCTCCCTCCCTTCCTCCCTTTCTTCAGTCTCTTCCCGGGTGGCACTTGTCCCTGACAAACCTACGTGTGCTGGGATGGGAGGTGGCCGCACAATTGATTACTTTATTGTCGACTCTACCATCGCTGGGGCCTTTGGGCAGGCCGCAGTGCTGGACAGCGCCATCTTCCCTCACTCGCCAGTACAGATCACGCTTCAGCGGAGCATACGTGTCAAGCATGGTTAGAAACTGTCTCGTCCGAACCCCTTTCCATTGCAGAGGCCGCCAGGATGCGTGCCCGAGCCGCCTGAGTGGCCAGAGTTCGAGCACCACGTGAATTGAACGGACGATGACATGTACACCAAATGGCGGTTGTTCTCACGGCTGGCTGAGCGTGAACTGGTGGGCATCTGTCAGTTGGACGACGCCAGTGCTTACTGTGGCTGAGGGAACTACCCTCGGTGGATTCGCCCCCCGATGGCAGGACCACAGCCCCACGCTCGGCCACGAGGTACACCTCACCGACCCATGCTGGCGCTGGATTGCAGCCCGTGCCAGCGACATTGTCTTTATCTCCCAGGCGGCGCTGTCTGCAAGGTCCTGGACATCACTCAGGGCCAGATTGGGAAACCTGCAGCGGCGTATCCTGGGAGGATCGGAGCGATGGTTCGCGCCATTGGGCGAGCGGTCGTCAGAGCTACTCAGACGCATGTTGACCATGTTACAAGGAGAGTACACCATCGATACCTTGGCACGCGAGCTGCAGCGAGACGCCCAGCGAGAAGCTCAGGCCATTGAAAAGGCTCAAGCTGCTGAGCGATCCAAGAGTTGGAGATCTAGACTCAAGGATGCATTTCGAGGAGGTGCAGGCTACATTCACCGACTTACTAAGTGGGCGACGCCACTTATCCCCGTTCAGAAGAGTGGATTCAACTCATTTCAGTTGGAAGAACCACAGATGGCCGCAGACGTTGAGGCCAAGGCTTGGTTCAATGTGTGGACCAATCACGGAGCCATCCGCGCGGGCACCCCACATCGGCAGTGGGAGGATACCGAGTAAGACCACAGCATGCTGGAGGGCATCGCTAACATTTCGCTTGAACGATTGCGTGCAATATGTCGGGCGTTCAAGCCACACGCTGGTATCGGCATTGGCCGCTGGCATCCCCGCTGGCGGAGTTGACTTCCGGATGGCGCTGTACAGTTTCTGACCGACTTCATGCACTATGTCTCGCGCAGAGCCCACTGGCCGCCACAGATTAGATACATCATGTACTTCCTGTTGCAGAAGCCAAAAGGAGGCACCAGGCCTCTAGGGCTTCTGCCCACCCCCATGCGCGTGGCTGAGAGGGCTCATGCACCGCTCTTCTTTGCCTGGGAGAATATGATTCGGAGGCCTTACGATGCTGCTGGACCAGGTGGCGGGGCAGAAGAAGCTATATGGCACCATATGCTTGTCGACGAGGGGGCCAACAGGTCCGTCGGCATAACCACAGCCACTGCGGTTCTGGATTTGGGAAAGGCCTTCGCACGCACATCTATGCACAAACTCTGGGAGGTTGCAGATGAGGTAGGCTTCCCACGACAGGTACTGAAGATGGATATTTCCATATTCACATGTGTCAGGAGTGTTGCCTTCAGGGGAGTCACCAGCTCTCACAGTGGCACCGCGTTTTCCGCGGTGGTTGCAGGCAGCACCGCAGGTACTCGAGCGCTAAAGATGGTGGTCATCAGGGTTCTGGATCACTTCATGTGACGCTGGCCGCATATGCACATCACCCTGTACGTCGACGACGCCAGCTTCCAGCGCAGAGCGGGCCCCATCACAATTTCCGATGAGCTGGGAGATGCGGTCGCCGACTACATCGACCAGACCGAGGGCGACGGCCCCCCCGTCTCTCGCCGTCGCGACGGCGGCGCCGCAGGCAAGGGGTTCATTTTGACAGCATCTCGCCGAGCGCGCCAGGCATGCGAGCACTGGGCAGGCCGTTTGGGCCTCGAGTTCAAATACTTTAGTGACCAGCTCGGCGTTGGCAGCGCTAGCGGAAATATTGTTAGAGTTCGAGGGCGAATCTGGGGCCGGGAGCAGGTTGCTCCCAAGCGGAAGCGCAAGAAAACGGCGCTCGCTCGGCAGGGGGCGCGAGTTGGCATGGTCGTCCGTTGTGGCCTGATTCCGCCACTCGCTTCTGGCACCTCCTGTCTAGGCATGGACCCCAGCAAGTTCAACAGGGCGAGACCATTTGTGGCGAGCAGTCTCGGAGGTGCAGCGCTTGGCAAGGACCGCGCCATGAGATTATGGCTCCGCCAGGTTGACCCAGTGATCGAAGCATGTATCAAGCCATTTGCCCAGTCGGCCATTGCGGTTTTCAGCGATCTTACACTGTGTGAGCTCGAGGCTGGATGGGGACAAGCAAGCGCGAAGTTAGCAGCCCGACCGCTCGCTAACTGCTGGAGGCAGGTTTGCGGGCCAGCGTCGGCTGTGCTTGCCACCCCTGGCAGGCTGGGATGGCACTGGCCAGCCTATCTTACTTTCACCACCCACACGGGGCACTGCATCGACCTCCGCCGCGCGGCCCCCGCTGCCTTGAAGGGGCTGTTGACGGCGAGGCTCGAAGCTGTCGAACTCACCGCGTGGGCTTCAGCCAGGGACCTCAGGTTTGTTCGGCCCTTCCTGGAGCCCATCCGTGCTGCCCTTCGGCAGCGGCGAAACTCCCCTGGGCGCCAGCTGTCCATTTTGGCTTTTGTGTGTAAATCTGTCGGGGCCCAGGACAAGGTCTGGAAGGCGGGGCGCATCGACTCACGCGAGTGCCAACTCTGTCGAGCGCCCGAGGGCACTCAGCACCACCGTTTCGGCAAGTGCCCAGGTCTGCATGGAGCCAGAAGAATTGCGGCCGAGGAAGTGCCCGAGATTGCCCACAGAGCGGCGGGCTCTACGCCCTCCTCCCTCCTATTTTCGCGAGGCCTCACGACCCACCCTGTTGACGACCCTTTTTCATTTGTCCAGGATTACATCGAGGGGCTAGACCCTGAATTCGGCGACGACCCCCTCACTTCGGGGCTTGCGTACTCCGATGGATCGGGGATAGGCCCCCCAGGGCGCAAGGCGTTCGGCTGGGGTTTCGCGTTGCTCGACGCGGGCGGTCCGTGTCGTCGCGGCGGGTCGCGGCGCCCTGGGGGGACCTCGCCTGATGGGCTCGGTCCTGGGAGCTGAACTCATGGGCCTTTTGAGGTCCCCGCAGCACGGGGTGGCCCCTCTCCAGGTAGCAGTCGACAACAATACAGTGCATCGAGGCTTCCAGAAAGGGGAGGCTTGCTGCACGAAAGCCAGGAGGCCGCACGCAGATCCGTGGCGTCGCATTTGGTTGCTTGTGCGTGGCGGTTTTCAAGAACCGGGCGCGCTCGAAGTTGTCAAGGTGAAGGCCCACTCGGGCCGCGACCCCGACTCCCTCGTCGGCCAGGCCCGCCTCGACGCCCTGGGTAATGCGCAGGCTGACCTGCAGGCCAGGAAGGGCGCGGCCCTTCGCGGTCTCCCAGCGCGGCAACGATCCAAGGACTCGATTAATATGTGTAACTTTTTAGCCAGCATGACTATACAAGTAGGCACGTTCAAGGACACCACTGGCCGCCAGGCCCAGGCGCGGAGTGGGGTTCGCCTGCGTCGGCGTGCTCGGGAAGGTCCCCCCCCTGGGGCCCGCCCCCGCAACTTGGTCTGGGACTGGAAGGCTTGGAGGTGTCAGCAGTGCGGTCACTGCTCGGGTACGCCCCAGGGCACGCGTGCGCTTTTTCGCACTCCCTGCAGGAACGTGCATGCTAGAGTGGCCCGCTTCGTGCTGCCTGCTAGACCCTCGCTGGGGCCACACAGCCGACAGCATGTTCTCTTGCGTGCTGGAGGATTTGTGTTATGTGGCAATTGCGGTGTCTTCTCGAGCGGGAGGGCCAAGAAACTGCGCCTGCCACGCGAAGGAGAGCCTGCCAATGCGCAGGCCAAATGCCGCCGAGGCAAGTTGTTCAGGGGAGAGAACCCGTACACAAGTCGAAGACTGTGTGTCGGGGAGGCGGTCCCTCTCCCGCCCGCCGAGCAGCGGGCCCTGCTGGCAGCACTGCAGGCTCGCTAGCACTCTGGGATAGCTGCTGGGCAGGGCGGAGACTTGACCACTCCGGGTTCCCGCCCCAGACCCTCCGCGCGGCGCCGCCGAGGTTGGCGCCGCCGCCGCAGTGTTCCTTCGACCTCGGTGTGCTGCGGTGCGCCATCGGGGAGTTCGCAAACAAACAAACTTCACTCCCTTCCACAGCCCAGCTGGGGGCGCTTCTATTCATCAATGGATGTTTCCTTTCCCTTCCCTCGCTCCCTGTTCCTCATTCCCTCTCCCTGCCAGCCTCTCTCCCCTCGTTCCCCTCCCCTTCTCTCCCCTCCTCTCCCCTCCCGGTTTTGGGATGGGCCGGCCATGGGGCGGGCGTCGGGGGGTGGAGTGCGGAGAATGCTTGGGGGGGGGGGCTCTGTGGTGGAGGGCCCAAAAGGGCTTCAAGAGCCCATCTCCTTTTTTTCTTATTATTTTTCTTCTTCTTTTTTTTCTTCTTCTTCTTCCTGCTCCTCCTCCTCCTCATCCTTCCCCACCCTCTTCCCCTCCTTTCTCGGCCTCTTCCTTTCCCAGGTATTCCCCCAATTGGTTCCACAGCGGCGAGCGGAGGGGGGGATTGGATTCAGCTGCGCTGCCCTGATATCGCAGGTTCATGCGGCGATGGCGCTCCGGCGACGCCAGCAAAGGCGTTCAAGGTTGATTTCCGCATGGTATGACGTGGAAGGACCGAGGGCCAAGTTAACGCCACAGGATGCGACGGAATTCAATATTGAACGATCGGGACATCGAGGGGTTCAAGGTTGAACGTTCTACGCGGTGGCACAAACCTTTGCGCGCGCCGACGCCGCACGAACCTACCGGGCGCCGGTTTTTAAAGGAAGCGAAGCCATGGATTAAGGCGCGTCGATTAGCGGGGCAGCCCGTTTCTTCACGTAATCGGCGCAATTTATTGCTAAACGAGGTTGCGGTGGCCTCATATTTCGGGGGTTCCTTGCCCGATCCGTGGATCTGGCTCCCACAGATCCCTAATCCATGTTAGCGTGCGCCCGAGCTTTGAAACGCAACACGTGCCGTGTTCAACACGTCCGTGTTAACACGCTGCGTGTTGGCCTACATGTTGAAGAAAGTTCCGCACCAACCGTACGTGCTCAATCTCCGTGTTGAGTGCCGTGTCAACACGCTACGGGTTGCGTGTTGCGCATCGGGAACGCTTAGCGACTCAGATTTCTCACGTCGTGGATTGATCGGGACAGCGAGCTCTTGACAGCCTTCGGCTTCGGGAGGACGTTACATTGCCTTAGGGCCGTCAAAGGGCGACCGAAGACGAAACCTAGGGAACGCGTCGAGACTTCCAAAAACCCATCCAAGAGAGATCCAGGAGTCCATTCTGTGGTGAGATAGCTAGGTCGGGGATCTCGGGAGGTGGGGAGGACGGTTGCATCACGAGCAGGTTTGAGGCCCGCGGTCAAAGAGTCAATCCATGCGTTGCGCACGTCGTCTTGCTTGCTCGGCACCGCCGTACGGCTGACGACGCAGAGGAGCAGCACCGCGCATTGAGCATCTCGTGCATGTATTCTCCATGCTGCCAATGCGTGCATAGGTGTGTCTCTTCATTCCAGGGGAGGGGTGGCGAGAAAACAAATGAGGAATAATGACGATTAGGAGGAGGAGGAGGAGGAGGAGGAGGAGGAGGAGGAGCAGGATGCCGGGAGGAGGAGGGAAGAAACAGTGGTGGGAATGGAGCATGGGGGGAGGGAGGAGGGAGGAGGGAGGACGAAGGAGGGAGCATGAGGATGACGACCAGCGTAAACCCGAGACTCACCAACGATGTTGCAATACACCCTCTTTCCAAGTTCCGTTTTCATACGTCCTTAGAGAATTTGTTTGCATTGTGGGAATCGTAAATCGCGTCAAAATACCACTCCTGGGACATCAACGTTGCGAATCAACGTGACCGTTGCGTTCTGACAATCCTGAACCGTGCCAAAACACCATTCCTGGATTCCAACACACCGCGAATCAACGTGACCGCTGCGCCCTTACAGCCCTAACTCGCACCATCACACAATTCCAGAAGCATCAGCTCTACGATTATTTGAAACTATCGCGACCGCTTAAGCAGAACAGCGATTGTGCACGGCCCTGCGGCGAGTGCCACTTTTTGAAAAGGAGCCGCCCTCCATCCTTGGAGATGCTGCGGCGACCTTTTGAAACGATTGTGCGCGGCGTTAAGGCGATAGCCTCATTTTCAAAATTGCCCACCCCCATGTTTGAAACTGACGCATTTCTCGAGTCGAGTACGCGCGGCTCCAAGGCGAGAGCCACATTTTGAAACCGGCCCGCCCTCCATCCTTGAAGCTGTTGCTAGTGATGTAAAATCGACCGCGTGCGGCGCTGAGGCGAGCGCCGCATTTAGAACATGATCCGCCCTCCATCTTTGACTTCGTTGCAAATTTCAAGCTTCATGATCGTATATTGTGAAAAAGTCTCAGGCGAAACAGCCGGCCCGCCCTACCGACAAGTCTCGGGGTTTGGCAGGGAGGAGTTATTGATGAGGAGAACGGATGGGGGTGGAGGAGAAGAGGGGGCGGAGGGAGGAGGAGGAGGAGGAGACGAGGGAGGAGGAGGAGGAGGAGGAAAAGGAGAAGGAAGAGGAGGGAGGGAAGGAGGGAGGGAGGAAGGAGGAGAAGGAACAGGAGGAGGAGAAAGAGGAAGAGGAAGAGGAGGATCGAGATGTGTGGACGCCCTTACGTGGACGGTCGTAGGTCCCTGGAGGCCTCGGGAAGCTTCGGGGACCTCCGCGGGTGCCTGCGAGGGGACCTCTGGGAACCTCCGCTGGGGCACTCGGGACTTCGGTAAACCCCCACCAGAATTCTAGAGAGTGGGGGGGGGGCGGCAAGGAGGCCCCTCCCCGGGGAACGCGTGGATACCGCTGGTTCGCAGCAGCTCCGCTGAGTTCGCCCCCGGTGCGGACCCGCACACCAGCGAGTGTGGATGCCGTATTATTGTTATTTTTGTTGTTTTTTTTATTAGTATTAGGATTATTAGTTTTATTTTGATGAGTAATTTTTCATATTATTACCATTAGTAATGTAATTCCTTTCTCTGTGGGCATTGTGGCTGCTTGCGGTTCGGGATGGGGTCTCAGAAACAAGGGTGTTTCGGCAGTTTTCTCGTCGATGGGGTGGCCGCCTACAGTGTAGCAGTGAACAAGCCAACCAACGATCCAAAGTCGGAATCACGGGGCAATTTGGCAAAACGGCGACAGATGGTACACCGTGTCGAGCAACGGGAGCACGCTGCGTTCCCACTGCAACTGCCGCGGGACACCTAAGGGAACCGTGTATTGCAAGCGTTTTGGGCAACGGGTTGGTTCGCAGCAGACGCGCCGAACCGGCCCCTGGAATTGCCAGCCAGGATTTCAACTACAAGGGGTCCAAGAAAAGGTGTCAAGAAGGGCGGTGGCAAGTAGTCGAGTCCAAAGGGCGTGGCACGGCACGGACCTCTCAACGGTTCCCCCTCCTGGACTGTTCCTGAGACCCTCGCCTGGAACGGCTCAGCAACTACAGCAGCTCGCTCAGAAAAAGGCAGTGGCGCAGAAGTTGCTCCACACTGCGTTTCCCTGGAAGCTCGCTCTGGAGCCGCGCAGAGCGGTCCTACTACCATGCAGAGACTCGCCAGTGCGTCTCGTCGGAGTATGACAAGCTCGAGAAGTACAGAGCCCCCCATTAATGATTTCTCTGGCCACATCAAGCAGCTCGAGGCAGAATTTTATGCAGCGGGCAACGATGCGCCCGACGCCTTCAATTAGTTGCAGCAGCAGCATCGCGGTCCCAACGGTCAGCCCCCCCCGCGCCAACTCACATCAGCCTCCGCATGCTGGCAAACAGGAGACACAAAGCTGGCATCAGGAACATATCGCGACGATTTCATCGACGCCGGATCCGCCAAACCTGGTTCCGACATCAACGAGAAAACCTGGACGACCTCGAGAGACTCAAGAAGTCGCAGCAAAGCAGATGCATAATCTGTGCTCTGCAAGCGACGCGCGCGAAGCGCACCAAAGACGCGTCGAACGACGCGCAACCAAGAAGCGCAGAGTGGTCGCCGTCCCCGAGCCGCAGGCCGCCGTCGCAGGCGCTAAAGCAGACCCTGCCGCAGCCCCTGCTTCCGAACCACCGTCGGCAGGGACGGCGGCTTCCTCGGCAGCAGCGTCTCCAGTGGCTCGCTGAAAGGGGCGCGCTCGCCTCGCCAGGGCTTCAGGCGCCCGGGCTGCGCAACCGTGGCCCAGCACCTTCGAAGAGGGCCCGCCCCCGCCCGCCGCCACGCCATCAGCTTGAGCAGGGGCGTCGGCGGCAGAGAGCGCGAGCAATTGGGCACCCAGCGCGCCCAATTTCAGTTCCACAGCGTCGACCTCCTGGGCGGGACAGTCGACATTCAGGACTTGATCCGCAGCAACGCAGAGCTCATCCTCCTGCGCCTTTTCTGCGCTATGCCACCCGACGTTTAATGTCCGACGGCGCGGGGCGCGCGCGCCGCGCGCGGCGCTGGGCGCTGGGCCCCCCCGCCGATCCACCATGGAGAACGACGGCGCCCGATTCAATCGCTGAGGCAACCTCGCGCCAATGAGATCGCCCCCTTTCTTGAGCTTCGACCGCGTCGAGCGCGACCGCGCAGGCGTCGGGCGCGTGGGCCTTGGGCCATGCGAGCGCAATGGGTGCATGATATCAGAGGGGGGCCGTTCCCGGGCCCGCGACATTGGGGGGCACGGCGCGCCCCGCGCGCCCGCCACTTCCACCGCGGCCGCTGCGGCGCTGCTGATCCGAAGTACCCCGCAAGTGCGACAGTGGACTGCGCCGCCATGGATTGGCGCCGCATCGCGTGGAGGCGGCCGCCCGCGGGCCGCTTCGTGGAGGTTCGCCGGCGAATGCTCGCGGATCAGGAGAACGCGATGCGCGCGGCGCTTCGGGGCGACACCCCGCGAGTTTCAGACAGTTGGACAGTCGGGCGCAAGACGGCGGCGCATGGCGCCCAGTTCTGAGGCGCACTGAGCGCGCGCCTACATGGCGCGCAACGACGACTCCTGGTCTTGCAAAGATGACATCCGTCAACTTCGCGGGGGTAGCCTGATTCCCCCGGCGCGCTCGATTCGCAGCCCCGCGGACCATGGGGACATCGCGACGACGATGTCTCCCCAGGCATCGGCGCGGGTCCGCTGGGGCGCCCCCCCGAAGATTGGCAGGGCCCCCGAGACTCGCCGCGGCCCTTCTCGCAGTGCGACACCAGAGGCGGCGGCCGACAATGCAGTCGAAAACTTCTGGGAAAGCTGCCGCCGGGCGAGGCCGCCGCCCGTTCACATGACATCGAGAGCGCAGCGACCATGACCAACATTTGCCCGGCCCCATCTTCGGCGAAGTCGCAGATCAGGGGCCGCTGGCCGAGATGTGGCCGGCGGTCGCAGGCAGGCCGCGCCAGCTGGTCGCGCGCGTCGCCCCCCCCACCCCCCCCACCCCCAGTGAGTTTCAGCTACCGCAGCCGCGGCGGCGACGCACGAATTGGAAGGAGATGCTACCGGCGGCGAGATGGCCTCAGCCTGGAAGCACGTCCACCCGACGATATTCGACGGTTTGCGACCGAGCTGTATCTTGGGGGGGCTCGTCCGACTCGCGCCTCTGACTCGTCGCGGCCCCTCGCGCGGGCGCTTGCGACATGGGTCGAGGCGAGATGCTGGATTGCGCCTTGGCCAAGAGCGGTTCTGCACTGATAGTCCAGCTACGATAGGCCCCACCTGTTCTTCGGGGTTCCCGCATTGGTCAGGACATTCCGGTTGGGCAGCGCGCAGCCCCGGCGGCGTCGAGCTTTCGCGGCCCCACAGGCGCCGCCCGCAGCGGATAGGCCGAAAGCTACAGCGGACCCGCAAGGTAAAACATCTGAGCGAAAGCGATCACGCGAGCACGAGGCGATCATGAACGACGGCCCCCCAGAACTCGCGCAGCCCACTGTCGCCGCTGCCAGCTCAGGAAGTGGCGGGGCCAAAAGATGAGCCGCAGTATAATGTCTTCTGCGCGGTTCCTTTCGGCGTCGGGCAGCAAGTGTTCGGCGCTTCCGAGGAGCCGACCCTTCGGCGATCGCCCGAACCAGCCTTCCATATTCTCGGAGTGGACGCCATCAGCAGAATGGGCTTCTGTTCAAGGCGCGAAGTGGGCGCGGACAGCCGAAGGCGCCGCCGGTGCCCGCCGCGCGTTGGATGGCGAAGGGGCGCGCGCCGGGGCCACTCCCCTGGAACCCGGCTCGCACGGAAGCGATCAGCAGGCGCCGCTGGGAGTGCACGTTCGTGATCGCGCGGCGGAGTGGCGGGCTATCAACCTCGCCCGGGCCGGCTGGTTCGCAGCGCGTCAAGGCGGGCCTCAGCATCCATCGACCAGGCCCAGACTGATCGACGTCGCACGCGCAAGCCGCGCGGGCGACAACGGGTAGACGCAATTCCGAGGAGGAAGGATACATTCATGCTTTCTTGCGCAAAGATCATGCGAGGAGCTGGCGCAGATGACCTGTCGAAGGGCAAACCTGGCTGCGCGCGCGGCCCTCGTCGACGCCTCGATTGGGACGCTGCTTTCGGATGGGAAAGTGTGGAATGACAAACGTGGAGTATTACGTCGACACTTTTAGCCGAACGCTCGAGCGCGGCGTGGGCATGTCGACCCACGGAGATCCCATGCGACATCCTCACAGCATCGGAGCGAGGCAGGCTGCGGACGCGCGACAATCCAGCGCCGGACCTGGGCCCTGAACATGCGCAGCGGTTGATTTTGCCCATGCCCGCATCCAGAGCACGCGAGATAAAAGGCCGTTGGCCCAAGAGACGCGCGCCGATTTCCTTCGGCAGTTCACCGGCGGTGCACTGATCTGCCCGCGCCCATCTAGCACGACGCCTTATGTCCACAGCACGCCTGCAGCACGATTGCAGTTTCGCGTTGTCCCCCAAGGGAGCAGGCGGCGATCGAGCCTTGGGATCGCTGCCGAAGGGGGTCAGGGCGCTTTCTCGACAGCGTGGAACAGCCTCAGCAAACATGGGCGCAGGACGTAGAGGATTTCTGGCCGCGGCCCTCCACGCAGCTTTCCAAGACAAGTCGGGCGCCATTTTTGGGCGATCGAACCCGACCGTGTTATTTGATTTTCAGATTGTCTACGACGGCGTCAAGCTTGCGAACTTCCTCGCTGTGGGACTGGGCCGCGACCTTCCCGCCGTTACTTTGCTTGAGAGTCGGCTGCGTCTCTCTCGGAGGTGCCTGGGGTCCGCGCAATGGATCAGCGAACGCCTGCATAAGCATGTTAGTCGCAGGCCCCCCAGACGGCGCGACGCTGGGCAGGCTGATGCTGCCCCCCATTCGTCAACATGTGTCAACCAAGTCAGATTGCGCACAACTTCGTACCGTGCCGAAACCTTGGCCATTGAAATCTCTGTCTCCATGCGCAAAGGCACGGCCAAAAAGCTGCGCCGCGCGGGGCTGCCCATCCGGATAGCTCGCTCAGCAGTGGGCCTCAGCGCGGGCGCGGCTGGCGGAGTCAAGGGCGCCGCGTCTAAGCCCGAAAACGGATGGGTTCGGCTGCCGCCAGGTTCCGCATGCCGTTGCATTCTCGCGACACAGTGCCGGGGGCGCGCATCGCCCAAGGATTCTTGTAAACTGGAGCGCGACCTCAAAACCTTCGCGGTCATCGAGCGCACGGGCTTGCCAAGCGCGCTGCTCTCGCGCGATGCGGCGCGCAGCTGTCGCAGCAGCGGGGAGAGCATCGGACAGATGTCCGACCGCATTTCTCGGAGATGGCAGGGGCGCAGGGGTCTCGTTGAGGATCGAGCGGGTCGAAGAACCGCTGCGCCATTGGATGCGGCGCCCTCGCGCTTGCCAGCGCGTCGAGCGCGCCTTGCAGCTGCTCCGCGCGAACTTGCTCGCAGATGGCCGCGGCGCGCGGGCCAGAGTCAAAAGTTCACTGGGGGCCAGAGTTTCTACACTCTCGGTTGCACGTCGCGCATTTTTGGCGGCGCAGAAATGGTGGCGCATCCAAGGCGAGCGTTGCGAAGCGTGGCAACTCCCAGCGCTGTGGACCCTGGGCACTTGGACGCTGGCATCTGCTTCGTGGCCCAGGACCCTTCGGATGGTCTTCATGAGCAGCAGTGGCGCAGTGCAGATAGTCATGGCCCATGGCGGAGACATTGTGATGGGGTGCCGAGTATTCCCTGCTGCGCGCCGAGCAGCGCCGCTTTCCGGCGCGCGGCATGTTCGGCGTCTGGGCGCGCGAGAACGCCGTCGCCAGGCAGTGGCTACGTGAACGACTGCGCGACGCAGGGTGCGAAGTTGACAGGTTGTGTTTTCGTTGCGACCAACAAGTTCTACAGACACCTCGAGCTTGGATTTGCATCGGCAGCGGTGAAGAAGAGACCGAAGCCCGCAGCCACTTAGTCCCACGCGCCCTCGCCGGGGCAGAATCTGGCCCCCCTCCGCGGCTTCGACGGCGCCCGCCAGTCTCGCTCACCATCCCCGTTTTCGGGCCAGAAGTTGGGCGTGATGGATGGGTCGTGCTAGAAGGGGAACCACTAGGTCTCCCACAATGGGGTCTTGCTGAACAGGCCTCTGGAGAGCTCGTGCTGCTCGGAGATCGAACAGGCGGCGTGTAGGCCCTGGAGTTGATTCGCCTGTTTGGGGTCCTGTTTCGCTCTCCTGGGTCGTCTCCTCGGGCCTCCGCGCCCCCCTCCATGGTTCCAGGTGAGCGGCCCCTTCGCTTTCGTCGCGCAGACCGCGCGGCACCCCGCCGAGACCGCGGCCTCCTGGACTTCCTTTGAGACCAGATTTTGGCAGGGGGAACGGCAACACTCGGAAACCTTCGGCGCCGCATCCGCCAGCTGTTGCGCGATAAACAGGGCGGGGCCAGCGGGTTTAAGGCAGCCTGGGTGTTCCCCGCGCTGGTCTCTCGAGGGCTTCTCTGGACATCAGCGCTTCTCGGCTGCGGGCAGTGATGAGGGGGGGGGGGGGGGGGCGATGGGGGGGGCGCAGCGCAGAGCGCTCTCGGCGCTGCAGATCGACCCCCTCCCCCTCCGATGGCGCCGCCTCGTGCCCGGCGCCGCTCAGGTTCCGCGCCGATGCCCCGCCCCCCCTAAAACAAGTTCGGAGTTCCGCGGCACGCGGCCGGGCGAGGGCCCGAGGGCGATCCACCGCGGTTCCGCGCTTTCTGGCTGCCCCCCGCCTCCGCCCAACACGCGTTCGTTTGTCCAGTGCGCTGGGAAGTGGCGCTGCGCGGCGTGCCATTGCCTCGCAGACTGCGGCCGCATCGAGGAAGCCGCTCGCGCAGAGCGTGCTCCAGTCGACCCGATTCGTGATTTGTCGGGGCCTGGTGACGCGCCCCGCGCCCCGGGCCCGCAGGCCATCAAGGAAAGCCTGTTGCACGGTCAACACGTGCTGGCTGAGGTGCCAAAGTGGCAAATGTTGTCCTGCATCGGATGCGAACGCGGCTACGAAAAAAGTGGTCAGGTTAGGTGCAAGTTGCCCCCCATGCAGACGCAGTTGGAGAAGGCAGGCTTTCGGCTTCCACGGGTAAAGGGCAAGAGAACCTTGCCCGGGCCCGCAGTGGCCTCCACCCGACCCGATCTGGCCTGTCGAGAGTGGTCCTGGAGGCCGCCCATCAAGCAGCGACCGAACAAGCGAGTCCGTTTGGCGCGAGCTCGGGAGCAGGCGCCCAGCCGATGAAGGGACCGACTGCTTCCGCGCACGGGCCTGAAGATGCGCTGATTTCAATATCAATGCCAACTGCGACCATTTCTTGCATCGTTTCTCCCTCGTTCACTGGCCGGAAGGACCTTGTTCCGAAACAGGCACCGTACCGCTCCTTCCCCGCCGCGCCCGAGGACCAAGCAAGGACGCCTCGCTGTGTTGCCAATGCTCCCTGGCGCGAAGGAGCCCATTCCGTACAGGTCCAGCGCCCTCAGAATTCAGCGAGTGCCGAGTCGAGCTCCGACTGAGATCTCCCGTGCGGTTCACATGTTGATGGGTTGTTCTGTTTTGGCCAGTTGGTGATCGCCGTCGCCACTGATTGAGCCGAAAAGCTAATTTTGTCCCCCCCGACCCCACCATCTGCGTGGTTGGTGGAAGGACAGTGTGTCAACGCAGCAAAAAATCTGTAACTCCTTCCTCCTCCTCCTCCTCCTCCTCTTAGCAGTTGGGAAGAAGTCCAGGGGGTTACAAACAGCCCCTGGATGAGGGGGGGCAGACAGGAGCGTGAGGGGAGAGATGGCGGGAGGGAGCATCCTCCTCCTCCTCCTCCTCCTCCTCTTCCTCCCCCTCCTCCTCCTCCTCCTCCTCTTCTTCCTCCTCCTCCTCCATCTCCTCCTCCTCCTTTTTTCCCTCCCCCCTCCTCGTATTCCTGGTCCTCCTCCCTTTGATACCTCGTCCGCCCCCTTAAAGGTTCCCTGGAGGCAAGCCTGCCTACAACCTGCGCCTTCAAGAAGCGGACAAGAGCCTCGTGAGGCCGATGCTGCCAAAGCACCGTCAGGAGAACTCGGTTTGCCAGATGTGCTACACCCTTGCCGACTACAAGGAAGGCCTGCCGATCAGATCTTAATCGTCGATAGAGGCATCGAATCCCCTGGCGATAACGGGCATTCAAGGGGGGGGGGGGCTGGAGGGGGCCAGTAACGTGACGATTCGCGCCAGGGCCGTCTGGGAATCCTCAGGAATGGCTGATCGGGCCCGTAACGGGCGTCGCCGCGAATGCGAAAGGCTGGGCCTGCACATTGTGCGGCCATGCCTCGCTGTACCTCCACGGCGCGCAGGTTGAGCAGAGGGCAGCACGGGCGCAGAGGGGCGATCAGGAGCACTTGGTGTTGCAAAGACGCCGCGGCAGCTGCGAGAGCCCGCGGGCCGGGGGCGTGGAGCCGGCGGGCTGGAGCGGCCAGCACGCCCGCCCGTCCCGCCGTTCCCTCCTCCTCGCCTGCCCCGAGCCACGTCCCTGCAGTATTTCCAGGTTGCCGCTGGCGCCCGCCAGTGACCCACTGTTCATGTTTAAGTGTTCGAAAATTCTTTGTTTTTTTGGGGGGGCCAAGATCGTTTCATTTCTAATTGTTTTATCCTGGGCCGCTTCCTGGCCACTAGGGGGCCAAAAACAATTAGAAACGAGCACACTTAGAAAAGAACACGATTGTAAATGAACGACGTGGACCCCTGGCCCGTCGAGATGCAGGTCCGTGTCCGACGAGTGCGCGGGGAGGAGCAAAAATGATGTTGCATGGCAAGGAAGGCAGCGATTACGAGAAGCTGTGGCAGATGTGGCTGGAAGTACCCCCGGCGGCGCACGGCCAGTGGGGATGACGGTGAGAGCCCGAGTATCAAAGTGCACTGAAGATGAAGGTGTGGGGGATGAGGTGTGTTCGGGGCATCGCCATGCCCTCGGGTGGGGGCGGCTGGCGTTGAAGCTCGTGGACAAGATGTTGCAGCACGCACCTCCGCGTCAGTGGTACACGTGTCTTGGACACCCTGGCAGGGAGGGGGTGGGAGGGATGGAGTGATGGAGGAGGACGAGCGAGGAAAAGGGAGGTGGGTGAAGACTTAGGGGAAGAGGCGGAGGAGGACGCGAAGGAGGAGGGAGGACGGCAGAGCGGAGAGGGACATCCCATGCTTGCGGGTTCTCCCGCCGCCGCCCCCCCCTTCCTGCTCGCCTGCAGGAGAACTGGGGCTCCGACCGCTGCACCAATAGGTACGAGTTCAACCTGTCGGAGGTCCTCATCAAGCGGCACTTCAAAGACGGCAAGCGGCCGCGATTCGGTGGGCCGTCGCCGGCGTCCGACCCTCCCGGCGCGAATCTCCCCCCCCCCCGCTCCAGTGCAAACAAAGTCCCCCAAAGTCTAGCAACCTCCATCTGGGACGCTCCAGTTGGCAGACGGAAGCGGATTCAACGGAATGGGACGGGGTGGGTGGGAGCGGTATGACGTCAGATGTGGCGCGGGTGCGCCTAGCTTGCCCCTTCCCATCTCCGTTCTGTTGTTTCTATCATTCTCCCCCTAGAGATCCGATGCTACACTTTTCCTGTATGGAGTCCAGGCTTTCGTCCCGAGTCGTGTCCTGCTGTCTCGAGGCACGACAGGCACCCCAGAGGCCGAGAACGTTGGCAACAAGGTGGAATTGTGGGGACCTCCCCCTCTCCCATCTACGTAGGTTGCAACTCTTGGGATGTGCAATTCAGCATCGGAGCGGATCCTCTTGATTCTATTCTGGCTTAATTGGGCGTGCTCTAGCCTGGTCTGGCCTCAAGACAGCTCAAGCCCCCCAAGACGGCCCAGGAGGACCCCTGGACAGCCCAAGAGGGCCGCAAGAAGGCCCCCAAGCAGCCCCAGCAGGAGCCCCACGGAGGCCCAGAGAGGCCGTATTCATCGATGTTCGCAAGGTTGTGTGTCATATTCTTGTATGACGTACAAAAGTCTTAACACCAAGAGGGCTCCAAGACCCTAGGCAAGCGATCGTGCGCCCTCACGAAGTACACGCGCTTGCCTTCCGTTCCCGTGCCGAGCAGGTCGAATGGTTTTCGGCCCATGCCGCCACTGTGTCTGGGTTGTGGGTCTGAGTTCTCAGGGAAAGTTTCTTCCTCCAGACGCTCCGAGAGGCTCTCAAGAGGACCCCCACTAGGCAAACATCGTTCCATTCCTTCGTTGAAGCTTGCATGTGTTGCACATTCGCTGTTTTCGTTGTCATACCGTCTACGACGGCCCAGGAGGCCCCCAAGACCGCACCACCCAAGACGGCCCGAGAGGCCCCCAAGAACCAAGACAGCCCAACAGAGTCCCAAGACGGCCCAAAAGGGGCTCCTGAGGGTTCCCAAAATTTCCCGGGAGATGCGGAATGGCGGAGCCTCTGGATTCCTTTTTCCCTTGAGCCAAATCTATCAGTCCAATATCGCTCTCCATCTGTGTGAAACCCTGCAGCCCTCCTCGAGGCCGCTGTGCACGCTGGCGGGCTCGTCAACCTCACCAGTTGAATTACACTGTACGTGTCGAAACTCATCAGCCTCGACCATGCAAACTAAACAACCATGGTAAAGAAACTACTCTTCATCGAAAGCATTAGGCCTTGAAACGTTCTCATTCTGCGCGCTCTGCGACCTCGGGAGGTGATCAATCTCCGTCACAAATCATCTGAACAAGCCAGCTCTGCTCAACCAAAATGATATCTCATACTGGTCATCCAGGGTATGTGCACTATATCTAACTCAAACTCCAGGCTCCCCAGTCTTGTGATGACAAGGGGGTGTATCGACCATCAGCACATCTGTGGTCCTTACTCCTACTCTTGTATGTCACAGGCCCCTGAACAATCACGGACCTCATCTTCTTCTTCACGTGCACCTCCGACTCGGGCGAAACGTCACGGCCTCGCCTCTTCGACGGTGATCCTGGCGAAACTCTCGCCTCGTATTGTACTGGTCGAAACGGCGTAGCCCGTGTCTCCTCCACAACTCCCTTTTTGCTTTACCTTCACCACAAACACACAATAGCTCACAGCCACTGCAATCGTCGTATCCAGCAGGTGCGATAAACAGCTCCACCAGCTGAACTCGTTCGTCATGCTCACGTTGATGTTAACGCCGTCATCATAGTAGTAGTCCACCGTGGCCTCTGTAACTGGGATGCTCGCCATAGCGGCCAGCACCTTCACCAGCACTTCAGGACTCTTGAAACTCTGGGTGGTGATTGAGATCAGCCCAAGCGTCATCATATGCCTCTTGAGCGTCTCCTTGTCCATCGGCTTGGTTCCGATGTCCGCAACCTGCTCTTTCGCATTTACCCTCTCAGCCTCCATCTCTCCGTCGCGTACCAGATCTTGATGCCATATCCACCTCGTCTGTAGATGCCTGACACGTCCAACTCCGCGTCTGTGAATCATACCTTTCGTTGCTGCCGAACCCGTTTGTAAAATCAGTGATATCTGAATCTGCTCCTCATCTGTGCCATCTCGTGCGGCACGTGCTTGATGGTAAGTCCCCTGGCTGTGCCTGAACCCATCGCATAGAACTCCGACTCTCCACTCGATAACGCCACCGCCGCTTGAGACAGAACCCAACTTTCCAGAAGGTTAAATCCCAATTGAATTCCTCCTGATGAAATGCTCTTGCACGTCGCCTCCAGTCCTGCCCAGTCCGCGTCGGTCGACACTGTCACCTTAAACGTGGCCTCTTGGTGCGGGTAGAAAATCACTATGTCCGCTGTCCCTTTCAAGTGCCGTACCAGCCTCTCCTGCTTCAGGATGTGCCTCACCCTCGGGTCGTTATATGAACAACTCTGTTCTCGAACAGCTTCTTGGATATCCCATCTGTCTCATGCCATGTACTGAGCAATGCCTCCACCACTGCGGTATATCATAGCGCTCTGCCGTCCAATTGGGTCCTCAGCTTCACGAACGCCCTTCGCAGTGTGGTTTGAACTCGGTGTCTCCGCCAGCTTCGCCTGCTTTAATTCGTACAATTCCACCATCTTCAGGATCAGTTTCGGTTTGGGTAAAATACCGAAGCCCATCCTCGGCCCAGAGCAGTGTCCTGTGGAGAAACGTACCTTCCGCTGCTCCACCTGGACCCACTCGAGGTTGTGGCTTGACCTTGAACCTGCTCGCCATCAGCTCATCGAACTCATCCAGTTCCTCATCGTAGGCCTCCACCACAAAATCGTCTCCATGCCCAGCGCATAGAGAATCCTTCCCAGGGTGGTAATACAAGCAACACTCCGTCTTTATCTCCTCATACCCGTGATGCTTAAAGTTGTCTCGAACTTCTCCTTGCAATAACATCGATGCTTCTGGCGTCCCATACATAGTCTTCGTCAACGTCCACAGCATACCTGGCCGCCGTTGCTCTGGTGGTGGCCAGCAGTACTGGGGCTCCTTCAGCGACGCGTGGAAACACGCCACTGATATGTCGTAGAGCCCGAGCTTCTTCTTACGTGCGTCAGTAGACCTCAAAGAAGCTGCCCGTGATATAACCAACTTGATTGCCCATAGTGCGGGTGCCCCTGCGAAATTCATGGGGTCGGCTCCGGCACTATACCTTCTGTGAACGCATCTACTCCTCGCGATCCATTCACCCGTTTGTAAATCTTTTTTCTTGCTGTCGATCCACTTGGTGCCGAACGGCTTCATCCAATCCTCGAACGGTACCCATTCGAAAACCTCGAACTCTTCCATGCTCTTCATCTCCTTCGTCCTTCAATTGACGACCAGCTCCGTGAGCAACTCTTCTCCTGTATATGCGTCTCTGTAGACTCCACCTCCAACCGGCCTCTCTTAGTTAACCCTTGGCTTGATCTCCTCGCAGACGTGTCGGCACTCTTCCCTCGAGATCGGCATGGTGATACCTATATCCATGGGTTCCTCCAGCCTTGGTGTAGTAGGTGCTACGTCTCCGCCTGCCACGATCGCGTTACCTGTCATCTCCGCGTCCATATCATGTACCCCGCCGAAGTGGTGACCCACAGGCGTACCTGGAGCTCGTGACACTGCTGTCTCCAGTCGTGGTTCTTGAACATGGGCCTCCGCGGGTGGCTGTTCTGCGTGAACTGGTGCTGCGCCCCCCGCAGGCTGTGCAGGTTGTGCTGGAATCACACTGTCTTCGTAGGTTCCGCCTCGTCGAAGATCTTCGCGAACCTAGTCTTGCACTTCGCATTGTGTATTGATGAGTTCCCCTTCGCAAGCTCCACGCCCGTCCGTAGGTCCATGCTCCTCGATCAGCGCTTTCGTGATGTACCTCCTTCTCCGAACCACCTCGTTCTGGTCCTCAACCTCCAAGCCTCTTGGGATCCACGGAACTCCTATAAACGTGTTGTGCACCTCCTTGTTGTATCGATCTTCCTTGGTTCTTAACTTCATAGTCCCGGCGTGCTCGATGCCTCCAGCCGCCCCCACAATGATCTCGTCACTCTCGTTGCGTCTACCCAAGAAGGTACCTTCACCACATCTCGGCTCCAGCTTGGAATAGTCCTTAGCCTGGATCTTGTAGTCGATCGTCTCGCCTATCTTCCCCAATCTGACTTGAACTTGGCACGTCCCAGTCGCTCCCAAGCTGTCCTGCCGTCAGTCTTGATAGCGAACCTTGTGAGCACGTAACCCACATGTCTGACCAGCCACGGCATGATCAAACTCTTCGGTCCAATCTTCACGCTCAGGTTCGTTTCCAACTCGCTGTGCAGCGTCTGTAACAGCGACTCCACTCTTTCGACTGCGTTCTCGATCGCCCCGTTGCTCTGATGTGACCCCTTCGGTGATTCTCCACTTGTGTGCTGTGCTTCCTCATGTTCTTCACCGCCGTGATCACTGCCTGTAGTGATGCCTCCTGGTCACCCTTCAGGATGATATCCGCTGAGCCCCAGACGTCGATGTAAAATTCCACAGCTGAATTGACGTACTCGCTGGGCCCCTTGTGAATCACCATGATCGCCGCTACGCAATCCTCTGGCTTCTGAACCATAACCAAGATCGTAACCATGTCCGTCTCCGTCTCGGTGTTCACGAAGCAGGAGTCCAGGCTGATCACAGGTATCGTCGGCGCTTCGTCGGGATTGGCCTTCTTGCGACCATCTTCCTTACCTCTGCCCCAAAGACACCACTTACACCAGTCACGAAATGGCATATGAATCCTCTCGTGTATGGCGATCTCCTCCGCTGTCGGCTTGTATCTCTCCTTCTTTCTCTTGGGCAGCTGTCCCCCTCGCTCTCCAGCGGCTCGGGGGGTGCTGGTACTTGATCTTCTGCCTCTGGAAGTGGGCACAGCGATCGTGCGTCCACGTCGAAGCTGTAGATGCCACGCCTCTTTGAGATCTTGAGTGACTTGCTACCTTCCTTCTTTATCAGCTTCTCGATCTTCTTGCTCATCGTGGGGTTTAATACTGCGCCTCCATCGTCATCGAACCACACGCCCTGTGATCCCTTCGTCATGTCGCTGACTGCTATGATCATCTTGTGTACGTCTCGGACGTCGAACTGACCTCGTATCGGTTGCTTGGTACCGGATACCTCGATGCGTTCCGTCTTGCATCCGTCGGCATAAATATTGGTACCATCCGCTTGTCGTAGTGGTGGTGCTTCTGAACCTTCCCGCGGGATCTGTGGTGAAAAACCTGGTGGGCATACACTCCTCGCCGCACATGAACCGACCATAACCTCGATCTCCCCGTCGTCATCCTGGTAAAACTCATTTATTGGAATCAGAACGCTCTCGTCATTCTCGTACTCGTCGTAATTGGGCTCCTTCTCCGTCTCCTCATTGTGATCTAACTTCTCTTTGTGATCGAACTCCTCGTCCATGAAGATGTAGTCCTCCTCGGCGTCGTAGTCTGGGCCCAGATAACTAACATCCTTGTCCGTGGGCTTGGGCGTCGGCGTCTTCTTCTTATCAGTCGTGTCCTTGCCTTTGCCTTTGCCTTTACTGATCCTTCGGAGCTCGTCTTTGTTAACCTTCCCGTCCTTCATATCCTGCGTTGCCTTCCTGCATTCCTTGAGCGTGTGACCTTTCTCCAAGCAATACTTGCACTGTGAGATGCCACCATGGTGATAGCCCTTACGTCTGTTGTCTTTGCCTTTGCTGCTCTTACTCTTGCCGTCCTTGCCCTGCCTGCCGAACGTCAGCGCGTCTAAATCCATCGGTGCAGGTCCGTTGAGCGCCAGCGCCGCCTGTTTTGATCTCAAGTAGTTCAGCACCTCTGCTCTCACCAACGCGTACGTAGTGAACCTCGTCGCATTCAACATCAGGTGTTCTCTCAGCTTCTGTGGTACTAGGCGCGTGCTGATCACTGACTTCTTGATCGACTCCATCACCTTCTCCGCTGTCTGCTCCTCGTACCTCTGGACCATCGTCTCCCATGACACGATGCCCTTGATCGGGTCGTGCTCCTGCATCGTCGGGTACAGGATCGCGTCCAGCATGCCTGAGAACCTGGAGGGGACCTTCGGCTCAAACTCGACGCACAACAATCTCCATGCTTCCAGTCCCTCTCCAGCTGCAACACTCTTCACTATGCCCTGCGCCTTGTCCTTGCAGGTCAGGACTAATACGTAATACAAGCTCGTGTTCACTCTCTGTGCATCCTCATTCAAATCTCCGTGCTCAATCGGCTCTGCA
Source organism: Prorocentrum cordatum (assembly GCA_963575745.1). Lineage (NCBI taxonomy): Eukaryota > Dinophyceae > Prorocentrales > Prorocentraceae > Prorocentrum > Prorocentrum cordatum. Next base: position 542,570 of record CAUYUJ010018393.1, read on the forward strand.
TCTGCCTTCGCAGCGTCACGCATCAGCTCTGCCATATGCGGGTCCACCGCCATGCAGTAGGCTGGCAGGACGAAACTCCAGTTCTTCCACGTAACTCCGTCTCTATACGTCGCATTCTCATCTAACTCTCCTGAGCTAGCTGAGCAGCTTAGTGTCTACGAGTGACTCCCGAATCGGCACTCTCTGTTGATCTTCTTGAGCTCCCTGGTCGACTCCTGTCGCTGCTGCTCGTGCCTCCTGCAACTGCAACTCTAACGTCGCGATCTGCTCTCTCTGCTGGACCACAACTCCTTCCATAGCCACAACACGGGCCAAAGCATCTTGCAAGGAGGACATCTATGCGCGAGAACGCTGGGGCCTGGCCGTGGGCACAACCAGGCTCCGCTACCATGCGGCATGGCGGAGCCTCTGGATTTCTTTTTCCTTGAGCCAAATATATCAGTCCAATATCTGCTCTCCATCTGTGTGAAACCCTGCAGGAGAGCCACAAGAGGGCCATTGGAGGCCCCCATGAGGACCCAAGAGCGCCCCAAGGGGGCCCCAAGACGGCCTAAGCCCCCCAAGATGGGCCACGAGGCTCCCGGGACAGCCCAAGAGGGCCGCAAGAAGGCCCAAAAGAGGCCCAACACGATCCCCACGGAGGCCCGATCAGGCCATACGCATTGATGTTCGTAAGGTTGTGTCAGTCTTTACACCAAGAGGACTCAAAGACCTTAAGCAAGCGATCGCACGCCCTCACAAAGTACACGCGCTTTCCGTTCCCGTGCCGAGCAGGTCGAATGGCCGTCGGCTCATCCCGCCACCGTGCTTGGGTTGTGGGCCAGAGTTCTCAGGGATGCTTCTTGGGGTCCATTTGGAGCTCTCTCGGGGGCCTCTTGCGGGGCAGTTTTGGAGCCTCTTGGGAGCCGCTTGTCGCCCTCTTGGGGCTTCTTGGGGGCTCTTGGAGGCTCTTGGGGGCGTCGTGGGGCCTCTTGAGGGCCTCTTGGTTGCGTCTTGGGGACTCCTGGCGGCTTCTTAGAGCCGAGGGCTCGAGATGTTTGGACGGGTCCCCCATCTGGGCCCCTCTTGGAGCCGTCGTGGGGGCCTTTTGGGCAGCCTTGGTGCCCTCTGGGGCTGCTTGGGTGCCCCATTGGTGGTCTCTTGGGGCAATCTTGAGCTCCTCTTGGGCCGTCGAGGCGAGAACGCCAAAGCCCGTCAAGAAGCGAAGGACGATCGATGAATTGTGCCCTTTGGGAGACCTCTTGGAGCCCTCCTGGACGGTCTGGAGGCCATCTTGGGCGTCTTGGACCGATCGTTCGGCGACTCGGGGCCCCCTCACACCTTCTTGGTTGGCCCGTCTGGGGGCCCTCCAGGGCCCGAACACGTGATGCGACAAGCCGCCCTGGACCGCGGGAGGTTTGAGAGCCGTGGGTCCGAGCCCCCTCAAGAGTCCTTAGTCCTTTGGCCAGGAGGCCGGAGACCACAGCCCGGGACCTGAGGGCACGCCCACGCCGTGCCCGAAGGCACGGTGGCAGATGTGCGCGTCGGCCCCGCCTGGGCGACGCGCGCGCTCAGACAACCTCTAGCACAAGATCCGCGGCCATGCCGCTCGGATAGCGGGCCATCGGACGTTGTACTGCATGTTCGTGTCGGACGTGCGGATCCAACGTCAGCACGTACCAGCGCGTCCTTCTGCGTCCCATCCCCTTGGTATCATGCGCTCCAGACAGGGCCTTACCTTCGAGGGTCGAAGGAGTTGCCAGCCCTTCCTCGGCGGAAGGCGGCGGAAGCCAGACAGCGGCGGCTCCGCTGGCGGAAGCAGGCGGGAGGCTGGCGGAAGCCGGCGGACGCCAAAGTCGACCTCCCGAGAGATAGCAGCCTTTTTGGATCCAGCGCTTCCAGGATCGGCCACTCAGTGGAGGCCCATGCCAAGAAACACCCTGCTTGCCTCCAGGGTGCCGCGTGTTTCTTCGGCTTCGATGATTTTGCTGTGGAAGGCGTGACGCTCCCACACCAAAAGTCCATGGACGTCCTGGGGTCTCTCGGATGAGTTTCTTGCGGAAGGTTTCTCGTGGTCGAGCCCCTACCGCATAGTTACCCCAACGAACAAGCAAAGACGCCCGCCCGCATCCGCCGGGGCTGCCGCCCCGCCGGGGGGGGCCAGCGGCCTGCGCTGATCGAGGGCGCCGCAGGGTGCGTTGGCGCGCCGCGCGGGCAAGGAACGCCACGGGCGGCGCTTTGCGCGGCCAGTGCCTTGGGGGAGAAAGCGCCGCAGGAGGGGGGGACGACGATGAGGACAAGGAGGAGGAGGATGAAATGGAGGAGGAGGAGGAGGAGGAGGAGGACGAGGAAGAGGAGGAGGAGGAGGAGGAGGAGGAGGGGGGGGAGGAGGGAGAGGAGAACGGGCAGGAAGACGAGGAGGAGGGGGAGGAGGGGTCGGTCCAGGAGAAGGAGAAGGAGAAGGAGGGGGGGAGGGAACGGGAGAAACGGCGGAGTGACTTCGCCGCCCTCCAGGACTGGCAGAGCACGGTGCGGTGGAGACGCCCACAGGGGAATTCGGGGTGATCGCACGGGGCTCTGCGGATGTCTCGGTTTGATTGGGGTCTCTGGGGTCCCCAGAATCGTGCGGGAACGGACCGTCCGGTCAGGTCTTCGGAGGTTCCCAGGTCACCGCACGGTCTGTCACTGGAAAACTTCAATTGGATTTTTATTGGGGGCATGTGAACATTGGGAATGTTTGTGATTTCTTGGGGTTCTTAGGGTTCGTGGGGTTTCTTGAGAGTTTCGGATTATTTGCATTTTTCTGGATATCTTGCGGATTATTTGGATTTCTCTGGGTTCTTGGGTTTCTTTGGATGTCTCGGGATGCCTCGGGATTTCTCGAGATGTCTTGGGACTCTTGGGAATTGTTGGTATTATTGTGTTTCTTTGGATTTGGGGATTATGATGGATTCTTGGGACGTCTTGGGATTCGTGAGATTTCTCTGGGTCTTTGCAATTCTTGAGAGCTCTCAAGGTATCTTGGGATGTTCTGGATTTCTCGGGATGTCTTGGGATTCTTCTGACTTGTCGGCTTTCTTGGAATGTATGGTGTTTTTTTCGGGCTCTGTCCGTAGCCGCGTCAGGCTCTGGTTGCCAGAGCAATGCCGAACAGAGCTCACTCTCCGTCCCAGCGCCTCGCACCGCAGTGTTCCGTGGCACCTGGAAGCTTTCAGTATTGATGCGGTGCTACAGGTCGTTCAGCCCGATGCCCCTGGGACTGAGGTGACATGGGTCAGGAGGAGCAGTCGCCGCAACAGGGGCGTCCAGGCGGTGACGAGGCACAAGGACTATCAGAAGCTGTTGTCCTCAGGAGCGGAGCGCCCGAGAATGCCAGACTCAGACGGCCGCAGCACGAGTGAGCGCGCGCGGGAGAGCGCAATGCAGAAGCGGCGGCGTCAGATCACGCGCGCGCTGAGTGGCGAGGCCAGCTTATTGTGAGCTCAGCTCAGCTCAGTTTGTTTTTCCCGTTGGGCAACCCATTGAGTTCAGCAGTGCTTCCCAGAACGCTCGCAGGCTGTTTCCAGCGTGCTTTGAATGAGCTCAGCGATGTCATTTTGATTCCAGCGCGCAACAGGTGTGTGTGTGTATATATATATATATATGTATCAGTGTCATCGTCGTCTACTAGTATGTGTGCCAGTGAGGGCGCGCGGATGTCCCGAGGCTGGCCCTTGCCTTCTTGCTTCAGCGGACCGTTTCTCGATGTTTTCGATGGCCAGGTCTCAGGGCGGCTGCAGTTCGCCATCTTCGGCGTTCAAGGCCCTTGCGTCGCTTCGCCACTCCTCGCTGCAGAAGTCGGGGGAATTATTAGTAGTCCATTGGACGAACGCCCCTGAGGGGACAGACGCCGCCGCCCAACCATTTTCGGAACGCGGAGTTTGTGGGAAAGGTCCAATACGGCCTGGAAGGGTCCGAAAAGACATGGGAAAAGGGTCCCAAGAAAGGCTGAGGGGCCCACGAGGCTCCGAAAACGGCCCAACATGGCACCCGAAGGTGTCGAAAACAGCGGACGAAACCGAAGATGGATACGGAGAGGCAGACAGAAGCAGTCTTTATTTTGGGGCCTACGAACCGTCTCTGGTTCCGGGGACCTTTGGGCGCGCCCAAGGCGGCCCAAGAAGGCGCCAAAATGGCGGCCAGACGGCCCTGGATTGGTCCGAGAGGCTGTCCAGACAGTCGTAGGGAGCGCGCCCCGGTTCTAAGATGGACGCAAGAGCCAGCGGAGATGCACGGGAGCTCCGAGAGGCGCAAGGATAATTGCGAGAAGGCCCACATCAGCAATACCCCATGAGTTTTACAATGTTTGTTGCTCGATCGGGTGTTCTGGCGTATGTGGCTCGAGAAGAAATGGAAAGAACCAAAGTGGCCTTGAGGAGGGTGAAAGTGAACCCAGGACCGCCTCAGGAGGCCCGAAAAGCCGGCGCAGTGAGCTCCTGGAGAGATCTCTGAGAGCACCTGGCGGCGCATGGAGGGTCGTCTTGGGACGGAAATGGCGGCCAGAAGGCGCCCCAGCCGCAGCCGGGGCTCCCGGGCCGGCGGAATGAGCGAGGTGCGGGGAGGACTAATAGGAGGGGTTGAGAGGGTTCAGAGGCAGGGGTAGTTATGAAAAGCGCGCCAGAGAGAAGGCTCACACAATGCGCTATCGCGCTATCGAGGACCATGCTGTGGATCCCACACTCCGTGCCCGGAGGGGTGGCGGATCGCTTTGCTCATTCCTCTTGCCCGTACTGTGCCATCGCAGGCTTTTGCCTGCGCGTTCGTGGCCTTCTGGGACCTCGTGGGGGCCGTTTTGGGGGCCTCTTGGGGTTTCTTTTTGGAGCCTCTTGGGGGCCTCGTGGGGCCTCCAGGGGGCCTCCTGGGCTCTCTTGGGGGCCACGTGGGGCCTGCTGGGGGCGGGGCGGAAGGCTCGAATTGGTGGTTCGCGTTCCGCTTTTTGGGCCCCGGTTTGGGTTGTCTTGGGGACCTCCTGGGCGATCTCGGGCGATCTTGCGCGCTTCTGGGGCCATTTTGGGGCCCTTCCTGGGGCCGTCTTGGGGCCCCCTCTCGGGCGATCATGGGGCCCTCTATGGCCGTTGTGTCTGATCTGGGAGGCCTCTTGGGCCGCTTTGGGGCGATCCTGGAAGCCTTTCGGGCCGTCTTTGAGCGCTGGCAAGCCGACAAGGCGAGAACGCCAGAATCCTCCAGAAACTCTTTGGAGGCCATCTTTGGCGTCTGGATCCCTCTCGGTCCGTCCCAGACCATATTGAGCTCTCTTGGAGGCCATTTGGAGCGCCCCTGAAGCGTGGGAGCTGGCCGGGATCTGCTTGAGACCTGCACGGGACCCTGTCGAGACCTTGCGGGGACCTTGCTGGGACCTCGCTAGGACCTTGCCGTGGTACTTTTTCGTCCCGGGACCCCCAGAGGTGGCCCCGCGCGCGCGTTCACCAGTTATGGGAGATCTTAATACGTTTTTGGCCCGTTTGGCCTGCGATGTTTTGCAGTGGATGTAGGTTTCGGTCGCGGGGGCGGGAGATAATTGATTGTTTGTGGGTTTTGGCGCGGTGCTAGCGATATCGCGATGTTGAATCCGCCCCCACGAAATATTTATTTTCGTTGCGGTGACCCAGATGGGTTTCTTAATTGTCGGAAGAGGTTATGAAGCCTACATCGCGTCGGTCTTCTTCGTCGTGGGGCAACTGGAGGAGGTTCCCGCGCGGTGGCCGCAGGAGGATGGCCAGGCTCGCCAAGCCCTCCTTCGGGGCCCCCGCGGGTGAATGTCGCCCGGTCGGTCAAAGGATCTGCGCAGCTTGCAGTTGCCCTCGGCGCTGCTCGACGTCTCGAGCACGACACGGGCGGCCAAGCTGGGGGTGGCAATGTTCGAGAACGCGCGTCATGGAAAGCTCTGCGTTGCGGAGCGCGCGGTCGCCCTGCGTGCCTTCGTGCCCGACGGGGCATCCGATGCAATTTCCCTCGGCCGCCTGGGCTGGCAACAGCGGTGGGCGCAGCGGATATCCCTGGAGAACTTGGACGCTGCCGCTGCCGTACTGGAGCAACACAACAACGCCGTGTCGGAAGCACGAGAGCCCCGCCAAAGCGCGGTTGGTGGCAAGGCCCGATTGCCTGGCTGCTTTGGCCTGTCCTCAGGAATGCGGGCGTCAATTATTTTTCTAGGAGGCACCAGAGGTGGCCGCTCCTGGCCCTGCCCTGTCACAGAGGTGAGCGAGCCACGAGGGCTCTTAGAGGATTGGTCAAGGGGGCTGCCCCGAGAGTCGCCGCAACCGGCATGCAAACAATCTGCAACGGGTGGCGCACGCGGTGCAGGTTTCATACGAATTGTTTTGCACCATCGGGTGCGGTCGCTACGAGGACGGCGTCGAACATTTTGCTCGTTGCGCGCTGCTGCGCGCTTTGCACGGCAGCCGTCTCCGGCGGAGGGAGCGTTCGATTTGTGTTGCATGCGGTCCAACACAGATTTCGCATCTGATGGGTGGAGGTTGTCCGTCATCCAACAAGGTTTCTGCTTATATTATCTGTATCGTCTTCGCGGCGGCATTCGGCACGGGGACATCGAACCTTTTTAGAGAATCCAAAGGCATGTGCGCAGTTTCTTCAGGATGGGTCCCGTAGAGCCGCCTCTACATTTAAATTTGCGCGTAGCATATTCTTTCCTGCTGTGCCATTGGTTTGCCTGGGAGACTCGCGTTGGCCCCTCCCCCATCCAGCTGGATATGGTTGTGGGCAATTTTCATACCATTACCATGTCATCCTCATCCTTCCTGTTTCTCTTCCTGTTGTTTCCTCTTCCGTTCTGGTTTGCCTTGTGCATGTTTGGATGATATAAGTGACCGTTTAGGCCACATGGGGTTATCCGCACAGCGCCCTTGCCTCTTCGCCTCGTCCTCCCCCTTGCTCCTCCTCCTCCCCTGTCGCCTTTCTGCCCCCCCACCGCGCGCTTGAGCTTGAATGTCAAGCGTTGGCGGTCCAGACCTTTACGGCATGTGTCTGGCGGAATACTCCCCCAGTGCATGCATGCGGTTGTGTGTTCAATGGTGCCGTCCCCGCCAGTGCACTTTCAGACGATGTTGGTTAGGCGGCCGATGGAACGTTTGATAAATGATCAAGCACGGCATATACTACAGTGCGTACGTATGTGTATATATTAATATGTGCATACATATGCAACCATATATATATACATATATACACACGCGATAGCGGATTGAGCAACACTTCTGCGTAGAAAACACTGCGTACAAAACACTGCGTACACATGTACAGGTGATGACGCCACGTAAAACACATTGCGCTAAAACGCACGTTATGTGCATACCGCCGCGTGGAAAACACTGCGTTGGAAACATTGCGTGCAGGCCGCTGCGCTCATTACGTAGACTTGATATGTTCAACATTGAAGTCCTTTCCCGGAAGAGAAGGAGGACGAGACCGATGCAACCTCGGAACTTTGAGTCTGGCAAGCCCGAAAGGGAGTAACAGGAAAGTGGGAGGAAGAGTAATGAATAGAGGATGAGGAGGAAGAGGAGGGCGCGGGGGAAGGGAACGTGAATAGGGGTACGGGGTGGAAGACGGGTCTCAGCGGCTGGGCTGGAAGACGGATGAGGGGGAAGAGGGGGCTGGGTTTGGGGGGACCGAGGAAGGATAATTGGTAGGAGGGACAGCGTGCTAGGGCTACAAAAAGGAAAGAATGGAGCAAGCGGAAGAAAAGGTGAAGTAGGGCCGAGGAGCGCCTGGCACCTTGCTGGATTTCGCTTCGCAGCTCTGGCTCAGGCCGAGTGCGCCCACCTGTCGGGCGCAGCAACTGTCGACGCGGAGCTGTCCTTTTAGGCCCGCGCCCCCCGTGCCGATCCGTCCAACACCCATCGTCCTTCCAAGAGGAAGCATGCCCGATGTGTGTGTGTGAGTGTGCGCGATTGTATGTGCAAGTGTGCGTGCGAACGTGTGTGTATGTGTGTGAATGTCCGAACGAACGTGTGTGTGTGTGCGTGTGTGTGCGTGTGTGTTCGATGTGTAGACGCGCGCGCGCGCTCGCTTGACTCACTGTGAACGCCCTGTCGCCGCGCGTGGGGCCGCGGCGCAAACAACAAAGCGTGCGTGTGTGTGTGTGTGCGTGTGTGTGTATGTGTGTGCGTGCGTGCGTGCGTGCGTGTGTGTGTGTGTGCTTGTGTTTGTGTGTGTGTGAGAGTGTGTGTGTGTGTGTGTGTGTGTGTTTGTGTGTGCGTGTGTGTGTGTGCGTACGAGTATGCATTTGCGCGTGCGTGTGTGTGTGTATGTGTGTGTGTGTGTGCGTGTGTGCGTGCGTGCGTGCGTGCGTGGGTTCGTGTGTGTGTGGTGTGTGTATGTGGGGGGGGGAGGAGGGGGGAGGGGGGGCGTGTGTGTGTGTGTGTGTCTGTGTGTGTGTGAGAGAATGTGTGTGTGTGAGTGTGTGTGTGTGTGGTGGAGGGGGGGGCGTGTGTGCGTGTGAGTGCGCGTGTGTGTGCATATGGTGTGTGCACCGCTTAGGCCTCATCCGCAAAGCCTTGCGCAATTCGACTTTCTGCGGCCCTTGCGACAGTGACGTCACATGGTCACATGAAGGAGGAGGAGAAAGATGAGGAGGAGTAGGAGGAGAAGGATAATCATGATAATAGGGATACCAGCCGGGGGGGCCACGCGGGCACTGCGGACGGATTGCAGTTGGTTCAGGTCGTTACTTTCGATGCCTCGGGCGCGTTACCATTTCGCATGGTGGTTGTGGGCCTATGGCGATCCTCCTCCTCCTCCTTATCCTACTGCTCCTCCTCCTCTTCCTTCTGCTTTTGCTTTCGGTCAAGTTCTGGGTTCATGCCCCTGTAGGCGTCTGATAAGGACTACCTCCTGCTGCTGCTGTTGATCTCTGGCCGCGCTGGCGGAATTGCCCTGACGATCGAGCTCCTCATGTCGGATCGATCGATCCTCGAGGATCTAGGATCGGATATTGCCAGAACCCTGGTGCAAGGGGAGCCAGTTAGTGATTGGGCCCCGAGGCCCAGAAAAAGAACGGGAATGGTTCAACCAGAATTGACGCAGTTAGTGCCTCTGCGGGTGGCGGCAGGTCCAGTTAGTGGAATGGGGTGGGGGGGGGGCGTCCCATGGTACACGACACCAAGAGAAGGCCCCCCTAGACAGTCCTGGCAACGCCCGACCAGGAGGAGCCCTTGACCCTCGAAATTTAGTCCTCCATCATCGGTCCGCGCACCTGACCTGTGCCTCGCGCGCCCGCGTGGGCAGGCCGCCCCCCCTCCCGCGGCCCGCGACATGTTTGACTTCTGCTTCAGCTTCCTGATCGGCACAGGTCGGGGCCGGAGGCCTGGGAGCGCTGCAGCGGAACAGGACGCGTCCCCGTTCGAGCGGAGGAGCATGCTGGGGCTGGGTCGGCCTCTCGTAAGGGTGACCGGTCGCTGGAGTGACCTTTGGTGCGGGCACGCTTGGGGCCCCCAGGTGACTGAAGACGATGCCATGGCAGCGTCTATGAGCGCCCAGGTTTGGCCCAGGGCCCCCGAACGTCGCGCATCAAAGGCCATTCTTGCCTAGGTCCACTCTTGCGCGTAGCCGATCGGAGGAGGAGCGAGTCTGATGATGCGACTACGCGCACGGTTCGCGTCGTGTCGACCGTCGGCGGCCTCGCCGCTGGCGTTCAATGTTGAACGCCGCCAGCGGCCCAGAAGCGGTCGATGTTGAACGATCTGAAAACGGCCGATCGTTTAAGGTTGAACGATCTTCGAGGTGTCAGAAACCAACTCCGAAGTCGGCTGCGCGCACCAGAGGTCACTGTTGCCTGTGGTCACTTGCATGTGGCCGAGTGAGGGAAGATCCGGGCGGAAGGGCCACCCCCGCCCCAGGCGCAGTCGCACCAGGCCCGGGAACGCCAGGGGGACGGGGGGAGGGGGAGACCAGAAGCGTCGATGCTGCTCGTGACTCTGGGTTCACCGATTCGGTGACCACCCCCCCCGTAGGCGGGCCGTGGGCGGAGCCTGGCTGGGAACGTTCAAGAGCGTCCTGTCAATCATCGATGGGCGCGCCGCCAGTCAATGTTTCGACAACCTGCCGAATTTTCTGCACACCACGCCGTGGTCAGAATAACAAAAACTTCAGACGTTATGGTGCAACTCCTAGGAGGGTACATCCATCGTCGGCGCTGGTATATCCGCGCTCGACTATCAGCATAATCTGGCCGGATCCAGCCAAAGATTGCTTCATGCCATTTCATCCGGCTGAATCCCAGGTTCTTCTGGTCAAATCCGATTGAAAGGCTTATTACTCGGGCTCAATAGCTTCTGGTCTTTCTTACGAGGACCCCCCTAGGAGCTGTTAACTAACAGACGAGGAGGAGGGGGGCACGGGGGAGGAAGGGGGCGAGGCGGGAAGAGGGAGGTGGTAACCGCTCGGCGCAGCTCGAGAAGCTAATCATGAGGGACCTCTGGAGGGTTATGGGACGTGCTCTGAGCGGTTTCTGGTCATGGCGGGGCGAGGGGGGCTGTATCTTCCTCCTTCTACTCCCCCTCCTTTTGATTTCATTGACATTTCCTACGGTGTCAATTGCTCGTAGTCTTGGCTTGATTGTGCTTCGTATACACGGCCGTCGGTCGGGCCTTACTCCCCCTGGGGAGGCGGATTTATGTTGGCATCGCCGTGGCAGCTAGAGCCTGGGACTCTCCTCTCGCCCTCCGCTGATGTTGCTGCCACACCCTCTTCCTCTATGACCCTTTGGGCGCAATCCAGCTTGCTGCAGGCCAAGCGAAGCCAAGTCCAGTCGAGAATCCTGGGGAGGCTCCGCGCTCCGCAGGTGGAGGGCGTGAGGCAGTTCGGCAACAAAGCGCGCACGCGCCAGCGGGTTCTCGGGCAGGGCGCCACGCAGGCGCTGAGAGCGTAGCAACAACACAGCTTGTTTGTTCAGTCCCCAGCTGCTGTCGAGGAACACGCTCCTGGGTGCGGAAACCACTCGTCAAGCTCGCTCCGTGCCTCACAGAGAACCCGAGGCCACCGCCACCGAGCCCCCATAGGGGGGGAGGCCGGCCCCTGGGCGGCCTTGCACCCGAGCGTCACCCAGTACCAGACGACGCGCAGGCGTGGCACGGCCCAGGGGCGCGGGTCCCCTCCGATGGGCTCTCGGTGGCGGTGGTCTCTGTCTCTCCTCCGAGCGCCCCCGTTGTCTGCGTGGGGTCGACGGCATCTGTCCAGGCACGCCGAGGCCGGCCCCGACGTGGGGCGCCCGCCGGGCGCCGGCGCAAAAGCCTGCCCAGGCCCATCTTCTGCGACAGTCGCCGGAGGCGAGCCGCCGCCCGCGGCGCCGCGTCTTGTGCGGACCAGCTTCGCGCGCCGCGGCCGGAGGGCTGCCATTCTCCAGGGGGCGTCGCGGAGGCGCGGAGATAGCCGCGGGTCGCGCATCGCGGGGCGCGGGGCGCGAAGGTGGGTAGCCTAGTGGCCCGGGACACATGTGCGCCATCACTGCAGTCGCTCGCGCGTCCCAGGGGCGCATTGGCCGCACTGTGCCATGCGCAATGACTGCGGCTGCTCGCGCGTCCCAGGGGCGCAGAGGCCGCTAGATTTGAAGTGACTTCAGTCTTGGGGATCCCATCGGGTTAGGGGCACGCCAGTCAGTCAGTCAGTCAGTCAGTCAGTCAGTCAGTCAGTCAGTCAGTCAGTCAGTCAGTCAGTCAGTCAGTCAGTCAGTCAGTCAGTCAGTCAGTCCTCATCCTCATCCCTCTTCGGACTCACGCCTTCTCGCCTCCTTCTCGTCCTCCTCGAGGGCGGGGCTCTCAGGGGCGCAGAAAGAGGCGGGTCTGGCTCTCAGGGGGGGGAAACCACAGCGACCCCTCTCCGCCCCTTCCGCGCCGATCTCGGGGCATGTGGGCTCCAGTCTGGCCAGCAGCCTGGGGCTTCTCCGTCGGGGGGCCTCCCGTCGTTCTTCGGCTTCACCCCGAGGGGCGACGCGGGCACTCAGAAGCCTCACCGTGCACGCTGGGTGGCGGGCGCTTTCTGGGCGTACGGCCCAGGTAGCAATCTGATGCAGCATGGCTGCGCTATGTGACTTGGTCGGGCGCACGCCTCCAAGGAGGACGCATCGCGTTACCACGCCCTTCTGCGCCCCAGATCTGTCAGCCGTGCATCGTGCACTCCATGTCTCTTTCCCCTGCTGGGCCAGTCGCCCTCGTTTGGCTCCTCTGTGGGAGGGCAGGCGTTGGCACCTACAAGAGGGATGAGATGAAGGACCCCGGCCCGGCCGCCCTTCGGAACGTCCTTTCCAGCCGGGCCTGGCCCGCAGAGGAAGCACGGCGCGCTGCGCGCTGTCCGCTGCCGCGTGTGCCGTCGAAACTGAGGCGTTCAGCGGCACGCGTCAGCTGCCATGAAGCAGGGGTTCTCGGGCCTCCGAGGTGTTTGTTGCAGTATGTGTTTATGTTGTTTCCCGCCCTGCTTTTGCACCACAAAAATGGTATCTTTTCGTGGTGGTTCCAGGTTTCCCGTAATTCGACCCCCCCCCCCCCGGCGGCCTCCCCCCCATGGTTTCCCGAAATTCGGAATTCGATTTTCAGGAAACGTTTCGGATTTTGGGAAGTTGCCACCCACCTTTTCCCGAAATTCGAAATTCGAAATTCAATTTTGGGAAGCCTACAATCACCACGAAGTATTTTTGTTGTGGCGGTTATGGGAACCCCAGACTTCGGAATTATGCGATTCCCCCTTCTTTTTCTCCGTGGTGTTTCCAGGTTTCCCTTAATCCTTCAGCGGCTCCTCCCCCTTGGATTCCCGAAGTGCGGAATTCGGATTGCGGGCAGCCTTCTCAATTCTGAGAATCCGCCACCCACCGTTCTCCGAAATTCGGATTTCGGATTATGCGAAACCTAACATCACCACGAACCGCAATGGTTGTTGTGGTGATTGCGGGTCTCCCATAATTCGGAAATGTAGGAATCCCATCATCACCACCCCCAAAAGGGGTTGCTGTTCGAGGTGATTCCATGTTTCCCATCATCGGAATTGTGGGAAACCCATGATCACTACAAAAAAAGGGATTGTCGTGGCGAGTCCAAGTTTGCCGAAATTCGACCCTTTCAGCGGCCTCCCCCACTTTCAGCGAAATTTGGAGTTCGAATTTCGGTCAGCTTTCGACTTCTCGGAAACAGCCACCCACCGATTCCCGAAATTCGGATTGCGAATTATTCCAAGTCGTTCGAGGCGAAAAGTTCTTATGTCCCAGCGCCTTACTTTGGTTTGGTGCATAAGAACTGCCATGGCTGCTGGTGTTCCCTCGCTCCTCACCTCCTTTTCCGCCGCAGCCAGACTTGACGCAGCAGCGCTTTCGGTCCCAGCCCCGGCTGCGGCGACGCAAGGGGCAGGACGATGACGACGACGACGAAGTCGAGGGCGAGGGCGAGGACGACGGCCACGACCAAGCAGACTAGCCAGGCGGCCCGGTCGGACCGGCCAGGTAGACCAACCACACTGGCCGCCCTGGCCCGCTGGCCGACGGCGACAGCTTCGTGCAGCAGCCCAGGGGACGCTCGGCGCAGCGGGCGGCCCGCCGCGCGGCCGCCGCAGGTCAGCGGGCGGCCTTTGGCGCGAGCACCGCGCCCAGCAGCGCGCCCAGCAGCAGGGTGCGCGGCAAGGGAGGCGGCAAGGGCGGTGGCCAGGCCGAGTCCGAGGGCCCGTCGCCGCAGGAGGCGCCTCAGCGGCAGCTCGCTGAGGCCACGGACCACGTCGGCTTCCTGCAGCAGGCAGCGGGCCTCGTGGGGCGCTCTGACGTGTTCAGGCGGGAGGCAGGGGAGACGCTGCAGGCCGAGCGCGACCGCGTCCAGGCCCTGGAGGCCGCCTCGCTGGAGGCGCAGCGGGTCGAGCGGCCGCCCCACGCAGTGCTCCGTGGTGAGGCTAACGCCATCCAGAAAGCCGAGCGCCGGCGGCTGGTCAAGGCCCGCGCTGCGCGGGAGCGCTTGGTGCAGGAGGCTGGCGCCCTCAGAGACTCGATCGCGGACATGCAGGAGAAGCTGTCCAGCCTGGAGGCCGAGACCGAGAAAGCCGACGACGAGATCGCGAAGCTCGAGGAGACCACGGCGCTGGCCACGCAGCAGGCCCTGCAGCGGGCCAACGAGGTCTTCGGCGGCTCCCAGGGCGAGCTTGGCAAGGCGGTGCGCGGGTTCCTCATGCCGGTCAACGGGTTGGCGGAGATCCTCAAGCAGGGCTCGGAGGGCGTCCCTCCCAGGCTTGTCGAGATCGTCGGCGACTTCAGCACCCAGGGCGAGGCGGTCACGGGCTTGCTGGAGTCGCGTGCTTCGGCCAAGCCGCGCTGGAGCGACGGCCTCGGCGACGACGGCCTCGTCGTCGACGCAGGGGCCCCCAGCGGCGACGCCCAGCCCCCAGCTGTGCGGGCCCCGCTGGCCCCAACGCCAGCCCCTTCGGGGAGAGAGCGGCCTGCTGTTGGGCCCGACGGGCCCGCGGCCGTGCGAGGCCAGTCGGGCGCCACCCTCGGCGCCTGGCCGCAGCCTGACAGCGGCCTCCACAAGTCCCTGGCAGAAGCGGGGGCGGCCCTGGTCGACGACGACGCGCTGGCCGCAGTGGGCGGTCTGGCTGCTCCTGCTGCTGGGAGCTATGGGCCGCGCCGCGGGTGACCCCCGCGGAGGCGCGGCGCCCACCCGGGCAGAGGCGTGGCCCTCCGTGGCTGGCGCCGTCGGCCCCTCGGCGCCCCCCCGCGGGCTTCGGCGGTGGAGGCACAGCGACAGGAGTGCGCGGGGGCGCTGGCGCCCTCCTGCGCGACAGCGGCGCGTTCGGGCTGGGCATCGGAGCCACGGTAGCCTGCTGGCGCGGTCGGGGACACCGAGGCGCCCCCCGACGGCCAGTCAGGGGCCAGGAGCGGTGGGATTCGGCCCCACGTCGTCGCAGCTCCTGGCCCCGACGGCGAGTTGGCTCCCCCGCCCCCCGCCCGCCCGCTAGGCCCCGCGGCCTGCCGCAGGTAGCTCCCAGCGCGGTGAGGTGGCCGCCGAGGTTCAGGCAGCCCTCGGGCCTGAGGTGCAGGACGCCGCGGTGGAGTTGAAGCCTCGGCCTGCTCGCGAGGCCGTCATCGGCAACCAGCCCGTGCTGGGCGGTGGTGGGCCCCCTGCGCGCCCTCGTGCGGGCCTCGAGGTGGCCGGCTGCAACGGCAACACCTGGGGCAGGAGCGTTGGGGCCTTCGAAGCGTTCTTCCAGGCCCATGGCTACTGGCCGCAGCTCGTCATGCTCCAGGAGACGCGGCTCACCAGGGAGCGCATCCCTGGAGCGAGGAGCCTTGCCCGCGGCCTCGGGTACTCGGCCTTCTTCCACGAGGCCGCCGCTACGGAGCAGCAAGGGCCGCTGGCCCACTTCGGGCGGCGTGGCGATTCTGGTGCGCGGCAGCTTGCAGGCCGAGGAGTCGCTCTTCCAGGTGCCTGCGGCGCTGCGCCACCGCCTCATTGGCGTCGAGGTCGTGGCGGCATCAGGGCTGCACCTGCTGGCGGTCGCCGGCTACTTCCAGCACTCCTTGGGCCCCAGTGGCATCAACCTGGACATCTTCACGTCGTTCGCCGACTTGGTAGCTTTCTCGTCGGACATGCCGTGGGTCTTCCAGGCGGACTTCAACATGGAGCCAGAGGGGCTGCAGGAGCTTGGCTGGCCCGCTGCGATGCGCGGGCAGGTTCTTGGGCCGTCTGGGCCGACTTGCTGCTCCGAGGGGGCGGAGCACATCTACGACTGGTTTGTGGCCTCGTCGGCCCCGGCCACCTGCGCGGCGTCATGCGCTACGACGATGGAGGGTTTTAGCTTGTATCCCCGCCGTCCTGCGCACCTTCGGCTCCAGGATGTACGAGGGGGCGCGCTGGTGGAAGCCCCCTCGCGCCCCGCCCGCTTCCCCGACATGGCTGCTGACGATCTTCGAGCGCGCGAAGATGCCCCGCTCCAGGCCTTCCAGGCCGGCAAGAAGGGAAAGGTGACCCAGCTCGACGTCTCGTTGTCATGGGCGGCGGGCGAGCTTCCCATCCACCTCTCCACCGCGCTCCGCGAGTGGATCGGCGTGGCCGAGGGCGCCCTCGCTGGCATCCACGAGGTGTCGTCCGCCGACATGGTTCGCTTTCTGGGCCGTGGGGCTGGGCCCAGGACGGTTCGCAAGCCGCTCAGCGCCCTCCTCAAGCGGGAGACCATGTTGAAGTGCAGCCTCCTCACCCACCGCATTCGGAGTTGCCCGGGCGTGGCCCTCCGGCCCCGAGCCGTGAGGACGGGCAGCTGGCGCCCCCGTCATGCTGGTTGGCACGAGCGCGAGGCGGCCGCCAGGACGCGGCTTCTGGTGGAGGCTGCTCAGGAGGCGGCCGCTGCTGGCAGCGAGGCACTGCTCGGCGTCACCGCCGCGCAGTGGGGCGACCTCGTTCACCGCGCGGGCGTCAGCGGATGCCCGACTGCCATCGCAAAGCTGCAGTCGTGGCTGGCCGCCTCGCAGAGGCGCGACGCGGCTGCGAGCGCCGCGGCTTGGCGCTACTGGGCTCAGACTGCGGTGGAGAAGGGCGGCCGCCTGGCCCATCGCTTCTCCAAGGCGACCCCCCCCGCCCGTGGTCAGGGGCGCCGACAGTGGGGGGCCCCTCGTCGGCATGGCCGCGATGGGCCAGCTCGCCGAGACGCGGCAGCGGCTCTGGCTCCAGGATGGCTTCGCCCGCGGCGAGGGCGCCAGCAGGTGGGGCGTCGGGCGCTGGACGCCCCTGCCCATCGCGCTCGAGGAGTTTCAGGGGGCCTGCAGGCGTTTCAGCCCCTCGTCGGGCTGGGCTGCGATCACCTTCACCCCCTGCCAGCTCCTCCTGCTGCCTGTGGCGCTGCAGCGCCGCCTCATCGACGCCCTGTCGGCCTTCGAGGAGACGCCAGCCTCCATCAGCGGCCGGGCGACGCCCATGGTGTTCAACCCCAGGGCGGACGGGGGGGTGCGGCCCATTGCGCTCCTCCCGCTGGTCCTGCGGCTGTGGTCGCACCTCCGCCAGCCGCGCTGCGCCTGCTGGGAGGCCGGGCACAACTTCCCCTTCTTCTGGGGGCGAGAGGGGCGCGACTGCGAGCGCGCTGGCTGGATCCACAACTGCTTCGCGGGCTTCGCGATGGCCACCCCGCAGCTCGAGGCGGCCAACGTCTTCCTGGACATCTCCAAGTTTTGCGAGCACGTCCGCCACGGCGTGCTTTGGGCGGCGGCCCAGCGCTTCTCCTTCAGCCTGGTGCTGCTCAGTGGCCTCCTGATGATCTACCAGGCGCCGCGGATCGTCCTGGCTGGAGGCATCGCCTCTGCGGCACCGGGGGCGCGGTGCTCGCGGGCTGCGCGTGCGCCACGGCCGTCGCGAAGTTTCCTGCGCTGGGCGCCCTCCTTGCCCTCCTGGAGGCAGGGGCGCAGCGGCCGCTGATCACCCCTCGGAAAGTGGTCGACGACGTCTCGCTGCAGGCTGTGGGCTCAGCGCTCTTCGTCCAGGACAAGCTCGCGGGCTCCAGCTGCGAGGTGGTCCGCCAGCTGCGAGCCAACCGCCTCCCGCCCAACGAGAGCAAGACGGTCTTCCTTGCCTCGTCGCCGCAGCTGGCCAACGGATTGGCGGCGGTCTGGGAGGCGCGCGGCCTCTCCTTCAAGCGGGGCCTGCAGGCGCGGTACCTGGGCGCGGGTGCGACCATCACCCGCAGAGGTGTTCATGAAGGGGCTGTTCGGGCGGTGGGCGCCCTCAGCCGCGCCAGGCGGCTTCGCGTCCTGCAGTCGGCGGGGGCTCCTGTGGTCGTGGTGCAACGTGCGGGCCCGACGGCTGCGATGCTGTGGGGGCGGGCCGTCGCGGGAGTGCCCGATGGGGAACTGCGCCCCTGGCGCCTTGCAGCGGCCAGATCTGCTGGGAAGGCGCCCGAAGGTGCAGCGCTCGGGCTGGGGCTCAGGGCGCGCTCAGGGCGGCGGTGGTCTCGCGGTCCTCCGACCTCGACCCCGGCCCCGCCTTGGTGCGCCAGGCGGCCCAGATGGCGGCCAGCCTCCTGCAGTCGGGCGAGGCCCCCCTGCTGATGTTTGCGGCCTGCCTGGGAGAGGCAGACAGGAGGCATGCCAGCGCCTCGGCGCCGTGGGCGCATTGCCGCACACCTGTGGACGCGCTGGCCCTCTCCCTGGCCAGGATCGGCTGGAGGGTCGCCGACGGCCACCACCTGGTCGCCGAGGACGGCCACTCCATGGACCTCCTCTCCATGGGCCCCCGTGAGCTTGGGCGGCGGCGGGGGAGCGCAGCCTCCGACAGGGCCGAGCTGGCGCGCCTTGGGCACGGCGCGGCCCCCCCCGATGCCGCTGTTCTGGGAGGCGCTCTCGGAGGCCCTAGGCCGGCGCAGCAGGCTCGAGGCGCGGGAGAAGGCGGCAGTCGTGAGCTACTTCTCCAACGCTCACTGGCCGCAGGCCCGCCTGCGCGCCGCTGGCGAGCGGGATCACCCGCGGTGTTGCGCCTGCGGAGCAGCGCGCGGTAGCCTCTGGCACAGGCTCTTCGAGTGCCCAGTCCTTGCTGGGGCGCGCCGCGACGCGGTCTCGGCTCGTCTTCGGAGGTGCGCCCGTCGGGCCAGGGACCGCAGCGAGGCGGCGGGCGAGAACTTCGCTCGAGGTTGGCTGCCTGGCCCTCCCAGAACTGCTCGGCGCGCCGACGCCATGGCCGTGTCGTGGGTCAACAAGCTTGAGGACGGGCTGCTGCGGGGCCGCCTCTACCTGGACGGGTCGGCCCTCGACCCCGAGCACGAGAGCCTCCGCCGTGCGGGCTGGGGCATCGTGCAGTGCGACGCGGGCGGCAACCTGGGGGCCGCGGTCTACGGCACCGTCCGCCTGGACCTCTGCCCTTTCCAGACGGCCAAGGACGGCGAGGACTTGGCGGTCTGGATGCTGAGCCGCTTCGCGGGGCCCAACGTGGAGGAGCTCTGCGTCGACTGCGCCTCCACCGTCAGTTGCCTCAAGCTCGGCCGCAGGTGCGCGACGGCGATGGGCAAGCCGAACGCGCACCTCTGGTCGGCCATCCACGCGTCGCTCGACGTCGACACGCTCAACGTGGCGATGGTGGCGGCCCGCTGCAGGGCCGCGGACGTCCGCGAGGGCAGGATCTCGGAGGCGGACTGGCGGGGCAACTCCCACGCGGACCACTGGGCCAAGGCAGGTGCGCACATCCACAGGTGCAGCGCCATCGCGAGGAGGGAGTTCTTCGGCGCGATGGAGGTGGTGCTGGAGCTCACCCGCTGGATCGCGCAGGCCTTCCTCACCTGGCAGGGCATCGAGGCCAAGGATTGCCAGGGTCTCCCGGAGGCGAGCGAGAGGCGGAGCGTCTCCTTCGCGGAGCCCGTGGTGGAGCAGCAAGGCCGCCAGCAGCCAAAAGTTGCGGGGCACCTTTTTGGGTCACGGCGCCAAGGAGGAGGAGGAGCTGCAAGCGGCGCTGGCACGGAGGCAGCCTTGGCCTCGGCGGCGCGCGCTGGCGGGGTCGCCCTCGGGGCGGCGGCCTTCTCCGTCGCTGGCCACGCCCTCTCCTACGCCAGGTGTGGTGATGATGACGAGGAGCAGGAGCTGGTGGCCTGCACCAACTGCGGCGCCTATGCGAGTCTGGGCGGCAGGGCGGGCGCGAAGCCCAAGCTCAAGGACCGCTGTCCTGGCCCGGTTGGCCTGCCCAAGGCCATGCGGAACCGGCGGCCCCTGCGGGAACGGGGCCTGCATCCCGCTGGCAATGCCCACAGCGGCAACAAGCGGGCCAAGGACTCGGAGGCCCCCCGCCTCCGCAAGGAGGCGGCCGTCCCCATCGATGCCAGGATCCGCTTCCTGGACCGGTTCGGGGTCCGCCCCCCCGACCTCGAGGACGGCGAGCCCGCCGAGCCTGGAGGCCCCGCCGGCTGCCCTGGCGGCGCCGCCGCCGCCCCCGCGGCGAGCGCGGCGCCCGCCGCAGGTGCGAGCGGGCACGCGGCCAGCTCGAGGCAGGCCTGGCTCGACGCGCGGCCTGGGCGAGGCGGCGCTGCGGAGCTGGGCTGACGCGGCCGAGGCTGGCCGAGATGAGAGGCGGCGGCGGAAGCGGCCCCGCGATGAGGAGAGCGACTGAGCGGCCGCGGTGGGCCCCGCAAGGGAAGATCGCGCCGCGCGACGCGCGTGTGCCGCGGCCGCTTGCTCTGTCGTATCGCTGCGCTTCGCGCCGTTTTCGCCTCCCGACCCTCAGGCTCCTGGGCCTCTTGGGGTGGCGCTGTGCCCGAAGCGGGCCGCGCCCCTTTTCTGCCTCCTGGGGCTCCGCCCTGCACGGGGGCGGCCCTTGTAGGCCCTTTGGGTCGGCCCAGAGGTGGCCTCGGGCTTCGGCACCTCAGTGGCGCCCCATCTAGCCCTTATAGGCCCCGCAGCACCAGAACCAGACTAGTCAAACCAGCCAGCCCAACTAGTCAGGTAGACCAACCAGACCAGGCAGACCAGCTAGCCGTTCAGACCAGCGAAGCACAGACCAGACTAAGCAGACCAACCTGGCCGGACGAACCAGGCCCGACCTGGCCAGACGAACTAGGCCAGACCTGGCCAGTCAGACCAGCCAGTCAGATCGGTCAGGTAGACCAACCAGACCAGCTTAAGTTTTAAGCCGGAGCTGAAGTCCCAAGCTTTGAGCTTTCTCTGATGAAGCTTGGCGTCCCGCCGTGCGCTGGTCTGGTTGGTCTGGCTGATGGGTGGTCTGTGTCGTGGTTGGGGCATAGGAGGAACGCCTGGCGGCACCGGGGTAAAACGGCCCCCCGCCCTGTATTTCAGTTCGCTTCTGA
This sequence comes from Prorocentrum cordatum, assembly GCA_963575745.1. Taxonomy (NCBI): domain Eukaryota; class Dinophyceae; order Prorocentrales; family Prorocentraceae; genus Prorocentrum; species Prorocentrum cordatum. The sequence continues at coordinate 563,339 of CAUYUJ010018393.1, forward strand.
AGCTCCCGGGCGCCGCCGTCCTGTACTTCAGTTCGCCCCTGAGGCCCCTTGAGGCCGCCTTCCTGAGGCCCTTGAGGCCGCCGCCCCCCTGTGTCCGCCGTCTTGTGTTTGGCCCCAGAGGTCCGCTGTGTCCGCCGTCCTGTATTTCCGTTTGCCCCCGAGGCCCGTTGTGTCCGCCGTCCCGTATTTCAGTTTCTCTTGAGCAAGAGTAGCCAGACCAACCAGACCAGACCAGATGAACCAGACCAGACCCATGAACGAGACCAGACCAACCAGACCATACCTAAACTAAGGCTGCAAGACGAAGCTCAAACCATACCAACCATACCAACCAGACCAGATGCAACGAAAAACTGCAATCCAACAGACATTCAGCAATCAAAAAGTGGAATGCAGAAACAACTGCATTTCAGTCGTCGTCGTGGTGGTTGGCGCTGCCTCGCGGGACCTCCCCTAGACCACTCTCGCCCGGATCCTAAGCTAAGGCTGCAAGACGAAGCTCAAACCAGACCAACCATGCCAACCAGACCAGATGCAACACAACTTGCAATCCAACAAAAACTGCAGCAATCAAAAAGCGAAATGCAGAAACAACTGCATTTCAGTCGTCGTCGTGGTGGTTGGCGCTGCCTCGCCGGACCTCCCCTAAACCATTCCCGCCCGCTGCAAGACGAAGCTCAAACCAGACCAACCAACCAAGCCAGATCAGATGCAAACAACTGCAGAGCAAAAAACTGCAATGCTAACAAAAACGGCATTTCGGTCGTGGTGGTGGTTGGCGCTGCCTCGCCGGACCTCTCCTAAACCATTCTCGCCCTGACCCTAAGCTAAGGCTGCAAGACGAAGCTCAAACCAGACCAACCAGACCAGCCAGACCAGAACCAGACTTGCTCTTGGTAAGCTTGGAGCGGTGTATGTTCATCAGGAGCAGTGATAGACCCCTCCCCGAAGGGGAATGATAGGATTGAAAGAGGAGCTGCCGTAACCTACTCATGGCCAGAGAGCATGTGGGGTTATGAATGCAGCTCTCCCTCTGGCGCTGCTCGTTCCGTACGGCCCTGTAGCTTGCAGGACCTTTTTGTGCTAGACGCCCGCTCGCAGCCGGCTGGACATCAGGATCGTTGTGTTAGAAATCTGAATCGGCATATTGTAGCACATGTGTTGTGTTGTGGATGGGCACCTCGATGCCTCAATGCATGTTAGCTAGAGGATTGGACTTTCGCGCGGCTGTCCTCGCCAGTTGCTTGCATGATTCTCCGAACGATATCACTATATTGTTTTGTTTCTCTCTCTCTCTCTCTCTTTCTGTCTGTCTCTCATTATTGCCCTCTCTCACTCTGTCTCCCTCGCTGTCTCATATGGTGTGACTCTCTCTCTCGCTCGCCTAGTATAATTTACGAGGGGGGCTGGCTTCGAGAGGGCGAACCTGGAGCGCGAACCTGGCGTAATTGAAGGACCCTGGCCTCGGGAGGGCGAATCTGGAGCAGTTTCCGATGGTTCCAGGTTCGGGAGCGCGAGCTCGGCGCACCGTGCCAGGGATTCTGGTCTCGGGAGCGCGGACCTGCCTTAACGTGCGGTTGATGTTGGTCTCGAGCGCGCGAGCCTGGCGTAACGTAACATGGACGCCGGCTGCGGAAGCGCGAGTCTGGTGTAACTTACAAGGGGGTCTGGCCTCGGGAGCGCGAGCCTGGTGTAATGTGCAATGGGTTACGGTTTCGAAAGCGCGACTCTGGTTCAAGTTGCAAGGGTCTCTGGCCTCGGGATCGCGGCCCTGGCGTATTTTTCAAAGGGTTCTGGCCTCGAGAATGTGAACCTCGAATGATTCTTTATTCCTGGGGGCGCGAATCTCGCGCACTCCTACGTGTCTGAGACTCACCAGAAATTCAGGCACCGCGCTTCGGGGAAGCTACCAGGCTGGGTTTGGGCTCCCGCCCCCCCCCCCCGCGCGGACAGCAACACTTGACAGCAGGGAACAAAACGCACCACTAAAACAAAAGCATGGGAATCTGGAAAGTGGTACCCGTGCAGGCAGCAGGACACCTCCGCCACGCAGCCTCATGGACCCACACGGTGGCTGGCGGCTATGTATGTCTCTCTTGTGGTCTCTGTTCTTCTCTCTCGCTTTCTCTCTCTCTCTCTCTCTTTGTTATTTCTCTCTCTCTCTCACATGTTTTTTTTTTTCTCTCTCTCTCTCTCTGTCTCTCTCTCTCTCTCTGTTTCTGGTTTTGTTTGGACTCTTTTTTTTTCCTCTCTCTCTCTCTCTCGCTCGCTTTCTCTATTTTTGTTGTTTTCCTCTCTCTCTCTCTCTCGCTATGAGCAGGAATGTCAGGGTGGGCAGGGCCAGCCCGCTGCCTGTAGGATTGCTTCGATCAGACTTTCAGCGGCATTCGCCAGGCATTTATCAAGGCGCGAAACCGCCGCCTCCGATTTCGTTGCCGCGTGTTGTCTGCTGCGCCCCCTTCCCTTTCCCCCTTCTAGATCTTGCATCTCAGCTCGCATGCATGCCGCCGTTTGGGATGGACTCTGGCAACCCGTCGGCCGCCCGCGACACGACCATGTCTGTGTTTGACGTGGGGGACATTCATTACTCCGTTTGCGAGTTAGGATGCGGTGAAATATCAATGCAGCCCGTCCTCGCCCCCATTGCCGACCCACTTACTTGTATGATGGTCGCAGTCATCGCCGCACTCCGCCACTCTCCCAGCGTTGCCAGCTGCTGCCAACGCTGCAAGTGTGCCAGGCATCATGCCGAAGACAGCATCTTGTCCTGGCGAAAGGCCCAATGTTAATCAAATGTGAGTGCGGCAAGGCAGGCAGGTGGGACGAAGTATGGGGGTGCTCCCTACTCTATGAGACCACGAAGCGTGCTAGGGATGTGCTAAACTTACCGGGGACCCCCTTATGCAAACGCACCCGCTCGGCCTTAGGCGGAGCTCCCTATGGGGCCGAGAATCGTGTGAGGGGTGTGTTGAAATTAGCGGGGACCCCCTATGCGAACACGCATTGAGGCCTTCGGTGGAGCTCCCTGTGGGGCCACGAACCGTGTGAGGGCGTGCCGAAACGAGAGCTGGGAGCGTCTGCTAACCCAGCCATTGGGGCCATTGGCGAACCTCCTTATGGGACCACGAAACAAGCGAAGGTGTGCCCAACCGAGAGAGCCCAAGGAGGCGGGGGCCGCTGGGGCGGGGAGGGCTCAGCGGGTGCAGCGATGGTGTCCAAGGCTCGGCCGGTTCAGCCGCGTCACGGTCGGTCGCGTTCGGTCGGTTCTGTTCGGTCGGCTGTCGTGTCGCTGCTGCGTTGCCGTCGTTTCAGTTGGTATCCGTTTCGTTGCCGGTCCGGTGGGTTTTCGATTGTGCCGTCGTCGCGGACGGCCCGACCCTCTGGTTTGGGCCCGTCTCGTGCCCCCTTCGCACCCCAAGCCCTGGAAGTGGGGGGGGATAGTCCAAGGCCCATTGCCTTCCATTCGTGCTGACGCCCATCGCTGTTCTATCTGTTCCCCCCTCCCCTTCGACCCTAAAGTCCCAATGTCCTTATATCATCCCCGCCACCATCAACATCATCATCATCACTATCACCACCATCATCTTCCTTCTTCTCCTCCTCCGCGGCACCTGAAGGCCTTGAACTCACTGGAGAAAAAGTGAGCGCGGCCGCGTCCGCCCGCCGCTCGCGGCGGCTGCAGAGATAATTTTTTGGATCGTCCAGGGAAGGAGGACCTGAAGGAGGAGGTGTGGAGGAGGTCGTGGCCTCTCCTCGGTTTTGGCTGTCGCGCTGGTTTTGCCCCTTCCTTGGGCCCTCCCTGCCCCCGCTGTGTCGCTGGCCTGTTGTGCCCTCACCGAATCAGGCCCCGCCTCCTCAGTATTGGCCGCGAGCCTGCCCGACCTGACCTCAGCGTCGCCGTGCGCGAGATCGACGACAAGAGAACGTGTGTTTGCGTGTCTGTGTGTCTTCTTGTGTGAGTGCGCGCGTGTGTGTGTGTGTGTGTGTGTGTGTGTGTGTGTGTGTGTGTGTTTGTTTGTGTGTGTGTGTTTATGTGGGCGTGAACTTACGTTTCTAGTTTGCTCGGGTGAACTCTCTCCGCCCCGTCGCTGCGCGCGAGGCCGCGACCGCCAAACAAGTGTGTCTGTATATGTATGCGTGTGTGTGTGTGTGTGCGTGCGTGTGTGTGTGTGCTCGCACCCTTCTTATTATTGTTTGATTTCTTCACGCCACCCTTCGCTGCCTTCACAGTGCGCACGGTGTGTACACTGTACCTTCGACAGCTTTCGATCGCAATCAGCACTTCCATGTGCTGCTCGCGCCTGACCATCCTCTGCGCCGCCGAATTAAAAGTGTGTGCATACTTCCACTCGTCGCCACTCTCCCCTCGTCCCCTCGTCCCCTCCGCGTTATCTGGCCCAGCCGCGCGGGTTCTCCCGTTCGACTGCCTACGAAGCGCCGCGCGCGTGGCCGCGAAGCCAAACATGCGTGTTTGTGTGTGTGTGTGTGTGTGTGTGAGTCTGCGTGTTTGTGTTTGTGTTCTTGATTGTGTGTGTGTTTGTGCGTGTTTGCGTGTTTGCGTGTGTGTGTATATGTGTTGGTGTTTTTGTTTGTGTGTGTGTTTGTGTTGCTGGGTGTGGGTGTGGGTGTGGGAGTTGGGGCTTGTGTGTTGTGATTGTGTTTGCGATTGTGTGTGACTGTGCTTATTGTTGTGTTTGTGTTTGGGTTCCTGGCTGCGCTTGTGGTTGCGTTTCGGTGTTCGTGTGTGTGTGTGTGCATGTTTGTGTGTGCTCTTGTCTGTGTGTGTGTGTGTCTGTGCGTGCGCGTGCTTCTTCTGTAAGTCCGTGAACGAGGCCTCACGGCGTAATCGGTACCGTTTGTGTGTCCCGTTTCTGGTGTTTCCCGTGCAATGTTATGTGGCCGTGGCGTCGGAGGGGGAAATTGTGCGCGTGGGCGGTCGGGTCTGCGTCTTGACGCTCGCAAGGCTCGATCACGCGTGCGGAAAAAGTCACGGCATGCTGTGTTGTCCCGAGGGTGTGTTACGTCCGAAACGCGTTTCCGCGAGTCGGGAGAAGCGGGACCGTATTCTCACATGAGAGGAGGAGAAAGGGGCATTGTTGTTTGCGCAGTTGGTCTGGACCATCCAGTGTTGTTGGGGCCCCGTTGCGAATCAGCAGCGCCGCGCCCAGCCTTACCCTCCTCCTCCTTCTCCTCTCCTCCTCCTCCTCCTCCTCACCCCCTCTTCCTCCTTCTCCTCCTCCTCCTCCTCCTTCTCCCCCTCCTCCTCCTCCTCCTCCTCTTCCTCATTCTCCCCCCTCCTCCTCCCTCCTCTTCCTCCACCGTCTCCTTCTCACATTCATCTTTCTCCTCCTCCTGTTCCTTCTCGTCCTCCCCCTCTTCCTCATGTTCAGGCACACCGCCTCAGTTCGGCACACCTCGCACGCACTTCGTGCCCCCCATCGGGCGCTACACCCACGGCCCGGGTGAGGTCGTCCGTATGGCGGCGCCGCGTCACTTCGACACACCCCTCAGACGCCGACGGGGATGTCCGCCTGCGGCCCCAGCGGGGTAGCCCATATGGCGGCGCGTGCTCCCTCTGGCCCTCGACCGCGGGTTTCTCCTGGCTCTCGCTTCTGCTCCTGCTCGTCCTGCCCTCGCCCTCCTGGGTGTCAGCATCAGCATCTGTGCTTCAGAGGACCCTCCCGTCGACGATCCCAGGGAGCAGTTGTGCTGAAGGCGTTCGGTGGAACGCTTGCTTAGTTCAGCACGTCGCGCAGCCGCTTCTGGCCCACCACGCTGCCGCGCGAGACGCCGACCACGTCCCAGTCCCCGAGCGTCGACGTCTCGAGCGTGTTACCCCCCCCACGCCCCGCTGAGCGGAGCGACGCGCTGTCCGCTATCGGGGCATCGCGTGTGGTTGGGGCCACCGCCGCGAGACGGTGAGCAGAGGTTCCCGACCGCAGCCTTCGCTGCTGGCAGCTGCCTGGGTTCGGGCCCGTCGCCAGGCTGACTCTTAGTCTGCCTCGGGCGGGTCGCCTGCAGAGCGGGCGCAGGCGCTGGCCGGCGGCGGGCTGCCACGGGAAGGGGGATTGAGGATCGAGCTGTCGATCTCTGATCTTCGTTCGAGAAGAGGCTCATCGAGGATCGAGGATCGAAAGCCCCCCCCGAGAAAACAAGTGACGGATGCTCGAAGAGCGGGAAATTGCATAAACTCACCGGGCGCGTTCCACTACTCGCAAAGTGCCTACTCGCAAACGTCCGAAACAAACGTGTCTTCCCTTGTGTCATGGATCGTAAATCTTTCGCGGCGGATCCAGATCATTTTCGAGTAGCTCCTCTTCGAGTAGTGGAACACGCTTGTCTATGCACGTGCTGCTCGAAGAGGTGCGCGCGGCCTTCTCGGATCGGCGCTGGGCCCTCTCCTCTGGCGCTCGGACGGGGCCGCCAGGGGCGGAGGCAGTCCATGTTTGTGCAGTTATGTGTTCCTCCACCTCCCCCTCCTCCTCCTCCTCCTCCTCCTCCTCCTCCTCTTCCTCCTCCTGATTCCTTGATTTCCTGTCGGCATTGGTGCTCTCCGAATGCTGCCGCTTCCCCCAGGGTTGGGCACAAGCCAGCCGTGGGGGAGTATCCTAAAAAGGCAGAACGACGTTGAAGTAGACAGACAAGGAGGAGGAAGGAGGGAGGAAGGGGGGCGCATTACCTCAAGAGAGGGGAAGGACAGGTGGGAATAGGCTCGTGACTGCAGCTGGTTGGAGAAGCGTGGCGCGTGTGAAGGCCCGCAGGGCCCGTGGTAGAAGGTTCCTTCTCCCTTGGGGCCCCCAGGCCTCGCGCGGCGAGTGCCCTGGGGGTGCCCCAGGGTAGCTACTCCTCGGTCGAGGTGCTTTCGTTTTGCAGAGGTAGGGGGAGGCGCTGCAGTTGCCGACAGAAGTCGGTTGAGGCGAGCTTGCGGCTGTTGGCGGCGCTGCCGGTAGGGTCACGTAGGGTCAGGCACGTAGGCAGGAGGCACGCAGGGTCAGCGACGTGGCTCCTCCTCCTCCTCCTCCTCCTCCTCCTCCTCCTCCTCCTCCTCCTCCTCCTCCTCCTCCTCCCCCCCCTCCCCCTCCTCCTCCTCCTCCTCCTCCTCCTCCTCCTCCTCCTCCTCCTCCTCCTCCTCCTCCTCCTCCTCCTCCTCCTCCTCCTCCTCCTCCTCCTCCCCCTCCTTCTCCTCCGCCTTCTCCTCCTCCCCCTCTCGGGTCGGGTGAAAGGGGCGGGGGATTGGGAAAACAGGGGAGGTCGGCGGAGACTTGCTGCACGCGGGAGGTTTCGGCCCCGCCGCCCGGCACCTCCTCGATGCACAAACAGACATACACGCAGAGATGGTCTCCACCCACCAGACCAACCCAACCCAGCCCGAAGACCCACATTTACCCTCGATGTCCAGTGGGGGGTAGGGGAACACTGACAAAAACACATGGAACCCGTACCCCCCCCAACTCGGAATTCGGGTCAGATTCGGGTCTTCGGGTTGGGTTGGGGTGGTCTGGTAGGTAGTCAGAGTGGGAGCGAGCGAGCCCGCGAGGGTGCAGTTGGATTATTAGCACCAGGCTGAAGGCAGGCAGCGGGAGGGCAAGCGGGAGATGTGCCCCTCCTCCTGGCGAGCGCATCTGCACCGCGGCGGCGGGACAGAGGCCAGGTGGCTGCACCTGCCGCAGGTGCAGTTCTAGAGGGGTCGGAGCAGCGGGAGGGAGGGGGCGTGGAGGAGGGAGGCGTGCATCATGCCATTCGTGGACCGCGCCGCAGCCCCCATCCTGCGAGGTAGCGGGGCCGAGCAGGCAGGCAGGCAGACAGGCCTGGTAGAGGGCGGGATGGTGGCCGCCGTTCGAAAAATACAGCACTACGTGGCACTCCGCTATTGCGGATAAGAGTGCGGGGGCGGGCGCGGGGTGGGTCGCGTGTGGCTCGCAGGTGGGTCGCGGGGAAGGGCGCGGGGAAGGGCGCGGGTTGGGTCGCGTGTGAGTCGCCGGGGGGGACGACGACGACCACGACGACGACGACGAACATCGTTTTAAAACTGTTCCCTCTTACCTGCTCGCGTACCACACATCATGTATATCCTAAGCCCTGGATGCCGGCCCTCTTCGTCTTCGACCGCACCACGTTTGGGGGTATCTATCTTCTCTGCGCGCCTGCCACGCGTACTTGGCGCAGCCCCCCAAACTGGAAGACACGGGAGACAGGACAGAACATGTAGTGAGGAGGGAGGGGGTGCGGGAAGCGGGGGGCAGGGACGGGGCGAGGGGGAGGGATAAGGATGGAGTACGAGAGAGATTTGCAGAAGGGAGGTCGGACGCAGGAAACCAAGTGGCAGAACCACACGGGCAGATCTGGCGGGCGGACCCTGACGGACGGGCCGGACGGTCGGGCCCAGACGGCCGGGGCGAGCGGGCGGGTCGATGAAGCGCCAGTCCTGCGTGAGTCGTGAAGGGATTTTCAGCGATGGCGCGATTCCCAAGTCAGTCGTGTGGAAGTCCAAAGCGAGAGCGTGGTTCCTGACTGTCGAGATCGCGGCGCTTGAACAATGGAAGAAGTCCCAAGCGGAGGGTCGATGCCTTTGTATGTTGCGAACGAGTCTCGGGCGAAAGCACGATTTCTCTTACACTGCGAAGAAAATCGGGCGGGATCCGCTGATGTTGTGGGAGCTCGGGGGCCAACAGCGCACTCTGAGGCGCAATACTTCGCCTTGTAAACAGAAAGGGCGCGAGCCCCGGGAGGGGCACTTCAACTCAAAAACATAATGACCATGTTCGGGATCAGCAGTCTTCATTCTCCCGCAAGAAAACTCAACAACAATCATCTTGAGACAGTTCGCTCATATCTGCTCGCTCGTCAATCAACGTAGACATCCCGAACCCTCGATTCATGCCCTCTCCGTCTTCGATCGTACCCGGCTCTTTGTGGGTCGAGGGGGGGTCGCGGGGGGGACAACGACGACGACGACGGCGACGGCGACGTCGACGACGACGGTACTAACGGCAGTCATTTTAAGACTATTTGCCCTCACCTGCTCGCATGTCAATCAAAATGTAGGTACCAATCCCTCGATATCAGCCGCTTCGTCTTCGATCGCGCCGCTGTGTCGAGCGGACGGGTCGCTGAAGCGTCAAACTTGCATGAATCGCGAGCGAATGTGTGACGATAGCGCGATTCTCAAGAAAGTCGTGAGGAGGTCGAGGTCGGGAGCGTGATTCCTGAGTGTCGAGGGCGCGGCGCCTAAGTAAACTGCAGAGATGTTCCAAGCGAGAGCCCCACTCCTGGGTAAATTGTGGAGATGTTCGGCGCGAGAGCGCGGCTCTTCAATAATTCTTGAGGGTGTATCGGGCGGGAGTCGTTGTTGAATTCTTTTTAACATAATTATTGTTGATCCCCCCTGCCCGGTGCACATCGTGTCTGTTTTGCGGTTAAAGTGTTTCTCCAGGGGCTCGGATTGTTTTTTTATTATAACAGAACATGTTCCTCAAACTGTGTTGTTGGCCCTGGGTTTACAACTACACTGTCTCCCGCCTCATACGTCCTCATCGTTTATTCCAAATCGCGTTCTCGCGTGGGACGTCCTCATAATTATACAGACACAGCGTTCTCGCGTGATACCTCCTCGCAATGTATTGCGACGCCATGCCCCCAACACTCAGGAATCACGCTCTTGCTTCGGATGTCCTGGCGAATTACTTGGGAATCGTACTACTGCTCGAGACTTCCTTGTGAGTCATGTTGGATTGACGCTTCAGCGACCCGCCCGCTCGACCCGGCCGTTTAGGCCCGCCCGCCCAACCTGCCCGTAAGGATCCTCCTGCTGGACCCGCTCGTCTGGTTCTGCCGCTTGTGCTCCTGCTCCCAGGCCCCCTCCTGCACATCTCTTTGGTGCTCCATTCTTCTCCCTTTCCCTCGTCTCTTGCCTCCTCCTTCCAGCCCATGTTTTAGGGGCTGCGCCAACTACGCGTGGCAGGTAAGGACAATCGATTCCCAACGGGGTACGTTCGAAGACAAAGAGGGCGGGTATCGAGAATCTGGAAATACGTGATGAATGGTACGCCAGTAGATATGAGCGAGCAGACCTGGAGCGATTGTTGGTGTTGGTGTTGTTGATGACGTTATTGAATTTTCATTTCCGAAGAATAATTATTGTTGATCCCCCCCCACCGGTGCATACTGTTTTTTCTCAATCAAAGTGTGCCCCTCGACGCTCGCACCCTGGCTTTTTGTCAGGGAAAGTCTTCCTGCTCAAATTGGGCCCCTGGCCACCGGGTTACAACAACAACGGCTCCCGCTTGAGACCTCCTTACAATTTAGGCAGGACCCCCGCTCCCGCCCGAGACTTCATCGCATTGTATCCAGGAATCGCTCTCTCGCTTGGGACTTCCTTACAATTTATTCAGGAATCGGTCTCCCAGAGCTCTGGAGTCGCGCTCTCGCTGGAGACTTGCTTGCACCTTACTGAAGAATAGCCTTGCGTTGGAATTTCCTGCTATTTGCCCAAGCGCCGCGCTCCCGACACCCAGGCACCCAGGAGTCGCGCCCGTTGTGGCCCCATTTGCATGCCCTTCGTGGCCCCGCTGTCGCCATTTGTGTCCCCCTCATTGTCCTACGTGGCCCAGTTGCTACCCTCAGTGGCCCCATAGTTGCCTTCTGTGGCCCCGCATTATCTGCACTTCGTGGCCCCCGCTCGTTCGCACTCTTCGTGGCCCCATACGCATTCCCTTCGTGTCCCCGCTGTCGCCCTTCGTGGCCTACTTCGTGCCCTTCGTGGCCCTGCTGTCGTTCTCTCTCGATCTCGCTTTCGCTCGTCGTCGCCGTCGTCGCCGACGTCGTCGTCGTCGTCGTCGTCGTCGTCGTCGTCGTCGTCGTCGTCGTCGTCGTGGTCGGTCCCCTGTCCGTCCCTCCTGGGGTCGGGTCGACGGTCCGCGGCCGCCCCGCCGATCAGCGCTGCCGCTGGCCCGGCCGACGGTCCGCGGCCGACCCGCCGCTTGCCGGGGCCCGGCCTGCAGGGAAAAACGGTATACCCCCCAAAAAGGGTTCGATCGAAGACGAAGAGGGCGGATATCGAGGGTTTGGGAAATACGCGTTACTGGACACTCGAGCATATAAGGGCGAGCAGTCTTAAAAAGATCGTTGTTGTTGTTGTTGCTGTTGTTGTTGATGTGGACTGGGGGCTAACGGCACAGTCTGTAGAACAATCAGATGCGAGCCCCGGGAGAGGCACGTCAAGTGAACAAGCACAACTAGCACAGGGGCGGGTTCGGGGGCAACAGTAATCATTTGTCAGAAATGCGACTTCAACAACAAACAACTACAACACAAGCAGAATTCACGCCACGGAATCCCACTTCACCCACGCACCCAGGGAGGGTGTAAGACCGCTCGGCCCCTTTTATCTTTAATATGCACAAACATAAACTGCCGGAGGTCCGCACGGATTCCTGAGATCGGTGTTTGACCGCCCTGGCGGCGCCTCGGGCGCCGCCCCCTGCGCGCCTTGCGCTCCGCGCGCCACAGGGGAGGGGGTTCCAGCGCAGATCCGAGAAACCGGCTCTGGCCTCCAGCTTATGTTTATGTAGCTCGGTCTGCTTGTATGATTGGGGACTGGAGCCCTGGGGCGGAGTAACTTTGAGATCGTTCAGTGCCGTAGGCTGCGTGACAAATATTTACGCACATATCTTCCAGGGCACGGAGCATCCGTGAGGCAGGCGCTATGCTATTTCATCGCAGTGGACCGATCTGGTGTGTGCATCATTAGCGACGGAGACCCTGAAGCAAAATGCATCCATAGGGGATGATGGCAGCTGAAGTACATAATGGAATGCGAACGTGGAGGGTCGACGTCCTCATCAAGATCATGTGTTCTATCATTATGTTTGGCTGCCCCTTGCAGCTTTGCCAGCTGCTGCCCCCTCTTCACATGTTACGGACGACTTTAGGTGAAATTGCAACCTGTAATCCAGCATGCATGAGCGCCGAATGTTCGAGCGCACGGTTGTCTTCCTCAGTGATTTGTTCATATTTGTATGTCTTGTTGATGGATTCATCCAGTGGTTGTTCTTGCTTTGGGGCGGCTCAGTCGCAGCACTGCACAGCCGGGGCTGGACGTTGAACACCTCATTCGCTGCAGTTCAGCACAGCTGCGAGAAGTGGCGAATTCTGAGAGCCACCCAGCATCAGGCAGAGGAGGTGGAGGAGGAGGCTGAGGAGGAGGAACAGGAGGAGGAGGAGGAGGAGGAGCGGAAAGGGAGGGGCACGGGGCGGGAGGAGGAGAAGCGCAGTTGCTCAGGCCATTGTCACCGCGAAGCTTGCAGGGTCAGAGTTGGGTTTCTCGCAAGGAGTGCCCATCACAGCTCTGCTTCATAGCGCTGCACCCGTCTGCAGGTCGTCGAGCAGCTTCCGTTGCCCAGTGGAGCCAGCAGTCAAGCCAGCGAGAAGACAGCGTCGGCAGCGTTGATTGCCCACGGATTGCCTGCCGCAGCCTATGGCGCGACCGATGGTGCAGCTTAGGGTGAAGTGGTGCACAAAGTGAGGCAATGGCCGATCTGGTGGCCCACGGGGTGCCTGGAGCAACCCCTGGCGCAATCTTACATCCACTGAGCAGCGAACGAATTGGTGGTCCGCTGGGTGACTGGTGCAAACGATGGCCCAATCTATGGCGCAATGGTGCGCCAGCAATGGCACTGGCCCGATCTGGTGGCCCGCGGGGTGCCTGGCGGTACTGATGGCGAAACCTATAGAGTAATGGGCAAGGTGGTGGCCCGCGGGGTACTTGGCGCAACCTATGGCTCAACCCTTAGCGCAATCTACAGCAGATATTGTTTAGGATGTCCTGGCGGTGTGAAGTTCACTGCGTGATCGAAGGGCGCCTCAGTACGCGAGCGGTTGCTCGAATGTTTGTGCTTCGCACCCGAGCGGTTGCTCCAAGGCTTTTGCTTGCCTTTTTTTATCGTTGTTCGAGCTATTGGCACTCTAGCACGGACTGGCCCGTCCTTCTATTGGTTTCTTCACTTGACATGTTCGAGCACTGTGCTCCAAGCCCATTGCCCATTGTGTTCCATCGCTGGTCGCCCATCTGGGACAAGAAAACTTCTGTGTAGCTCTCTGGGGGGGGGGGGGAATTCACGTGCCCATCAGCCGTAGTTGGTTTAGAGATGCTGCACGTCTCGTGTGTGGCTCACTTGCTACTGTTTAATAGTTGTGGGTCTGCGCAGTATGGCCTCATCGCGCCCATGAACTGTCTAGCGAAGCCTGGGTGCGACGTGCCGAGTGATCGATTCATTTCCACCAGCTCCCATCCAAATCAATCGTTCACTGAACCGTTACGGTCTAAGCGCAAAGCGCCACTCAGAACGGGAGTCGGGTGTTCAGGTCCCTGTCCATTCCATAGTGTGTTCGGTATACTCAACGTTCTGTGCAAGTCATATGGGACATATGTTGCACTGAAGATGCTCTTGGGGTTAAGTGTCTCTAGACGTGTTTCGGGCCTGGCCACCCAATGTACCACGTGGCTGGTTCAGTGCAGACCATCTCGTTTCTGTTTGGAGGACTGAGACTTCACTTGTTTCAGCGGTTGGTCATCACATGTTGTATCGAGCCTGCTTTGACGCGTGTTCTTCTGCATCGCCGGTTTTCCCAGAGTGCTCATTACTAAATTGTGGATACCGTCCATATTCTACCTCACCCGATACATGTCAGACATCGCTGCACGCGCACAACTTAGAGTACAGGCTGCTGTTCCTCTCTTTCCATCAGCCGTTGCGTACTCAATGGTTTAACTTGATTGCCACTCGAGTTTCATGTTTCTCGTTTGCTGTCGGGATTCGGTGATTCAACATATTTTGGACACCACCAGAGACCACACCGTTCCAGTTGCACTCGATGCTGTCTTAGATGCCTTACATCATCATATGCAGCTGCGGGTTTTGGGCGTGCGCCTGCTCTGTCGTCTTGCCACTTTCCTTAACATCATCTCGGTCGAAATCTGTTCGCCGCTCTCAGCACTGCTCCAAATCTTGCGATGTCAAGCGTGGGAAGCGCAAGCACAACGACACGCAACTGGTTTTAGACCTGTGTGGGCTGTCTGGGGTCTCTCTCGGATGCTTTCGATCATCTCTGGAGTTTCCGTGGGTCGTCCATGGCGACCTCCTGTACTTCTTGTTTTTGCGTCTGAGCAGCATACGGACGCCGTTCCTGCCCGCATGGCCCCGTTAGTCCAGGATGACCATAAGTTCTGGGGGACGCTCAGCAGTGGTACCCACGAGGCCTGAGGGGAGCGGGAAAGCTACAGGGTAGCTTTCGTGGTAAGGCAAATGTGCTGGAAATTTGTTGCGTTGTGAAGGGATCCATGATTCTTTTTCAAGCCTCCTGGGTCCACCTTGAAGCATTTTTGCTCCGTCAGCAGGGGCCTCATTGCGCATTCTGGTGGCATCTGGTGGCCTCGATTGGGGTACATCAGGCCCTTTGTGGGGACATCAAGGGGCCGCCAGAGGACATATTGTGGCCTTGGCACGTCCTGGAGCATTTTGCAGTCTCTCAGTCTCTCGGGGCGTCGAGTGTCGGACTGGCCTTGGCACACCTTGGAACGTTTTGCAGTCTCTCGGGACGTCGAGTGTCGGACTTCGCGTCTCTGAAGGCCCAGACTGGGGGGGGGGAGGCACGCCCGAGTGCCGTGGCTTCAAGGTCTAGCAGACACCGCACTGTGGTTCTGCTCACCCTCCTTGTTTCGATTGAGGCAACCATGTTCCCAAACCTGTTGGACGTCTGTGCGCAATCAGTTGTTCATAGATCAGGCGGTGTTCCGACGCTGCACCCTCCACGCTGTGCATCAGAGGAGGGAAAGGTACCGATGCAGTTACCCTTCCCTCGCCACCATTGCTGGAGTCGCCTCGAAATCATTTTCATGACGCACCCAGATCAGAGTGAGGGGGCTGAACCGAACGGTCATTCACTGTCCCTGGGTGCGTGGCTGAAGTGGAATTCCGCGATGCGGATTCTTGTTCTTGTTGTTGTTGTTGGTGTTGGTGTTGGTGTTGTTGTTGTTGTTGTTGTTGTTGTTGGTGTTGTTGTTGTTGTTGTTGTTGTTGTTGTTGGTTGTGTGTTGTTTGTTGTTTGTTGTTTGTTGGTGTGTGTGTGTTTGTTGTTGTTGCTGCTGTTGTTGTTTTTGTTATTGTTGTTGTTGGTGTTGTTGTTGTTGTTGTTGTTGTTCTTGTTATTGTTGTTGATTGCTGGTTGTTGTTGTTGTTGCTGCTGCTGTTGTTGTTGTTGTTGAACATTATTAATTCTAAAGAATAATTATTGTTGGGACCCCTGGTGCACGGCCCCCCTGCGCCGCCTAGGCCGCAGCTACATTTTCATCATTTTCGTGAGGAAGCCTCAGGTAACGATGTGATCAAGATCCGGTTGTTTTGTTGTAATCCGCTTTCCCTTGCAAAAAACACTATAAAATGACATTTCTTGTTCTAATATAATCAAATTTCAAGAATCCCTTGCAAAAAATAAGGTAAAGTGGACATTCGCGCGCGCAAGACGAAATCCTTCCAAAAGCTTAGTGTTCGGAGCGATTTTAACATAAAAACATCAAAAAACCAATGGTTTTTCAACAAAAAAATGTCAAAATCTCATCCCGCGCGCTCTTGCGGATTCGTAGGAAACCCAACACTTTTTAAACATTTCTGTCAAACGGGCTTTTGCGAGCAACTTTTTCGAACTTCTGCGACAACGGTTGCGCACCTGCCAGGGCCATCATCCCTGTCAAATAATACCATGCGGGACACATTCGTTTTTTCTTCGCGCGCGCACGCCGTCGTCGTCGGCCGCGGGGCCCTGAATAGTAGCCACGGTCGTCCGCATGCCACGAAGTGAAGTGTCCGAACGTCATAGGGCGGGAAGCTGGGTGTGGGTGGTGGCGAAGAGTCGTTTGGAAATTTGGTAGAGCTTGAACCGGCCCCCCCACAAAGTGGGGGTATTGCCCGCCTCCTATGAAAACCCTGGCACTGGTGAGAACGGTGTGTCCCCACGTGCTAGTAATTGTTGTTGTTGTTGTTGTTGTTGTTGTTGTTGTTGATTGTTGTTGATTCCTGTGTGTTGTTTGTTGTTTGTTGTTTGCTGCCGTCGCCACCCGCGACTCGCCCCGCGACCCACCTGCGACCCACCTCGCGACCCACCCGCGACCCACCCCGAGACCCGCCCGCGACCCACCCCAAGGCCCCCCGGCGACCCACCCGCGACCCACCGGCGACCCACCCGCGATCCACCCGCGACCCACCCGCGACCCACCGCGACCCGTCCGCGATCCACCCGCGAACCACCCCGCGACCCACCCAAAATTTTTGGCGCCTGCGGCGGGTTTCTTCTGCATTCGTTGCAGGTGGAGAACCGGCGACCCACCCGCGACCCAAACCGCGCCCGCGACCCACTCGCGACCCTCCGCGATCCACCCGCGACCCACTCGCGACCCACCCCGCGACCCACCCGGAATTTTCGGCGCCTGCGGCGGGTTTCTTTTGTATTCGTTCCAGGTGGAGGAACCTGTGACCCACCCGCGACCCAAACCGCGTTCAGTGTACAAATCAAATTGTTCGGCGCCTGCGGCGGGCTGTTTTTGAATCCCTTCCAGGTGGAGGTGGAGAGCCCGCGACCCACCCGCGACCCAAACTACGTTCATTGAACAAGCAAACCCAAATTTCGGCGCCTGCGGCGGGTTTCTTTTGCCATTGTTCCAGGTGGAGAACCTGCACCCAAATCGCGTTCAGTGTACAAATCAAAACTTTCGGCGCCTGCGGCGGGCTGTTCTTGAATTCTTTCCAGGTGGAGGTGGAGAGCCCGCGACCCACCCGCGACCCAAACTACGTTCATTGAACGTTCACTGAACGAGCCAAACAACGTTCACAGAACGGCTCGACGCCCGCGTCGCCCGCGCCCGCCCCCTTACTCTTATCCGCAATTGCGGGGCATACGTATCTTTTTACACCCCCTAGTGCAAGGGCGGGTGTTCTTCCAGTTTCAATGGTGGTGGCGGACCAGGAGCAGCAGGGCAGCGAGGAGGTGGAGGGGCGTTCGCAAACCTCGGTCCCAGGGGCACTGCAGCCGATTGTGATCTGGAGACTGCTCTCCCAGGAAAAGTTGCATGCACTGCACGTGCACCTCCATGGTGGCGTGGCACTTGTCTGGGCCACGCAGAGGGAGGCGCCGAACAGAAGACGCTGTATTCCTTACTGATCAGGCCCTTGCGCTCAATGCGTGTGTGTGTGTGTGTGTGCGTGTGTGTGTGTGTGTGCGTGTGTGTGTGTGTGTGTGTGTGTGTCTGTGTGTGTGCTGTGGCTTTGCGCGCGCGCTCGTTGGCACCCGCCCCTGGGCCAGGCCAAGATGATCCACGCCGCCGCCAGACGGCCCGCGTGCATCATCGTGGCAGCATGCTGCTTGCCTGGGCCACTTCTGTGCCAAGCGCAAGGCCTTGCCATGGGGCGGAATTGTACCACACCTTGCTTCTCATACTTCTAGATCGTTTTCTCGTTTTTGCGTTCGGATTGCACGAGAGCTCTTTGTGGCATTATGTCGGCAATCGCTCTGGCAGGGGTCTGCTTCACCGACATACACGGCCTCCTGGGGCTGCAAATGCAAGCTTCAGTTTCGGACCTTGGTGGGAGCGATCCGGCGTTGCGAAATACGACAGAGGTAGCAGGATGCATTCATCTGCGGGCCCTCCCTGCACAGGAATCGTGCATCACCGGTGTGCCACGGGTCTTCCGAGGACATTGTGAAGCGCACGTGTTTTTCTGTCGTGGCGAGGTAGATCGCCAACGATGTTTCCACGATAGGCGGCCTATCAGGCGCGAGACCCTAGATTCCTTGTCCAACGACTCATCCGATGTCCTCGCCGTATTGTCAGCTACTAGACGCTATTGCAGGAAACTTTGGCGCAGAGCCCGTACAGTCACACAGCCAGAACACACGGGGGGGATACTGGATGAGTTCATGCATGTCAGATTGCAGTGCGGAACGCCTTGACGTGGTCAAGCTAGCATGAGGCACGATAGACCGCACAGTAACTCTTGGCGATTTGCGTGCCCCCACCAGTCCACCCAGAAACTATCACGAGGAGGGGTCATGTAAGATTACGAGGCGGGGTGATGTGAGAAGGAATTCGAAGGAGCACATGGGATATAAAAAGGGGGCGCCAGTCAAAGCGAAAGAGGGAACCGAACAACCCCCCCAGCCCGAGGAATCGACATCCTGGGGATCACTGCGCGCTACATGGCGGTTTCTTGGCGCCACCTTGGTCTCGGTCTCTGGTGCATACTTTTAAGGCTCCATGGCCGCCCATCGCTATCATGGAACACACTTTCTTTGCGTCGGCGGCTAGGCAGAGGGACTGCGCTGGCGAGTTGAGCAAAACGGGACACAATAGGCGAATTCACCCACCATGCAGAGGGGGAGGGAGGAGGACAAGAGGCGCCATCATGGAGGCAAGCTTGGGTCATCTGACACTACCCTGGGGCCACCGAAGGTCACCTTGGGCCATCTGGCCCCTTGTTGGAGCTCCCGCTTGTGCGCCCCAGAGTCTCCAGAAGGGAAGGAGGGGTTGCTCTGGAAGAGCTTGTACGCCGGAGAACCTACGTACGCCCAGAGGGCTAATGAGACTGGAGCGTCCAGTCGTTGCTGTCCCAGGCGGGAGAGGGTGCGAGCGGGACGGCTCCTGTTTTGCGCGGGCGAATGCTTATTCGCATGTTGCGCATCGCAGTTTCCCTGTTCGGGCCGCCATCCGCTCCTGTTTCTGCGTCAGCACAGAACCTGTCTCCTCGCCGTCGTCGGAACATGACCGGTTCAACAAATCTGCCCCCAGATTCGCCGTCCTCCAGGGGTCCATCCTGGCCAGGTTCCTGAGCTGGCTCGGCCCATGCTAAGCATGCTTATCATCTGTGTGGCTATCATTGGGCCTCTCATCTTCCTCCTTGGCCCTTCTATTTGACCTGGCTTGGTTCCTCGTCGTCTGTCAGACCAGCGTGCGCACCATGGGCTGCCCGAGCGCCCTTGATGAGACGGTGGGAAGAGATGGGGGAAGGAGGAGAGAGGACGAGGAGGAGGACGAGGGAGGACGAGTCAGGAGGAGAGAGGACGGAAAAGGAGAGAGGAGGAGGAAGAGGAGGAGGAGGAGCGGAGGCTTTCTGGCTGTCGCTGCGGCGCTGACGCGGGAAGCCCAGGCGGCGCCGGGTCTGAGCGCCGGCCGCAGCCGAGGGAGGGGAATCGACGAGATACTCGTGGGCTGCCAGTGGGTGATGCCGCCGACCCCGCACAGGTCCAGGCGTGGGGCCCCGCATGGCCGGGTGGCGGAGGCGCTGGAGGAAGCTGGCGTCGCCCAGCGCCTGAGCTGGGCGGGCCTGCCAGGGTGCCCGTGGTGGCCCGCACGTGGCCGTGCACGAGAAAGCAAGGAGGGCGGAGGGGGAGCATGGAGAGGAGGAGGAGGAGGAGGAGGAGGAGGAGGAGGAGGAGGAGGAGGAGGAGGAGGAGGAGAAGGAGGAGGAGGAGGAGGAGGAGGAGTTGGAGGAGGAGGAGGAGGAGGAGCAGCAGCAGCAGCATCATCAGCAGCCTCCCTCCCGTCCTCCGTGCGTTTGTCTTCGTCGATCGGCCGACCCGTGGCCCCTCTCTCTCTCTTGCCTCTGGGCGTTTGTGCGCCCTGCCCCCGCAGACGGCGGGAGGGAGGGCCACACGAGGGCATCGGGGCACCGACGCGAATTTGTCCGCAGCTTCGAGCTGCGAGGAGCAGCAGCAGGAGGAGGGGCAGGATGAGGAAAGAGCAGGAGTGAGTGGAGGAGCAGAGGGGGGGAAGGAGGGGGGAATCTGGAGGAGGGGGGGCTGGAGGAGGAAGTGGAAGCGGAGGAAGGGGGGCAGCAGATGGAGGACGATGAGGAGGATGAGGGATATGAAGGAGCACCTTCCTCATTCGACTCTGCACGTATGCATCCCAGGAACTTGTCATCGGAGTTGACCCGCTCACCCCCGCTTTGAAAGAAAAACCTTCCCCATCTGAGGAAGTAGCAGCGATGCCCATACATGTTAGCACCATGTTCAAGCATATGGAGACCCAGCGCTCCCTTTATAGGCGCCATCCACCCTCGTCCCTCGTAGATGTTGCTGTGTTGCCTGACGCGAGGTCCTATGGAAAGCCTCACGCCTCCCCATGTTGACGCGAGAGCGTCGCGTTCAACCATTTCAATCGCCCTCCACAGTTGTGGCCGTTGCTAGCTGTTGATACGAATGTGCGCGGCGACCATGGTTTGAACAAAACACCTTTCTTCCATCTGAGCGGCTGTTTTTTTGCAAACACGTGTGCTCAGCGCTCTTGGGAGAACCATAGTTTGAAAGTTGCGCGGCTCCACGTACGTAGATGTTGCAGATGTGTGCAACGAATGTGCGCAGCACTACATCGAACGCCACGTTAGAGCATCAAGCGCCCTCCATCCGTGTGGTTGTGGGGGTGTTTTGCCTTCAGAGGCCAGCGCGAGGGGCCCCATACGCAAGGAATGTGGCCCAACGTGTGAGATGCATCCACATAGCAGCAACCATGAGGCGTGAATCTTGGGGCACTGGAGGGCACTCGCCATGAAGGCACCGGCCATGGGACACTATGACATACCGCCAGCCGTAAGGCATTCACCGTATTGCCCTACCAGAACGCACAACGTATGGGGCACCGAACCTTGGGCACCGTCCGCTGTCCAACCAGAGAGCATTGTCCACAGGGCACCGAAGAAGGGGCGCTGAGGTCTCCAACCATGGGACACCAACCACCATGAGGCACCAACCAAAGGACACCTACCATATGGCACCTGCCAGCGTCCATGTGGCACCTACCACAGGGCACCGACCAGTGAGCAACGACCACGTGGCACCAGCCACAAGGCACCTTCCCCAGAGCACCAGCGCACGGACGGCCCGACGCAACACATAGGGCATTCGCAGGGCACGAGCGCGCAAGACGGGCCGACTGCGGCAAGCTGGGTCGGGTTCCGTACAGCGCAAACAATTTTTTCCGAATCGCAATCGTTGTTTTGGGAGGGCTTGAGGAACTCGCGCGAAACCCCTGGTCTGCCTTACTGTTACGTCTGATGGTGCGACCAGGAGGGATCTGGGGAAGAAAAGTGGTGGGGGAGGAGGAGGAGGAGTGGGCGGGGAGAGCAGGAGGAGGAGGAGGACTGTGATCCCCGAAAAGGCCGTTTCAGGATTTGACCCATCGTTTGCTGCTCAAAATGCATTGGGGCTTCTACACTTTGCAGCAGGAAGGACTAGGAGGAGGACCAATGCAGATCAAAGACGCATCAACGATGTTGCAAAACAGTGAACTTTCTAAGCTTCCTCTTTAAAACGTCCCTGCAATAATTGTCTTGCATTGCGGGCGGCGCTCGGCCGAGAGTACCATTGTGAAAAGGATCCGCCCTCTATCCTTGAAGCTGTTGCGAACATCTAAGACGAATGTGCGCGGCGCTCAGGCGGGAGTCACATTTTGAGCCACACGTTGAAAACGGGCCGCCCTCCATCTTGTTTCAAGGTTTTACAGATGCCGAGCTTCAGGATTACGAATGGTCAGGAAGTCTCAGGCGAAATGCCCAGCCCGCCCTGCCAACATGTATGGGGGTGCAAGAGCGAGAAGTATTTCCATCGCTTCGCTCACTCCGCCAGCCCATCTCCAATGGCCTTCGGCCAATCCCGCCACCGTGCCTGGGTGTTGGGACTTTGAGGCCTCTTGGATGCTCGTCAGGATCTCGCCGAGGCCTGTCGGGGGCCGCCAGGAGGCAGTTCTGAGACCTTTGGGGGACAGTTTTAGGGCCTCTCGGAGCCTCGTGGGTGGCTCCTGTGGGCTTCTTGGGACCTTTTAGGAGGCCTCTTCGAACTTCTTGAGCGCCTCTTGGGGCGGAAGGCTTGGATGTTCGGTTCGTGCTTCCCCTCTTGGGCCCCTCTTGACGCCGTCTTGGGCCCTCTTGGACCGTCTTGGGCGCCTCTTGGGCTGTCTTGGGGCCCTATTGGGGGCCTCTTGGCTGTCTTGGGGCAGTGTGGGCCTCTCTGGGTGCCTTGGAGCTTAGAAAAGTGGGGAACCACAGCAACATTGAAAAACCTACGGGAAATCGTCGATAATCGCAGGTTGCGGCCTCTCGGGGCCATGTTGGGAAAGCTCTTGGAGGCATCTTGGACCGTCTTGGGCGCTTTTTCGGCCGACGGGAGGCCATCTTTGGCGTTTTGGGCCGACCGTTCAGCGATTCGGGTCCCTCTTGGACCGCCTTGGGGGCCTCTTGAGGTCCCGAAGACCGCCCTGTGGAGTTCTGACATCCATGAGGTATTTTTCGTCCCAAGACCTGCAGCGGCGGCTTTGCGCGCGCGAACCACAAGTGTTCTGAATCTCATACCGGAGATCTCAGCAAGCCTCTGGCCTCTGGCCCTGTGGGCAAGCGAGTTCACAAGGAAAAGAGGTGGAGGAGGAGGAGGAGTTGCACCAGAAAGATCATGAGTAGCAGGAGAGCAGGGGACGTGGTGGAGGGGACCTAGTCAGGAGACCACCGACGAGGAAGGAATCGGATCCAGAAATGTGGCCCGTACTGGGGCGAGAGAGCATTACTGAGCGTTAGGAGCGATTCGCCGTTCCTGAAATGTGGCGAACACCGCAGCGAGAACACCTCTCTGTGTAAGGGCCGACGACGCCCCGATCGAAACACCATCATGCAAATCATCCATAGCTGAACACCTGTTTGCGGTAACATCAACTGGGAGGGGTGGGTGCACGGTGGTGCGGTGTCATGGGCAGAGAGGACAGTCGTATTCAGGTTGGTACGGTGTACATGGGGACAAGATAGCATGGAACACGACGAGGATGAAGATGATAGCGGAAGATGTAAGACCGTATGATCAACATGATAGATATGAGGGGTGCGAGGAGAAGCAGACAGAAGAGGCGTAAAAAGAGAATGGATGGAAAGGAACGGGGAAGGATATGATAGTGAACATCAGAAGTTGACGAGGGGAGGCGGAGGAGGAGGAGGAGGAGGACGACGACGACGACGAGGATGGGGAGAAGGAGGAGAGCGGAAGGGCAGCAGGAAAGCGCAGGATGATGTAGAAGACACGTGGGGACGATTCGATGAAGGCGATAAGGGTGAGAAGAAGGATAATATAATGACGTGGCCCTGGAAGAGGAGGAGGAGGAGAAGAGCGAAGAGCACAAGGGGGAGAGGGGAGGACGAGGAGGATAGGGAGGAGGATTACGAAGAGGGGGGGGCAGAATTGGGGTGAGGTGTCGAGGGGGACGGGGGGGAGGAAGGAGGAGGCACAGACCATGACGCCTCCTGCGAGGGCACGGAGCCCGAGCAGGAGATCCAGTTCAGTTTAGAACTCAGCCGCGGCTCCAACGAGCAGGGAGAGAGAAAAGGGACCCCATCTCCCGTGGCCCGTCGCACGCCGCGCGCGCCTTGTCGCCGAGCTCCAACCTCGCTCCGGCGTAGAAGAAGTATGCGGCGGTGGGTGGAACGACGGGCGACGCGACGGCGGTCAGACGACGGGGCGGGGCCAAACTAACTAATCAGAATCGTCCGAGAGACCCCTGGAGGGTATTGCGCGAGGGACCTTGACAACCTCGCACTCGGACGGGCCAAAATGGCCATGGGGGGAAGCGACAGGGTCGGAGCAGCTCGAGGCGGAAGCCCGACTATCTTCACCTTCGCGCACTTCGGCCACCACGATATCAACCCCAGTCCCAGGATGCTCTCCCCGCTCGATGCGCCTAATCTTCACCTTCTGGTTAGCCGAGGTGCTGGGCAGGACTGACGGGCCTCTGCCCACTGCACGAAGGTGAGGCACACCGTGGAGGGTGCCGTGAGCAGCACCTCGCCTGCAAGAGTAACACAGGACCTACAACAACGGCATCGTGCCCGAGAGCCTGGAGAAAGTCGGGCTCTTGAGGGGAGGCAGGCGCAGGCGAGCCGTCGGGAGTGGCCGTGCCACCGAGCTCCGCCGCCAGCCTGGCCACGACTTCCCCCGATGGGCCTCGTCGGCAGCCTCCTGAGCAGCCATCGCCGCCTCCGAGCGAACGAGCGAGAACGGCCCACGGAAACCACGAAACCAACGGTCGCACACATGCCGCTGGATCGGGTATCCTGATGGCACAGCAGGGCCCCGAGGGAAGTGACGCTCTTGGCGAAACGCCCAGAGTCCCTGCGCCTCCACTCCGCTCGGGACGCAGAGCGCCACATGTTACGGGTGGTGACAGAGGGGGAGAGTGGCAGGAGGAACCAACAAGCTAGGAGCAAAGTAGGGATCTACCGCCGTCCATTTCCACGCCTCCAGCAGCCGCTGGGCTCACAGGCAAGAAGCTGCAACGTGGAACGGTGATAGTGGAGCTCGCCAACTGTAGCTTTCGCAAACCCATTTGAGACAGAGTGCTGAGAGGCCCCGGTTTTGGCAAAACAAGTCGGCCACAGGTTCCCCTCCCACGTGCGCAAACACAGCCCCCGCCCAGCGGCCTCGTCAAAACTCAAGTGGGCGAAGCACCATTAGAATTGAGGCTGCAAAACTCCAGGGATCGAGAGCACCTGCCTCCAAATCCCCGTCCCGCGCGCCAGCTCATGGTCCCAAGAGTTACCGTCTCGCACCACAGCCTGCAGGTTAGAGCACAGCGAGATGCGGGAGGGATTGGCCACAAACGCACGAAGCACCGGCCATCATTCGGCACGTCCGATGGTCTGACGGGGGCCTGGGGGAGCGCCGCAAAGGGCTCTAATGGGGGACAGGGCGGGGCACAGCTGCACAACTGCCCAACCCGCCCTCGCCACCTCGGGGATAGAGCTATGTATGCAGCTACTGTCCAAAAAGGAGACCAGACACATCGCCAAAGCTCAACACAACCGGGCGGTCCCCAGGGCCTGAACAGAAACGGACAACTCTGGGAGACCAATCGCGAGGTAGGCGCTGTCTACCTGAGGCTCCCAGCAGACGTCCAAGCTAGCACTAATTCGGGCAGCCTTGTGCTCACTCACCCTGTCAGGGATATCCTCGCCCACGGGGTCAAAGCCGTCATTCGATACACACCTGGGGCAGCAATACCGCACGTGGCCACATGTACCTTCAGGATGGGCAAGCGAGACAGCCCGCGCACACGTCGAACTTGCGCTGGGCAAGTGCAGCACGGATGGGAACCACATGAGGTCAGACCGCAGACAAGGCCCCCTTCTGATTGGGACACTTCACGCCTTTAATACCATGACGTAGCGCTCTGTGCCATACAGTATCCGTGCCGTCGGAGACGCCCACGTGCTTGAATAGGTGCTTGTGGTGCCATAATTTGGATGCCCTCCATGAGTGTCAGCGTGATGCCATACGAAGGCGTGACCAATAATGAGTAGGACGTGCCAGTGTCATTATGCCGGATATGCGCATTGACCATCGTCCAGCCAATGCGCAAGAGGGCGCGCCAGACGGCTGACATCGGCCCTCGGGCTTGCTGCCGCGTCTGTTTATCCAGCATCGTCTCACATAGCTGTAACCAGGCCCAGTGGGCCCTGCTCATGTCCACTTTGCCATCCAACACAGACGTAACATACTTAACAACAGCCCCAAGCGTACAGTCGCAACTCGGGTCGCACAGAGGGTCTGCGTGCATGGCGAGGTATCCAGTACCCCCCCCCCCTCCCCCGCTTTTGCCAGCAACCAGTGTGGCAGCCACGTGGCGCAAGTATCTCAAGGCGGTATCCGAGACACATGGCACTGTCCTTCCGCGCCCAACCGCGGGAAGGTCTCCAGCGCGACAGAGAGCAGCAGCACGTCTACCCACTGCTGACTCGCTCGAGGGCAATACATTCCCCCCCGCCCTTCAGCGCCTGCGCTCGCTTCTTCTCCTGCGCGCGCATGACCCGGCCCCCCGCTCGCTCGCGCCCGAGATTCCTCATCCACCTGCGCAGTGGCAGGGCAAGGCGAACCGCGACGGTGGCCACGCACGCGAGGCCTGCTTCGAAGCCAGCCACAAGGCCAGACTTCTTGACTTGCGCCCAGGGGCCGAGATCAAGCGCGTCTGCCGTGAAAAACTTAGCCACGCGCCCCAGCGTGGAAGAGGGCGCCAACTGCAAGGACAAATCTTCCACCTGCGCGCGAGGCGTCACTTGCAGAGAAATGATGTAGCGCCTCTTTTACAGCTCGCCAGTCTAGAAGGAACAGCACGCCAGTGGCATGCCCTGGCGCGCGACAAATCATGCGACTCAAAGGCCCGGGCGCCTTGAGGCGCCGTGGCGGCCTGCGCGAGTCCACTCGCCTCCAAGCAGGGCGCGCGGGGAAGTCAAGGGCTCTCGCCTCCTGGAGAAGTCGCTCCGATAAGTCATATCAAAACATTTGGCCATGCCGAGCAGCACAGGCATAGAGACATCGCCGACCAACCCAGCTATCTCGGCAGAGAGGTCGCGGGCAAACGCACTGCCCGACGAACTGAGGCGTCCCGAGCGCTCCAGATCTCCGAGCAGCTGCGCCGATCCTGCCACTCGAACGTCAAACGCTTCCGAGCCTTACTCCATGCTCCACAGATGCTGCTGACCAGTGCGATGAGGCGGGCGCCTCCGTAAGGCTCCGCCAGCCTCGCCATGGCGCCGACCGCCCGCCCCCCAGGCCTCCCTCCCACAGTGATCGCAGAGCCGAAAATGCGCCGCCAGCGCTTCAGAGGCGGCGGCAGGCAGATCAATTTCATGCTCTGGGGTGTAGGGCGTTGGGCCCTGCTGGTAGGGCGTTGGGCCCTGCTGCGGTGCGAGCGGGATGCGATTGCCCCGCATCTTGCACTTGCCGAGCCGCGGCGGGAGGGTTTTTTTTTTGTTTCTGGGGGGGGGGGGGGGGGGGGGGGGCGGGCCGGCAGCCCAGACCCAGCGGCGTCGGAATAGGCGCGGCCTCGTGAGCGGTCCAAACGTGGGCCCAGGGCCTAAGCGCGTCACCAGCCAGCGGAATCCAGGCGGATGGGGCACCAGCTGAGAGGATCTCGTCGACGCCGCTTTAACATTCGAGAATATGCGCGCCCTGGGCGCACCTGGCTGAAATGGCTTCTCGGGCCCACGTATGCCATGCGTGGGAGGATGCACTCTCAGCCCTGGTGAGGACAGTCTTGGCTCGAGCGAACATGCCGGTGGCATCGTTGGCGAAATCAGGCCTGTCCACCCCCGTGAACCCACGCTCCACCCACAACCTTCGGGCGGGCTCGTCGAGGTGCAAAAACATGTGTTTGCGGCGCTCAATCTTGCCCGCGCATCTGGCAAGCTCCGCCAGGGACTGCAAAAGCTTCGGACATTGCACAGGCACGATCGCGCAACGAGCGTTGGCGCCTTGGAGGAGGCCAACCACCTTCGCGAGATACTGCCGCATCTTAGTGATATGGTTCGGCCAACCCAGAGCGGCGGCCCAGGCACGAGCACTCGGATTATTCTGCGTCCTCTTTCGGGGCGGGGCCCACGCCGGCTTCTGCCAGCGGACCCCCCGATGGCCGCCGCGGCCCACGTCGGCCTCAGCACGGGCCCCGACGACATCCCAACGACCCGCAAGTTTAGTCTCAATGCCCTCGAGGACCAGGACCAGATCCAGCTGTTGCACATATCAACTGAGACGGGCAGGTGTGGAAAAGTGGCGGCAGCCTCGCCCGCCGCGGCCCCCGCCGCGAGCCTGGGCAGGCGCCGACTCGAGCACGGGAAAAGGTCATAGATGTGGCCTGGCGCAGCCTGCCGACGCGCGGGAACCGATGGACACAAGTGTACCGTTCCCTCTCTGGCAAGCCAATCCGATTGGTTGAGAGTGCTGGCATCCATGGTCCAGTCTCTTCCAACGATCCAAGGCGCATGCGCGCCATTGAGCTCGCTGAGGTACTCCGAGGGGCGCCGCAGCATTGATGCATTCTGAGGCCCAAGCCCCTCGCCGTTCTTGAAATAGACAGACGGGCACAACTCCAACAGGCAACAAGGGATGCACACGCGCTGCCACAATTCGCCTTGGGACTATCTCGGGCGTGAGCGAGCAAGGCGGAGCCGTGCCAGTGATGTGCGACTGCGCTAGCACCGCCTTTCAGTTTGTGGCCCCAGTGCCTCCAGGCTTGTTGGGTATGGCAGCACTGCATAAGCCGCGATAGCCAGTGTTAGTCGCTTGGTTTTGCCGATCAGAGATCAGGTCGACAGGCGCAGGCACCTCTCGTGCATGAACGATCTGCGCGCACGCATCGGCAAGATAATCAGCACGCGGCCCGAGGTTGCTGCCGTTCAGCGTAGCGACCGTAGCACACTTGCATTTCTTGGGTGGCTTGCTCTGCGGAGGCCGGACGTCGCATCCCCAACCGTGACTCCGACTTTGCCGTGATATAGGTGAGCCAACATGCACAGTCAATGTGTAAGACATCGTCGTCGCTGCAGTCGACGTCCACACCGTGGTACTGACACCGCCAGAAGGTGCCAGCACATCTTCTCCTTCATGGCGATGGCCTCCGCCCGCTGTCGAACATCTCTAGGCTTCTGTACGCTGGCTGGCATTGCTGGCTGATCCTTGCGTTTGGTGCGCCTGCGCTTGCGGCTGAGACGCAGCCACTCCACCCACAGGACACCGACCGACATGCGAGACGATAGGGGCGGCAGCAGGCCCCCCCCCCTGCAAGTGCGAAGTTCGACATCGTGGCGACGCAGATGAACCTGGGCACTCGACGCCGCAGCGCGCGATGCCTTGAGCTTCCTGGCCGCGGACGCGGCGGAGCCAAGGTGCCTCTGGAGCCGCTCTCGCAGCTCTTGGGCCGACAGCTTGCCGCCCCCCGTGCTCTTATCGACCTCGACGCCGCAGGCCCTGAGATGCTCGCGACACGTCGCATCGTCCAGGGGGGCCACGCGCGCAGAAGCCGCGCCAGCATCGACATCCACGCAGCCCCCACACTCCGAGGCAGGCGGCGTCAGGGGGCACTTCGACCTCTTGGGCCCCGGGCGCGGCAGCGGGCGTCGCCTGGGCCGCAGAAGCCTGCTTGAGCTCGACCGCCATCTGCGCCGAGGGCCTGTAGATCCTCCGGGAAGTGGGACGTGCCACCGAGCGATCGGATGGCCGCGTCAAGCTGAGCCACCGTCGCCTCCAGCCCTGGGGTGAGCGTCGCCATGCTCGGCTTGGCTTCGGTCTTTGCTGGCAGCGCCGCGTGCGCCGTCTGCCGCAGCTTCCCGGCGGCCTCGGCAACAAGCTGCTCTGCCTTGGCCTCGTCCTGCTCCGCCTGCTGGAGCACCTCGCGCGCCTTGTCCAAAACCGTGCGAGCCACAGCCACGCGCTGAGTGGCGACGGTCTTCTTGGCCTTGGCGTTCTTGAGCAAACCGATGAGGGAGTCCACGCTCTGCTCGATCGGCTTGTCGGCTTGCAGCTCGGCTCGTAGACGGTCCCGCACAGCCGTCCAGTTGGCCGCGTCATCCTGGTCATCGGGGCCCAGCAGCAATGGCGTGCTCTCAAGTGAGTTGAGACGCTTACGCTTGTCACTAGCCTCAGGCTTTGCCCAAGGAGGCTCGGGCTGACCAGCTGCTGCAGCGGCGGCCCCACGCGCGGCGGCCGCCTCCTTCTTGAGCTCAGCCGGCTGATGGGGCAGTTTTTTTCTCCCTTGCTGTTGCCATCGGATCCGCGCGACGGACAGGAACTTTGGGAGGAGGCGTGCCCTTGAAAACTGAGCCCTTGGGAAAGTTACACACAGCAGACAGCTTCTTGGCTGTGCCATTGATCCAGGATGGATTCGTCGGCTTATGTATGCACCATTTACAGTACCAAGCCTCGGACTGGGCTGCGCGGCGCTGTCTGGATGCCATGGCGACAGCAGGAGGGCGATCCGCACAAGGATGCGTGGGCGCCCCGTGGTAGCAATGGAGCCTGTGAGGCCCGGCAGGCTGGCACAGGGGTGCGGGAAGGATTGTTGGGCGCAAGGCCCTGGCAATGCCGCGGGCTAGCAGTATCCACTTTTGTTCGTCGCGAACATCAGAACCTTAAGCCAAAATGGCTGCGGAGGGGGGAAGAAGGATGAGGATGAGGAAGATGAGGGGGAGGAGGAGGAGGAGGAGGAGGAGGAGGAGGAGGAGGAGGAGGAGGAGGAGG
Organism: Prorocentrum cordatum; assembly: GCA_963575745.1. NCBI lineage: Eukaryota > Dinophyceae > Prorocentrales > Prorocentraceae > Prorocentrum > Prorocentrum cordatum. The sequence goes on from CAUYUJ010018393.1 coordinate 593,426, forward strand.
AGGAGGAGGAGGAGGAGGAGCAGGAGGAGGAGGAGGAGGAGGAGCAGGAGGAGCAGGAGAGGAATTTAGAGGAAACTGTTGCTGGTGCCTTCCCCCTGTAGCAGCAGATTGCGAACAGGTCCCGTCTGCGACGGCATCGCGCTTCTCCAGGTAGAGGCCGTCGTCGACAGCAGGGTGAGCGCCTCTTTTAGCATTTAATGGCATGACGGGGAGGAAGGAAGAGGAACAGGGGGGAGGCGGAGACAAGTGAGCTGGAGCAGGAGGACGCGCAGGGAGGAGACGTTAGGATGATGACGATGAGGACCGTGAGGGAGTGAGTTGAAAACGACAACTAGGAGTGGGCAAGAACATGCAGTCAACGGGCCTAGTAAGGCCGCGAGCCTTCGTCTAGGGTGCGCTTTGTGTCCTTGCCTGCCGTTTTCGTTCTGCTCGCTCGCCGCCCAGCAAATCCCATCTTCGCCGCCCAAGGGTCTCGCGTCCTTACCACCGGTCCTGAATACTCATTTTGACGGTCTGTGAATGGGGAAGAGAAGGAGGAGGAAAGTGATGGGGAGGAAGGGGGAAGGAGAGGAGGAGGCATTGGAGGGAGGGAGAGAGATTGAGAAGGAGGGGGAAAGAGATTGAGGGGGCGGAGGCGGAGGATCAGGAGGAGGATGAGGAGCGGGAGGGGAAGGATGATGTACAGGAGGAGGTCGAGGAGGTGAAGGGGGTGGATGAGGGAGGAGGGGGGGGAGGAGCAGGGGAGGAGAATCAGGAACGAGGGGCAACCACTGGTAGTCGAGGGGCGACTGGGGGCATGAGAAAGAGGAGGGAAAGGGGTTGGAAGGAGGAGGACGAGGACAAGAGAGGAGGTATGAGGAACGAAGAGGAGGAAGAGGAGGAGGAATAGGAGGAAGGGGTGGAGGAGAATGCAATTTTTTGTTGTCGCAGGAGGGGACAGGAATTTGGGATGGAGAAAGGGAGGAGGTACAAACAGGGACAGGAAAAGACGGTGGTGGATGGGGAGAGGGGAACATGAAGAAGGAACGATGAGAAGCTGGAGGGTGAGAAAGGCGGATGAATGGAAGGAAGGAAGCCAAAGTACAAGGAGAAGTGACATGAAAGGAGAAGGAATAATATGATGCAGGATGGGAACCAGATGAGGTGAAGAGTCAACTGTGAGCTTACCTTGGCCTTCGGACGTATGTCTCCAGGGCCAAGGGAGGTTCCTGGAGGCGTTCGGAGGGATGGAGGAGGAGGAGGAGGAGGATGACAAGGAGATTATGATAAGGGGGTGATACGAAAGAGGCACAAATATCAGCAAAGGCGATGAGTGATGAGGAGGAGACCGAGGTGGAGTAGAACGATGAAGACGAGCGTGAACCCCCTTAATGTATCAGCGATACTGCAGTATACTGGCGTTGCCCCACGACCCTCCTCACGAATCCACGCACGGTTATTCCTTCACTGGAAGAAGTGCCCCTTTGACCGACGAGCACCCTAAACCTGCCATTCTGGCGATTGGGCTCAGATTTGGCCAGGGAGTGCCTTGCATCTGCTGGCGAGTTGTTGTGGATGCGGCACGATCTGGTCCAACGTTCAATGAAGGGTCCAGCGAGAGACCCGCTTTGAAAAGGAACTGCCCCAATTCGTGTAACTGTCACACAAGCTTACACCTTGGCAGTTTGACGTACAAGAGCCTCACTCGATAACTTCATTTTGAAAATGAGCCGCCTTCCACCCGTGCATATGCTCAAAACGTTCAAGCTTCTGGTTGTTCAGTGGGAGGGTGTCTCAAGCAATGGTTCACGTTTGGCCAAGGAAGATCCTCTCTCCTTGTAGTTGCTGCGAACTGTTCAACGACTGTGTGCGGCTCCCAACACTGAAGTTATAAGCAACCGCCCTCAAATCTTTGTTGCTGCTCGATGCTACACGCTCCACAGTCCCGACTGGTGAGCCAGTCTCGTTCGAAACGCCAGCTCCGCCCTACCGAATAGTCGCGTGGTGCGGCAGGGAGGGGCGATGTGTGTGCATACGTATATTTATAAGGGCTTCGCCCCCTGCCGCCGACCCGCTTTCTATCATAATGTGATATATCAGAGTCGTGTCGGTGCGTCTCGGCGCTGGCTTGGCGCATCTGGAAACATCGTGCGGGGGCGGATAGGAATCATCAGCGCATCTTGGAATGTTGGCGTTATCGAAGACGCCTACGGCGAGTCACCGCCGCCCCCTGCCCTATCGGAAGCGCCTGTGTGACCGAACGTTGAGGCCAGAGCTTTGCCAAGCTATCCGGCCATGTGTTCACCAAATCGGTTTGGAAAGCCTTTGGAAACCACGTGGGGGAGGATGGGGAAGAGGAGGAGACTGAGCCGTCATGGGGTCATCAAGGAACCTTTGGGGCGATCTTGGGCGATCCTCAGGGGTCTCTTGGGCCGTCTTGGACCGTCGAAGGGCCAAAAGAAGCACATGCCAAAATCTCGCAAACAGTCTAGGACAACCAGTTATTTGGCTTCTTCGGGCCCTTCTGGAGGACGTCTTGGAAGCCTCTTAGGCCATCTTGGAGGCCTCTTGCGGGCCTTTTGGGCCGTCTTAGGCCATCTTGAGGCCTTCTTGGGCCGTCTTGGATGCATCTTGGAGCCATCGCAGCCGTCTTGGAGGCATCTTGGATGCCATCTCGGATCCTCTTGGAGGCCTCTTGGAGACCTCTTGGGCTGTCATGGGGCCATCTTGGAGGCCTCTTGGGCGCTCTGGGGGCCGTCTTGGGGCTCTCTTGGGCCTCTCCTGGCGCTCTCTTGGGCCATCTTAGAGCCATATTGAGGCCTCGGGTGGCCATTGGAAGCGAACACGTTAGACAGCGAAAATCATTGACTTTCCGTAGGTTGTTGAAGGATTTTGGCTTCTTGGGGGCCTCCTTTGAGGTCTCGGACGCTTCTTGGAGCCGTCTTGGAATGTTCTTGGGGCCTGTTGGAGCATCTTGGGAGACATCTTGAGGCATCGTGCTCTATCTTGAGCCAGCTTGGAGCTCATCCAGGACTCTCAGGTGCCCTCTTGGAGCCGTCTTGGGCCATCTTGGACGCTCCAACGCCTCGCCGCCCCCCCGGTCCAAGTCCAGGGGAGGGGGTAGGGGGAAGGGTAAACCCCTCCCCGAAGGGGAAGAAGGGGGTTGGAAGAGGAGCCTCCCTAGACCACGTGCGCCCAGAGGGCTGGTGTGACTAAGTCTGCCCTGGGTGTTTCTCGTATTGCTCTACACTTGCGTTTAACTCCGCGTGTTGAAAAGCATTTCTTTGTTCTTACGGTCGACCCGCATAGGAAGGATGAACGACTTTCAAATGGTACCCTTGCATCCTTCTCATTCGGCCCATTCTTGGCCGCTTTCGCTGGCCGCGCCCCGCTCGCAGAGTGTCGACATGGTCTTTCAAAGCCTTTGCATCTGTACCCGTTGGTCGTTGAAAGTAGGTTGTTTTAGATTTCTGGATCCTCATCCATAATCTATGTTAGGCGCATTCCTACTTCATTGATTGAGTGGTTTCACCTTTTTCTTCCTCTTCAGGGGGCGGGGGATGCCCAATCTACTTCCAACGCCTTCCTACTTCATGCTTCCTGACTGTAGCGTTTTCAGGCCCCAGCATAACACAACCGATTCGCCCGGCTGACCGAAAGAGCCTCTTGCGGGCAGCCGGGCGAGGAGGCCTGGCCCCCCGCCACCGCCAGGGCGGCCAGCCCGCCGTCGGCGCCGCGGCCTCCAACGGCGAGCTGGCGGGGAGCGCCCAGCTGGCGACGGTCGCGCAGCTGGACGCGGTTCCCGCCGCCGAGGTCGGCGGTTCCGAGATGGGGTCTTGGGGGACGGGGTCCTAACGAAGGACGAGGTGCCTCAAACAGTGGAGATCCACCCTTGGATCCCCTCCTGTCCTCCGGGCCCCAGGGGGCTTAAGGACGAGGTGCCTCAAACAGTGTAAGTACACCCGTGGATCCCTTCTCCTGCCCTCAGGGGGGGCCCCTCCCTCGGGGCCCCCTCTCTGAACCACAGACGAGGCCAGGGCGGGCTCCGGCTGCGAGCTCGGCCCCGCGCCCAGCAGAGCTAGGCCCGCCTCGGTCGAGGCGCCGATCCGGCTCCTGCAGGTGGGGCTCCGCAGGAGATCTCGGGGGAGGGGGGCACACGGTCGGGATCTTTGGGACAGCGCGTTGCGTTTCGGATCTGGCCCACCCGGCTTCGGCCCGACGCGCTGTCCACCTCCTGGCCCCCAGGCTTCACCGCCCCGAGCCTTTCCCGGCCTCCCGCCCTTCTGAGCGGAGCGACACGCTATCAGCTCACATGTCATAGCGTCTCGCCGGGGCCGCCGCCACGGTTCCCGAACGTAGGCTCAGGGGGGGAATGCATCGACACACAGTCATCGCCGTTTCATCGCCGATGGGGACCTGGTAACCCAGAAGCGTTCGGATTTGCGATCGACAGCCTATTGCCGATCCATCGGCGGTGTATCGCCGATTCCAGGTCGATGTTCCTCCCCCCGAGCTGGTCCCCCCGTAACGTTCCCCTCAGAGTTGGATACCAGGAGTTCGAATCTTACAACATTGAAAACTGTGTAAGCACAAACTTTCGGAGGTCCGCGCGGATTTCTTGGGTCGTCGCTGGTCCCCCAGCGGCGCTTCCTGCCCTCCCCGCCTTGACAAAACGAGGGATCCGCTGACTGGGTTTGAAATCGGACTTGGTCTGCGAATCCAGATCCGATCCTGATCTGGCGGCAGCAGTGAAAGCATAACCGCATCAAGCCTTGAAGAACCCCCCCCCTCCCCCCCCCGCTCATCCGGTGAAAGCATAACGCATCAGGCACCCTGGAAGCGTTACCTCGGCACCGGAGGAGCCCGCAGAGAGCGCTCGAGGCCAAGCTAAGTCTTGCTGAGCCCTGCTAGCTCCCACTAGCTCTGCTAAGCAATGATAAGCCAGGCTCGCCCCCTGCTGAGCCCTGCTAAGCCCATGCCAAGCCCATGCCAAGCCTTGCTAGCCCCTGCTGGTCCGTGAAATGTCCTAGGAAATGCACAGCATATACAAAGGCATCCTCAAGGATTTCTTCTAGCGCGTCGCGCGGCGCGCCACGGAATCTTGTTTTTTGATTTGCGCGAGGTGCTAAAGATATCGCTCTGCGAAAACGACCCCCTGGAAAGATTCAATCTTCGTGCGGTGCTAACGGTAACTTTGGGGGGGGGGTTCTTAAAGGCTTGCCCGGGTTAGACATGCATGTTTGGGGTCCGCGCGGACCTTTGAAATTTCAACGTCATGCTGTTCCTCTCTGCGGCCATCGCCGTTTGCTCAGCGCGTCGCGCTGCTGGCTCTGGCCCGCCGCGGTTCGGCGCCACCCAGGTCCCCAGCCGCCCCACGAGGCAGAGCGACACGATATCCGCCTGCACGGCGCAGCGTGTCGCCGGTACCGCCGCTGCGGTACGCTGAGCACAAGCTCCCGACCGTAACCCTGCGGCTGGACGTCGGGATCGGGGCCCAGATCGGTACCGACGCGCGGTCCGGTCCAGGTCGAAGATTGGTAGGCACACCCCACCCTGCCACGTCGATTAGCGAATGGCCTTTGCTGCGGCTCCCGAGAGGGAGTTGCGGGCTTGCAGGTGGACCGCGCCGAAGGCCGACATCGAGCAGCAGCGCCAGGATTGCAAAGATCAGATCGTCGTGGATCTGACAAGGAGATGGCGACGGCGGCGGCGGCAGCGAAGACGGCGGCGAGAGCTCCCCGCGCGCGCTCGGCGCGGCCCACTTGCGGTCCTGGGCCGTTCTGCCTACTGAGTGTTTTGTTGCGAAAGGGGTTCTGTCGAGCGGGGCTGAGACGAGGATAAATCCGTTCCAGAGCGTTCCGGAACGCTCTCAGAGCGTTCTGGAAGTCTCTGGGGCAGCCGCGGTGCCCGATACATCCTCCAGAACCGCCGGGTCTCGGCGAGAGATTTCCGATTCATCCTCGTGCAGATGTGTCCTCGTCCTGGCTTCGTCTTAGGTTCTGCCCAGCCCTCGGGCAGATCGTGCCTGGCCAGAGGTCGGGCCAGGGCCTGGGCTGCGGGCGGCCGGTGGGGCTCTGCGGGCGGTGAGCTCGGTCGGTCTACCCCCCGGCCCCGCGGGGGAGGGGGGGGGGCGGCGAGGACCCAGATCTCCGACGTATTGAAGAATTCGGCGGCGAGGCTGAGGGGGCACGCGGGAAGGGGCGGGCCTTTCCAGGAGGCTCGGGAGGCCCCGGGACTTTTGTAAAAGTGTCCGACGCCTTCCCCGGCGACACGGGCCACTTGTCAGAAGGCTGGAGGGCTTCAGAGAAGCCCCGCCGCCTTCTGCCTCGACATTCCCTCCCGGGCGCGCCGCCGAAAAAGGCAGCTCGGAGGGACTTCAGCGTCTTCGGCCTCTGGCGGCCCTCGCGGGGCTCCAGGACCTCGACAAGCAGATCCAGGGCGCGAGACCAGCCCGGGGCAAGGGGTCGGGAGTTCCCCAGAGGTCCGACGTCTCGTTTTGGTCCCGTGCGGGGCCCCTGGAAGTCCCGACCCTTTCCCTGGGACCTCTTCTGCGTCCCGAGTCCGCTCTTCCCGGTCCCAGGGCCCCGGGCTCGGCTGGGGCCCCCGGAGGCCGAAGACGAGAGCAGAGCTTCGCCCTGCCTTTTCGATGCGTGCCTCGGAGGTCCAGGCCCAGGGACCCCGCATCGAGAGAAGCTCGGGGGTCGGACCTCTGGGGACGCGGGCGGCGTCGGCGCCCTCGCTCCGCAGAGGCTGGCTCTCGCCCGGCACGGAGGGGAGCGGCTCGGAGAGCTGGCCGACTCGCCGGGGGCGCACAGAGGCCGCGGCTTCCGAGAACCCAGGCCTCCCAGCAGGTCCCCTGGGGTTCTGACGTCGCTGTTTTTTCCAGTCGGGCATTTTCGCATCCTTTCGGGCCCCCGGGCCATCACATATCGATCCGGCTCGAGCAGTGCCGCAGAAAGATGGGGTCCGGGGTTCGGGTCGTGATTCTTCACGGTGTTGCTGCATTTGCTGTCGCAGCGTCGGATCTCAGGGTGAGAGGAGGAACATATACACCGATACCGCTGCCCTTTCCTCGTCGCCACGGCTGGATTCGCTTCGAAATCCTGGTCAGAACGCGCCGGGGGAGAGAACTGGTGAGTGATACTTTCTTGTTCTCCCAACATGGGGCCCGAGTAGATGGGGTCCGAGGATCGCGGCTCGATGCGGAGTAAGATGTTTTTGGTGCCAACGGCGCCGATGCATCTCCGACGTCGCCGATACATCGCCGATATGCCGGCGATGCATCGACGATCCTCCGACCCCATCGACTCGGACCTCAGTTGGGAGGCCTCCGAAAACGCACCTTGCTTTCTTAGGCTCCCCCCCTTCGTTCGATCTTTGGTAGCAAATCATTGGAGCCTTGCATTCCCTCGCAGTTCCACGTTTAGAATGCATTCGCGTCGACGAGAGTCTGGTAGGCGAAAAGAACATCCAGATTCAGCGTCGGCTAGCGTCGACTTAGCGTCGAGAAGAGTCGATTCAGCATCGGCGAGCGTCGGTTTGCAAGAGTAGGCTCCCACGAGTTGCCGCCGACCGTTCAAAAAGCCCTCCGGGGAGCCTCCGACGGGCTCCCGAGGAGCTCCCCGCCTTCTCGTAAGGGCGCCTTCCCGTCTCAGCTCCTGCGCGCCGCCGGGATGACGTTCGGCTTGGTCTCCAGCGCCCCCCGCTGGCCAGCTCTGCGCTCCGGATGGCTGCTCGCTGGCAGTCTTCTCCGGAAGCTTCCGTGGAAGCCTCTGAGGGCTTCCGAGAACGCGGCAATCTACCTTTCTGTGTGCGCCCCAATCTGGGGGAAGGGAGGAGGAGGAGGAGGAGGAGGAGGAGGAGGAGGAGGAGGAGATATGGATTTACATGCAACAGCTTGTCGCTCATCGAGAGAATGGGTTGACACCAACGCAGTCACTCATACTTGCTGGCATGGGATATCGACACAACGCAGCATGGGTGGATCGCGACTTTAAACACCTTTGTGAATATGGAGCCCATCGCAAGTACTGTCCTGCACGCTCGAATGCCCGTGCGTGTGCAACGCTCCATCCTTCTGAGTCATCGTTCGTTCAAGCTGGCGTGCGAAATCAACGCGGTCCGCGCCCAACGGAGAGTAGCAGTCAGGAAAACGCTGCGTGGCACTAACCAATGTGATGACACCATCTCATCTTCTGGCGCGTGTCCATGCTTCCAAATGAGCTTGCAGAAGACAGCCTGACGCCGCACACGCAGCGGGAACGCAATCATTTCCCACACGAATGTTGCATGGTGATTTGGAAAGGACGGCATTTCTTTCTCTCGGGCGCGGCTCCGCTTCTGACGGCCTGGCGATCGAAGCACACGCGCGACGCCCAGGGGAGCGCAGCGTCCAGGACTAATCAGCGCAGTGCTGCGGCGAAATCGAGACGTTACCATTTCGCGAGCGGTGTTCGCCGCGCCCCATCCCTCTCACTCATATTGCAACATTATTGACACATCGTCCATGAAGAAAAGATCGCCATCGGGGCGGAAACGAGGGGAGCAGGAGCAGGTAGATGTACAGAATGAAGGTCGAGCGAGAACGGGATTGGCATTTGGCCGCCGCCGCAGCAGCGGCTGCAGCTGTGGCAAAGAAAAGGTAGCACGCGGCCAAGATGCCGATGGCGCGGGCCAGGACGAGGATGTGCCGGGGGAGGGATGCCCCAGCTCTCTCTTCCTGCTTTTCTCCCTCGCTGTCTCGCTGTCCGTGCTTGCTTGCCATCGGGCGATTGGGCTGCTGGTTGCAAGGGGGGACAGGCCCCGCAGAGAAAGGAGCGAGAAGTACAGTAGGCACGCCACATAAGGCATCGGCCTGCAAGCAGGCGCCCCACGGAAAGCAATCATTCCCCGATGGCCCTGGGGCCCACAGAAGCCCTGGGGCACCCCAGACCCCAGGACCCTCGAAGATCGACAGAGAATGTGCCCCGAGAGTTCTCGCACTCATCTCCCCCGCCCTCTGCCTCTCTCGCGTTCAGTGCTCTTTCTCCCCTCTGGCATGGGGGCCGGCCCTGACGCTGGACCGATCGGGCCCAGTTACACCCCGCAGGGCGCCTGCTGGTTTTGGGGCCAGCGCTCGGCTCTCTGGCGGCCGCTCCGGAAGACCCGGGCACCCCCGGAACGCCTTCGGCGAGACGCAGCCGCTGTAGAGCCTCCCGAGGCTGGACAACCAGCGAGAACCGACGACAGCGCCCGAAAACCGTGCCGCCCGGAGCTCCAAGGCCGCGACCTTCTCATCGCCTCGCTCGACCAGCCGGAGATGCCAGGAGAGTTCGTGGAGGACGACGGGAGCTGGGCTCCGCTGCCCACTCGGCGCCGCGGGTGGTCCAACACATCTTGCTCTTCATAATTAAGGGGCCAAGGTACCGAGACCGCCATAGTCTTCCCTCGCTTTCGCTTTCTAAAGTCTCTTGGGAGAGCCATCGGCGTCTTTGGGAGCGGTGTCGGGGTCTTTTGGTTTCCCCAGCACTGGGAGTGAGTGCCGGCATCTAGATCTTGGGCTCCTTCAAATAAGAGGGGACTGGGATGGGCATGGCATGCTCGATCCTCCTGTGAAGTTGTCGCACGTTTTCGACTGCTCTTGAAGGTGTTCCTGCCTCGGGATGCTTTCCAGCAGCTGCGCCTCGCTGAGAGCGTTCCAGGGATTCCCAGATCGTCCCGAACCACCGCTGGAGACCCGAGTCATGCCTCGAAAACCGAGTGGTGCCGAGGCTGATTGTTTAGATGCTTGTTTTGGGGGACAGGTCTGGGGCCCACCTGACGGATTTGTTCGATTCAAACTCGTCTCTAGTTCAACTCTAGTTCGGCTCAAGTTCGGCCCAGAGTCGACGGAAGCTCGACGCAGCACCGACGAATGAGTGGAGCGAGTGGCTCCAGGAATGTCTTCAGAACGAGCATCCGACTCTGGGAGCGCTGTCTTTTGACTCTGGGAAATTCCTGGCCGCTCCCCGCCCGAAAGCAGGCTGGAGCTCCAGCGGCGGCGACGGTGGTGCGGCGAGCGGCCAGTGTCGATGTATGTTGATGTTGGCGTGGACTTCCAATCCTCCGTCCTCCACAAAAGCAGTGATCTCCCTCGCTCGCTCTCTCTCTCTCTCGCTCTCCCTCTCTCGCTCCCCACCGCTCTCCCCTCCCTCTTTCCTGGCCCGTGGCCGTGATGCTTGGCGTCGCCTTCCTCTATCTCCTTCTTCTCCACCTCCTCACTCTCCTGCTCTACTCCCAGTATCTCCTTGGTCTCTTTCCCCCTCCTCCTGCTCCTCCACCAGCCCCATCCCCCCTCCTCCCCCTTCCTCCCACTCTTCCCATGCCATCCCATCCCCGCCATCCCCTCCTTCCCTCTCTTCAGACCCCCTCCCCATGCCTCTCGGCCGCCCCCGCCCCCTCCCCAGAGATCAGTATGTTGTTGTTGCTTATCACAGGGCCCCCGAAAGAAGTGTCCCGACCCCTCTGTCCATGGCTGGCTTTTCACCCTGAGTCGCTGCTCCGACAGTCTCAAGGGCCCTGGAGGCCGAGAACGGCGAACAAACTCCGTTTTTTTTGTTCTTGTGTGTGTGCGTGCGTGCGTGCGTGCGTGCGTGCGTGCGTGCGTGCGTGCGTGTTTGTGCGTGCGTGCGTGCGTGCGTGCGTGCGTGCGTGTGTATGCGTGTGTGTGCGCGCGCGTGTGTGTGTGTGTGTGTGTGTGTGTGTGTCTGTGTGCGTGTGTGTGTGTACGCGCGTGTGTGTGTGTGTGTGTGTGTGTGTGTGTGTGTGTGTGTGTGTGTGTGTGTGTACGCGCGTGTGTGTGTACGCGCGCGTGTGTGTGTGTGTGTGTGTGGGTGGGTGTGGGTGGGTATTTGCCTGCGTGGGTGCGTGCGTGCGTGTGTGTGTGTGTGTGTGTGTGTGCGCGTGTGCGTGTGCGTTTGCGTGCGTGCGTATGTGTACGTCTGTGTATGTGTGTGTTCCATAAGTTGGAGGTCGAGCCCCCCCTCATGAAGCAAGTTTGCATGTACGGGGATAGGCTCAGGGGGGATGCATCGACCCCCAACCGCCCATTCATCGCCGAAAGGGGCCGGATAGCTCGCCCCGCCCAGGAATGTCCAGATTCGCTATCGGGGCCCTGACTCTGCGACCAAACACGAGCCCTACCCCTGCGGGATTCATCGACGCTGGGGTATGGGACACCCACGCTGGGGATCACTTGGCTGCAGACAGCCTTTAGATTCTGAACCCCAACCGGCGTTTCAGAAATCTGACCTGCAGGGGTTGGGTTCACATGCGTTTGCCGAGATGTATTGCCGATGCCATGTCGACATTTCCCCTGAGCTGGTCCCCCCTCTTCATTCTCCCTCGCCTTCCCCCCCCTCCTCCCCCGCTGCCGACATGTACAACATGCTCGCCAGGTGAGAGACGGGCCTGCCAGCAGGTGCCCCACGGAGGCTTCGCATCCCCCCCGATGGCTCTAGGGGCCCACAGGCGGCCGGGAGCACCGCATGACGCTGGAGGCTCGATGGCGAGTTTGCCCCTGGATTGCTTTCGGCGTCATGTCTCAGCGTAGGTGCAGGGTACGTCCTCTTCAACTGCTGGTGGCCATTCCACGAAGTGGCCCTCCATGATCGGGCGACGAAATCGATACATATCCACTGATTCCTGGCCAGGCCCACTCGAACCCATAAGCTGTGCATACGCCCTCCTGGCCGGGCCAGGAAGACGTGTTGTATACACCGTTGTTGGGTTCAGTATGGTCCTGGCCAGGGAGCAGTGGCTATGTATAGGTTATTGGTTGCGTCGCCGAATTACAACATCGTTTTCTCATCGAGTGTGTCCCTGCTCGGGCCCCCGCGGCCTGCGGAGGCGGTCCCTCTTCATCAAGACGGCCATCCTGGACGAGCCGCAGCTGAAGCGGCAGTCGCTCCCGGCACCGCGCTCGGCCGTCTGGGGTTTGGCTTGCAGGCCCCGGGGAGGACACGATAGGAAACGGCACCCATAGCGCTACCCTTCGCCCGTGTTCCACTTGTCCGGTCTCCCGGGAGGCCCTCGTCGTCACCGCTGGATTCGCCTCGAAATTCTGTTCAGAAAGCACCCCAGGAGAGGTCCAAGGAGTGGCGTTATCTGTGCCTCTTGGTTTCCCGAATGCCCGCTGCACACCTGCCGGGGGCAAGTGCCAGACCATGAAGCTGCGGTCGCTGCCACCCCTGCGCACGGTACAGCAGTCAGGTCAGGTCGCAGTGGACGGCCTCGACCAGGAGGAGGAGGAGGAGGAGGAGGAGGAGGAGGAGGAGGCATCGTCCGCGCCGTGTTCTCGAGCGCTCCGCCTCGAGGGGTTAGGTCGGTTTTCGGCTGCGCCGTCGCCGTGGGCGGCCTCGACCAGGAGATGGAGGCATCGTCCGCGCCGTGTTCTCGAGCGCTCCGCCTCGAGGGGTTAGCCGTTGCCGTGCGGGTGTGAGCGCGGGCGGCGGCGTGGCGCACGTTGGGCTGGCCGGGCACATCGGCCGCGGGCTGCGGGCGGCTGGTGCTCTCGGACCCTCTCCCCTCCTTAGGGCCTCGTTCCGGGGGGGCCCTGCTGGGACCCACCAGGCGCACCTCTTCGACCCTAGCTCCACTCATCGGCGACGGGCGAGGGGGGGGAGTGAGGAGGAGGAGACCCTCTCAGAAGGCGGTGGGAGTTCTCAGGAGCCCTCGCGCCTTCTGAGCAGGTTTCGGTGTTTTCGGGGATGGCTTAGGAAACTTCTCAGAAGGCTGGGGGACAAGTTCGACTCGAAGCGACGGGCGTTCGACGCAGCATCGACAGATGAGTGGAGCGTGTGGCGCCAGGGAGATCCCCAGAGCGAGCACGTTGCCCTTCCTCCGCCGATCTGGCCTCGTCTCCCCGCGTGCGCGCGGCTTGGTCTCGCCCTCCGTTCGTCGCAACCCCCGGCGGAAGGCTGGCGGATGACCGGCGGAGGCTGGCGGACATGAGACGGCGGCGGTCATCCAGCGAAAAAGTCGGCGGAAGCGAGCTGAGGCCTCAGCGTTTTCAGACTCAGGGTTCCTGGAGTCGGGCACACCTGAAGCAACTGGCGACATTTTGCCGCGCGATGGTGATCATGCCGAGCTGGGCCGCCATGCCCCCGTTCCCCAAGGCTGCCGCTTGATGCTGTCCTCCCCAGCCCGGTGACTGCGGGCTCACAGATGGCAACTTTCAGTGAGGCAGCATTCCCTCGGGCGCTGTGCCTCCTCCCTAGCGCAATACCAACAGCCCATCCTGAAACGATGCCCATACGGGTTGCCCTGATCAGGGATGTGGAGGAGAATGCAGTGGAACAAAGGGCTGAGCAAGACGTCGTGCCTCGAGAGAGGGTGGATGGAGCAGGAATCGGAGGAGGAACAAGAGGAGGAGGAGGAGGAGGAGGAGGAGGAGGAGGAGGAGGAGGAGGAGAATGATGATGATGATGATGATGATGATGATGATGATGATGATGATGATGATGATGATGATGATGATGATGATGATATGATGATGATGATGATGATGATGATGATGATGATGATGATGATGATGATGATGGAGGAGGAGGAGAGAGGAGGAGGAGGAGGAGGAGGAGGAGGAGAGGAGGAGGGGGAGGAGGGACGAGGAAGGAGGCGGAACAGGTGGATGTGGACGAAGAGGATGAGGATGAGGGCGAGCAGGGAGGCAAGAGGCCTCTTGGGTTCCCGGAGTCTCTTTGGATTTCTGTCGAGAGTGTCTTGGGGTCCTTTTGGGGCGTCTTGGGGTTCTCTTGGCAGTCCCGGGGGCATCTTGGGGCGTCTTGGGTGCCTCTGGGATGGTGCCTCTTGGGGGCCTCCTTGGGGTCCCTTAGGAGTGTTTTGGGGGCATCTTGGTGGCCTCTCGGGGGCAGCTTGGGGCAACCTTCGGAACCTCGGGTGTCATCTCGGGAGAAATCGATCAAAGGAGGGGGGCTCCTTACCTAGGGTCCCCCTCCCAAGAAGCCAACATGTGGCCAACACCTGAGTATAATCAGCGAGATTGCCTTTCTCGCCGAGGCCTCATGAGGCGTCGTGGGTGCCTCTGGGGGACCTCTTGGAGCCTCTTGGGAGCCTCTGAGGGGCATAGGCATATTGGGGGCCTCTTGATGGCCTCTTGGGGCCTTCTAGCCACTTCTCGGAGCCCTCTTGGAGCACCCTTGGGGGCCTCGGAGGCCAGCTTGGGGTCATCTTGGACGAGATCGACCGAATGAGGGGAGCTCCTTAATGAGCGCCGTCTCCCGAGGAGGCCAACCCGTGGCCAAAACCATGTTCAATCTTCTATGTGTGCTTCCTCGCCGATGCCATTTTGCACGTTCGAACACCTCGCGAAACGCCCCGTCCACGTCCAGTGGGAGGGGGTAGGGGGAGGGGTCAAGACCCCCTCCCCGCCCGCAAGCCGTCTCGCTCACTCCCACCCGCCCTCCCAACACATACGTAGCACCCGAGTCTGGCCCGAGCCTGGGCATATTCAGCAGTCGTCTTTGGATGGGCAGCTACTGGGGGCCAATCCGCCGCCGCCGCCGCCGCCGCCGCCGCCGCCCGCCGCCGCCGCCGCCGCCCGCCGCCGCCGCCTGCCGCCGCCGCCGCCGCCGCCGCCGCCGCCCGCGCCAAGCCGCCGCCGCCGCCGCAGCCGCTGCCGCCACCGCCGCCGCCGCCGCCGCCGCCGCCGCCCCCCGCAGCCAAACCGCCGCCGCAGCCGCCGCCGCAGCCGCCGCAGCCGCCGCCGCCGCCGCCAAGTGTACTATGTATAGGTTTTTGACAGGGATGGTGGGGGGGGGGCCGCATCGGGTTGGCTGCGCATTTTCCGACTTTGGAGGCAGAGTGTGGTTTGCATTGTTTTTATCAAGGAATGGTGTGGGGGGGTGGCATGGACCCTGGTTGGCCCCCAGTCGCCTGGGGGAGGGGGTGTTTATTGATAGGGAACAGTGATTAAGCTACCCACCCGTCCGTTAGCCGTCTTGCTCACTCGCACCGTTTCTTCAAACACAAAAGTAACACCCGGGTGTCAGCATATCGCGTGAGAACGCCGCAGAGGCCACGGGTTCCAGATGCACCAGACACCCTGGAGGCCCAAGCGTGGCAGGCGCGCCAGGTGCGGCGCGTGCTCCACGTGCGCCCAGCGCTCGCGTGCTCCAGCCGCGCCAGGTGTGTCAGCCACTGAGAACCAATAGGGGTTCCACCTGCGCGCGTCCTTGTAAAAGACCAATACAAAGTGGTCGCGGGGCGGCCGCGCATGCTCCAAATGTGGAGGCAGAGTGCGTTACATTTTTTTAAACAGGGATGGTGGGTGGGGGTGATCATAGTTTCCTGATTGTTCCGGGTTGGCTGCTGGCCGGGGGGGGGGGGGGGTATCGTAATAGGGAGCAGTGATAACTCCTTCCCGAAAGGGAAGAATAAAGAAGACTAATCCTGATAAGACAAATTATAAAAAATAAGCTCTCTAAACCACTCGCGCCCTGAAGGGCTGGTCGGCTCGTGGGATTATCCTCCTCCCTCCCTCCCTCCTCCCCGCGTCACCACTCTCCCGACCCACCCACACGGGCCTTCTCGGCCACGGCGTCAGGGTGGCCAGGGAAGGCACCTGTCAGGCTGGCGGGGCGGGAGGGCCTATGCGCCAGCGCGCCAGGGGGCGGCGTCGGAGGCGCGGCCTGTGGGCCCCTACGCAAGTCGCGAGGGCCTCCGCAAGCCTATCTGTATGCCACTGTCCACTTCTTATTCTTCAAAAGTTCTTTGATTCTCTGGGGTGTCAAGATCCTTTCATTTCTAATTGTTCGAAAGAGCGTGTTCTACCGCTGCTGGCGGAAAACCGAGGGGGTCACTGGGGGTTCCTAACCCGTCCCCCCCCCCCCTCCCCCCCTCTCGAAAACCCGGGGGGGGGGGTCACGACTGGTTCGACCCCCCCCCCCAGTCCATCATGAAAAGGGGGGAAGTCACGACCGGTTCGAACCTCCCCCCCCATTCGAAAACCGAGGGGGGTCACTACCAGTTCGAACCCCCCCCCTCGAAAACCGGAGGGGTGTCATTGCCAGCCAGTTCGAACCCCCCCCCCTCCTCGCCGCCGGCAAACGACGCCCGCTCCTCGGGACAGTTGGAGAATGGTGGGGATGTTGGGACAGTGGTGGGAACGGTGGTGGTGGGGACAGTGGTGCGGGGACAGTGGGACAGTGGTGCGGACAGTGGTGGGGACGGTGGTGGTGGGGACAGTGGTGAGGGGACAGCGGGACAGTGGTGGGGACAGTGGGACAGTGGTGGGGACGGTAGTGGTGGGGACAGTGGTGAAGGCGGTGGTGAGGACAGTGGTGGGACAGTAGTACAGTGGAGAGAGTGGTGGGGACAGTGGGGACAATGGGGCAGGGACAGTGGGGACGGTGGGACAGCACAGTGGGACAGCGGCGGGGACAGTGGGACAGTGGTTGGGGCCGTGGAGAAAGTGGGGAGAGTGGAACCGTGGTGGGAACAGTGGTGGGGACAGTCGGGACAGTGCGACAGTGGTGAGGGCACTGGTGAGGACAGTGGTGACGGTGGTGGGAGCAGTGGGGACACTGGTGGTGAGGACAGTGGTGCTGGGGACAGCAGTGGGGGATGTGGTGCGGACGGCGGTAGGGACCCAGAGTTGTGTGCTGGCGGTGAGCGTGGAGTGGGGGAGGGGTTCGAACCGGTAGTGACCGCCCCCCGGTTTTCAAGGGGGGAAGTGGGGGGGTTCGAACCCCCCCCCGGTTTTCGAGGGAGCGGGTTCGAACCGGTGGTGACCCCCCCCGATTTTCCGGAGGGTGGGGGGGTTTCGAACCGGTAGGCACCCCCCTTGGTTTTCGAAAGGGGGGTGGGGGGCTCGAACCCGTAGTGACCCCCCCCCCGCGGTTTTCGAGGGGGGGGGGCTTTAGTGACCCCCCCTAGTTTTCCGGAGAGGGGGGGGGGCTTGAACCGGAGTCACCCCTCTCTGGTTTTCGGGGGGGGGGGGTCCCCCCCCGGGCTCGAACCGGTAGTGACCCCCTCGGTTTTGCGGAGGGGAGGGGGGGGTTAGGTGAGGGGGGGGGGGGGGGGCGGGGGGAGGGGGGGAGGATTTTCGGAGAGGGGGGGGTTCCGGAAGAAGGGGGGGAATTTTCCACAGTACATCCGCGGTGGATCACGCTCTCTCGTATATCCTGGGCCTCTTCCTGGCCGGAACAATAAACAACGAGAACAATTAGAAATTACTCACTTCGTGGAGCTCCCCATATGTGCATCTCATGTTTCATCTTATGCCGTAGTGAGCGTCTGTTCATGAGCGCTTGACTATAATAGCCCGTCCACGTTGGCGACAGGCCCGACGAAGATCTCCTCCACCTCCACCTCTTTACTTACTCCTCCTCCTCCTCCTCCTCCTCCTCCTCCTCCTCCTCCTCCTCCTCCACCTCTTACTCTTACTCCTCTTCTCCTCCTCCTCCTCCTCCTCCTCCTCCTCCTCCTCCTCCTCCTCCTCCCTTCCCCCTTTCCTCCATCCTCACAATCTGCTATGAAAGCCAAGGATGTTGGGCATGAAAACGAGCAAACCGCCTGAGACATCCCCACAAACTGGCCGCGAAGGGCCCGTGATATACCCCCTGGCGGCTCCCCTTAGGGGTGCTGAAACCAGCGCCCCGCCTGAGACATCCTCACAATCTGCTATGAAAGCCAAGGATGTTGGGCATGAAACGAGCAAACCGCCTGAGACATCCCCACAAACTGGCCGCGAACGGGCCCGTGATATACCCCCTGGCGGCTCCCCTTAGGGGTGCTGAAACCAGCGCCCCGCTGAGACATCCTCACAATCTGCTATGAAAGCCAAGGATGTTGGGCATGAAAACGAGCAAACCGCCTGAGACATCCCCACAAACTGGCCGCGAACGGGCCCGTGATATACCACCCCTGGCGGCTCCCCTTAGGGGTGCTGAAACCAGCGCCCCGCCTGAGACATCCTCACAATCTGCTATGAAAGCCAAGGATGTTGGGCATGAGAACGAGCAAACCGCCTGAGACATCCCCACAAACTGGCCGCGAACGGGCCCGTGATATACCCCCTGGCGGCTCCCCTTAGGGCTGCTGGAACCAGCGCCCCGCCTGAGACATCCTCACAATCTGTTATGAAAGCCAAGGATGTTGGACATGAAAACGAGCAAACCGCCAGAGACATCCCCACAAACTGGCCGCGAACGGGCCCGTGATATACCACCTGGCGGCTCCCCTTAGGAGTGCTGAAACCAGCGCCCCGCGTGAGACATCCCCACAATCTGCCGTGCGTTCAGTAACTCAGACTATGAGACGGTCTGAGTATGTGTGGGTCTGAATATGAGTAGGTCTGTGTATGAGTACGTCTGGGTATGAGTAAGTCTGAGTATGAGTATGCCTGTGTATGAGTAAGTCTGTGTATGTACGTCTGGGTATGAGTAAGTCTGAGTATGAGTAGGTCTGAGTATGAGAATGTCTGAGTGTGCATAAGTCTGTGTATGAGAAAGTCTGGGTATGAGCAAGCCTGAGTAGAGGAGGAGGAGGAGGAGGAGGAGGAGGAGGAGGAGGAGGAGGAGGAAGAGGAGAGGAAGTAACAAGAACCCCATCTTAGGATATGGGGAATCAGCACGATTAGACATGAACGACGTATATGCCATTGTTCGAAATCTGGCCCCATAGCCACGAAGGCCTCCTAAGAGTTGCCTCCTACCCTCGCGTCCGACGTGAAGAGCATTTGAAACCCCTTGAGAACATCACGACGGGAGCCTTAGACCGTGTCTTTCTGCGGCATTTCTTGAGCCAGATTGATCTGTGATGGCCCCATGTCGCTGGCGAAATCCGAACCGTACCTTCGCCGATCAACGATTGAGGCAACCCGATGGGCGGCAGGGGCAGGGTTCAGAATTCGTCGAGCGCGTGGCGAAGTTCGAGCCCTGCACCCGCCTCCAGTCGATTCTGGAGCACCGATGCTTGGTGGGGGTAGGGTTCGGATGTCGCCACCTTCAAGGGCCGAAAACCACCCCGACCCCATAATAGGCGTTTACCCACCTGCCCTGCCCGTTTACTGAGCGGCCCTGCCCTGTTCGATTCCTTCGTTGGGTGCGTTTGCTGAACGGCTTCGCTTGTCGGAGGGATCCTGATGAGGGTGGATTTCCTGCTCTCGACGCCTGCCCACATGTGTACGAACCCACCGTCGAAAGCACGCACTGCGCGAACGTTCGCAACACGAGGCTGGCCCCGCGGGCTGGGGGGCCGTGTTCATGTACGTGCCTGCGCGCGTGCGTCCCGGGTGGCCTCCCTGCGGCCCGCGGCCCGAAACCGGGCGACGACACCCGGCGGGACAGAGAAGTGCAGCGCCGGGCCTGCGGGGGGAGGGGCGGCGCTGGCGGGGCGGCCGGCCGGCACCGCCTGCTGCCCGCTCCCCGCTCGCCCGAGGGGGGGGGGGGCGCGCCACCGATCGGGCACGCGCAGAGGGGGGAGTAGGGGGGGGAGAGCAGGGGGAAGGCTGCCAAGAAGCACCCCTGCTTCTTAGAAGGCCCGGGTCTCAGCTCCAGACGTCAGGCCGTCACCTTCCAAGAAGCTGCCGCCTTCTAAGAAACTTCCAAGAAGCGGCCGCCTTCTACCCCTCTGTGCGCGCCGCGAGACCGAGGAGCGCCACCTCACGACTGGGGGGCGCATTAGCCAGATACTGCCAGTGGTCGCGGTCATGGCCCTCAGCTTCGACAAGATGCGACAGGCGTACAGGAGGCTCCCGGGAGGGTGAGGAGGGATAGCGCGAGGGGGGAGGAGGGAGGAGCAGGGGGAGAGTCAGAGGAAGGCAAGCTATCGATTCTGCTACCCGCCCCCTCGGGTTCGAAGATAAACAAAAACGGCCCAGACGTAGTTCTCCTCGGAGCTCCGCGCGGATTTCTTGGATCTGCACTGGGTCCCTCTAGCGCCGCCTCCGGCGATGCCCCTGGCGCGCGGAGGGGGGCCAGCTCCGATCCAGAGCCATCCGCGTGAATCCTCGAAAGTTTCTGTTTATGCAGTTGTTTTGTTCCTCGAACGGTGTGGCGGGCGCTCGGAGGTTCCTGGGAGGGTACCGGTACCGCTGCTCGTCCTGGGGAGTCCTGGTCTTAACGGCTTGCTTCTCCTCGAGCGACTGGCCAGCTCGCACCTTGGGAGAGTTCTGGGGAGTAGCGGTATTGGCATTTTTGGCCCCCACCGGAGAGCATGGGGAAGAGGCGGAGAGGGGGAGAGGGGATGATGAAGATAGACACAAGGAAAAATAAAGAGGAGGGAGAGTTAGGAGGAGGGGAACAGAGAGAGAGGATGAGGAGCAGGAGAAGCTAGAACCGCCTCCTCCTGCTCCTAATCGGCCGAATTGGCGGGTGCGTCTAAGCGTGGCGTTGCGCAGCAGGAGGTGCTTGATGAAAGTGTAGAGGTCGGAGGAGGAAGAGGATGAGGGAGAGGGGACAGGGGGAAGAAGAGAGTGCGCTATGACCAGGAGCATGAGCTTGGAAAGGAGCACAGCAGCCAGATCGCTGACATGCCCTTTCCTAAGTCGCCCTCCTAATCATTATCCCTCCTTTCCCCTCCTTTCTCCTCTGCCTCGTCATCCCTCCCCCTCTCCTCCTCTGACCGCCTCCTCCCACCTCACTCCTTATCATGTTGCTCTCTGCACCTCTCCCGTATCTTCTCTTCCTTCTCCTCGCTTCTCTTCTTCCTCGCCGTCTTGCTGTCCTTATCCACCCCCCTCCTCTTTTTATACGTACATCCCTTGACCCCCATTGGGTCGCGAATCGGTGTCATTCAAATGTCTACATGGTCAAGGGCTCTCTAGAACTGGAGTTGTGGGCCATTGGGGCAGGGGGCAGGGTTTTAGATTCGTCATGAGCCTGAAGAAACAAGAGACCAGGATGCGTCACAACAGCTGGCTCAACCTTTTTGTTGAAGAAATTTGTCTCGACAGTCATACAGCAATGATTGCGTAAGCAAGCGTTGAACGGAAGCCAAACCCAGCCAGCAAACCCGCGGTTCACCGCGCGTCATCATCATCATCATCATCATCATCATCATCATCATCATCATCATCATCATCATCATCGTCATCATCATCCTGCTTCTTCACTTCTACACTCGGGGCAGGACGAGGAGGGAGGTGGATAAGGATGGAGTATGAGGAGGAGGAGGAGGAGGAGGAGGAGGAGGAGGAGGAGGAGGAGGAGGAAGAGGGGGAGGCGGACGAGGAAGAGAATGGAGGCTGAGGAGGAGGAGGACAAGGTTGGGACTGAGGAGGAGAGGGCAGAAGGGGGATGAGCCGTGCAGGAACGTCAACAGCCATGCCGCCGTCAACGTCATCGAGGCTGGCCTCGCGCTGCCCGCAGCGGGGAGCGGGCTGATACCATATAGTTGACACCAACGTACAAACACACTCACACACACACACGTTTTTGGTCTGCGGGTCGGGAGCGGGCCCCTTCCGGTCAAGGGCTAAACGGGGCGCGGGAAACACACACACGCACACACACGCACTCTCTTTTTTGGACGTCACGGCCACGCGCGCGGCGGCGCGGCGTAGGCAGCCAAACGGGAGCACGCGCGCGGCCAGGCCAGATCACGCGGCATGGGGACCAGGGGTCCCCCCATAGGGAATTGACCGGGTCACGCGCTTGGGACCCCGAGGGGAGGGGACGAGGGGACAGGGGAAGAGTGGCCGGCAATCGCAGGCGTGCACTGCGAGAAGCAAGAAAGGCGCAGTGCGAAAGTGCAACGGCATTCCGAAAGAGGTGGTGAGCAACAGGCAGAGCCCGACCGAAGCAGACGGTACATACAAGCACCACCCCACACACACATACACACGCCTGATCTATCCTGGCGTGCCGATTGGATGCTGCTGGCGGATCACGTGGCACGAAGGCGGGCTACGCCCACTATATAAACACACACAGACAAGGACACACACAACACACATACACACACACGTTGTGAGGAGAACGCGCGTGTCTTGCCAGTGCGCGGCAAGCACATGACCACAGCCAGCAGATAGAAGTTGCAACTGGTGATAAAAATCGGGCGCGCCATAAACTAACGCGGACATGCTGGTCCCTCCATTGCCAAGCTGATGCAATTGCGCGTCGTGCGACGCGGGACCCGCACTTGCATGCAGATCCTGGTTAAGACATATACGCATATACGCGCGCCCTCGCAGACGCTTCATGCGTTTCTCCCCCAGGCGCGCCGGTGACTCCAAACGAGGGGTACGCGGTGGCAGGACGCTCCTACCACGAATTGGTTTCTTGGCAAGGCGGCGCAAAGGGGGTCTGCAGGCCCGGGGGCCGCACGCCGGCGCCACCGGGAGAGAAAGAAGCTGGGCTGTGCAGGGCGCCGCCCTTTTTCTTCGCGGCTGGCTGGCCCAACGCAGCCATGGCATTGGCGGGATGTGCTAAGCTGATTGCCGCCGAGCGTGTGCCGATACGGGCCAAGCGACCAGCGGTGGACGGGTGTCGACAAAAAAACGGCGCCGTGCACGTGCGGAGGCACGCGCAGAAGCCAAGGAGGCACACGCGGTTTCCACTATTGCGGGGCACGGTGCGCTCTCTCTCTCTCTCTCTCTCTCTCTCTCTATATATATATACTTTTTGTTTGTTTTTTTGTGTTTTGTCTCTCTGTCTCTCTCTTTCTCTCCCTTTCTCTTCTTGTTTAACACGCACACACACACACACACTCTTTTTCCTCTCACACACAGCACACGCGCACACACACAGACATACACCCCCCCACACACACACACACACACACACACACACACACACACACACACACACACACACGCACACACATACACACACGCGCGCGCGCACACACGCACACCCACACCCACGCGCGAGCACACAAGCTGCGCGCACGCGCACACACTCGCGCACACACATTACACACAGAAAGGGCCGACGAGGAAGGTAAAGGGCAATGAGGAGGAAGGAGGAAGGAGAAGGATGAGTGTAACGGTGCAATCATGGAGAAGGACGAGGTGGAAGAATGCGTCGGAGGACGTAGTCCATCATGTAATGCAGCAGGGGGAGAATCAGGAGGAGGAGGAGGAGGGAGGGTGGAGGGCATCTGGGGTCTGGCCCCCGATCTTGGACGCGTCGTTCTGTCATGTCTGGCCATTGGCACGAGCTGTGAACGAAGCATCGTCGACCAACCAAGGTCATGAAGATCTCCGTCCCGTCGTTGTCATCCTTCCCCTCCTTCCCCCCAGTCCTCCTCCCAATCCTCTTCCTCCGCTTATAGTCCTCCTCATAGTTCTCCGCCTCCTTCCCCATCTCATCCTTGCCCTGACGCTTTCATATTTGCTCTAACCACTTCGGGAATCCCCTCTGTCCGTTGCTATGTTGCTTGGTTGCCAGCTTCCACGGCGACGACGCTTAGCTCTGCACATTCGAAAGTCACGTCGTCGGGTTGAAGTCTGGGACGAGTCGGCATAGTTCGACGTACAGTGGGACACACTTTACACATCCGTAGTGCAACACAGTTGCCAGCTCGCAGGAGCGCTTCACTGGTTCTGCCACGCGGATGCGAAATTTCTCATACCCGATCGGGCGTTCTGCAAGGCTAGGCGCTCCAGACGACACGCGGGTCATCTTCGCCGCATTGTTGTTGATGTCAAGTTCAATATTGAGTTGGTTTTGCCGAGCGTTCGTTTCGTCGTTCGCGTTTCTGTGCGCGTGTCGGAGTTGATGCCAGCATGTTCGAGCCGTGCGAGGCTGATAGTTGCAGGACGGCGCCAGGCTCGAGTGCAATGCGGGCCCCTTCGTCGCCCTCCCTTGGTCCTCCTGCTCCACCCGCTAGTTCCACTCCAGTTTCTGCTGCTGCTGTTCACCCCTGTCCTCTTCCTCCTCCTCCTCTTCCTCCTGCTCATTCTCCTGTTCATCCGCCACCTCCTCCTCCTCCTCCACCATACACAGCTTCTCCTTTTCCGCTTGCGCAGAACACGATGGGTCTGTTCTGGAGTTCCAGGTTCGCTATGGCATGCGCAGGCGGATCAAGAAGAGACTGAACCGAATGGGCAGGGGTGGGTCGGAGTGGTAGGATGTCAGATATGGCGCGAGCGCACCCAGTTTGGCACCTCCCTGTTGCCTCTCCCTCCCTCCCTCCCTCCCTCCCTCCCTCCCTCCCTCCCTCCCTCCCTCCTCTCCCCACTCCGCATCCTTTTCCTCTTTCGCCTCCTTCCCCCTACTCCCCAATCCTCCCCGTTCTCCTGCTGCTGCTCCTCATCCTGCCTCTCTTCCTGCTTATCCTGTCGCCATTTATCGTCCTAGCCACTCGTCCCCTCTTCTGGCTGCAAGGTTTTAGCCGCTCTGACCCTCTATTGCGTCTCCGGCCCGGCGGTGATCCTGTTGAACAAGCACATAATGAGGAATGCTTCTGGCCCTAAAGGGAGGAGGGAGACGAGGAGGACGACGAGGGTGGGAGAAGGATGAATAGCATTTGTAGTGCGAGGAGCAGAAGGAGGACATGGTGCAATGTGGAGGAGGACGGGGAGGAGGCATGATGAGAAAGAGGGAGGGAGGAGGGTAGGATTAGGGAGGAGGGTCTTCTGGTGGAGGAGGGAAGAATGGAGGCGGGAAGGAGGAATGCGTAGGGAGGACGTTGCTAGGCTGAGAATCCGAGTTGCAACTGGAACGGCACACATAGAGGAGCAGGAGGAGATTGAAGGAGAGAGAGAGAGAGAGAGAGAGAGAGAGAGAGCCAGGAGGAGGAGGAGGGATCAGGAGAAGAGGAGCAGCGGAACGTGGAGGAGGCGGAGAGGAGGGAGTAGGAGGGCAGGGTTGCCGACGATTTGATCGATTCGCTGGCGAGCCGATGTATGCGCATATCTGCGTCTATCGGCGACCGATTCGTCCACGCGCCCAAAGCGGCGACCCCTCCCTCGATGAAATGTGCTCGGTCCGACTGGCCTTGCTCTTCGACAGCCTGCGACGTCATCGGAAAGCGACGAGAGGACACCCGAAACCGTGACATCCAGGCATCTCATTATTCCTTTGGCGCGCGTCAGGGAGGGCCTGGCCGACTTCGCGCCCCGCCCTCGGCGGAAGGCGGCGGCCGTAAAGCGGCGGCGGCTCCGCCAGCGGAGGGTCGGCGTAAGGCGGCGGGAAGCACCCTGCCTGGGTCTCGCGTGCTCTCCGATTCCACGACGGCTTCACGCAGGGACCCCGAAGCCAGTATGCGCCGCCGATTCTACGAAGGGGCTCGCACGCCATAGCGTTTTTTTTTGTGTACATTGTTTTGTTTATATATATATATATATATATATATTAACAGAAGAGATATTTTTTATATGAAAAAACGCGGAGCTTCTCCACATGTCGGCTCCTCGTGTGGCCTTCCCTGCCTGCGTCCTGTAGACTCGCCTGTGGCCGGGGTGGGTCAGATCCTGTGGCTCAGGCGGTGCGCAAGGGGGGAGCGATGAATGGAAGGGTGAAGCAAGGCGCACACTTTGTACCCTAAAGGCTTCCCAAGGGGGCACGAAAAGTGCAAGTTTCTCGCCCCCCCATTCATCGCCCCCCATTCAGCAACGCCCGAGTGGCCCCGGCGACGGGACAAGGCCAAGACACGGGCCCGGCGTCTCAGGAGCCGGCCGGCCGCAGACTTCGGATTCCCTGTGTCGGGGAACAAGCAACGTCACAAACATAAAGTTTCGGAGGTCCGCGCGGATTTTCTGGATCGGCACAGGATTCTCTCCCCGGCACGGGGAACGCGCCAACTGCGGCGCTGGAGTCGCCGCCAGGGTGCCCCAGCGCGGATCCGAGGAATCCACGCGGATCTCCGAGTTCCTATGTTTATGGAATTGTTTGCTCCACAGTCAAGCCGCTGAAATAAGGCCCGGTTTTGGGCTCAGGAAGGCCTCGGGTTTCTGACCGCTCTTTGGATTCAATTAATAACTGCCGCCTCTGCCGCCGACCCCAGAAGAGCTATGGGCTGTCGGTCTTCATACATCCGCTTCGCGTTTTGGGAGGAAGTGTCAGGGAGTAGCCTGCTGAGAAGGCGGCGGGGCCTATCAGAAGCCTTCTCGCCTTTTGAGATGTTTCCCGCGTCGTCGGGTAAAACATCGTTTTTCACCAACCACGGCTAGCCAGGGACTGTTTTTGGCAGGGACTGGGCGTCAGGCCGCTCGCCCGCCCTTCCCGCAACCTGTTCCACTTGCGCTGCCCTGGGGATGCGTTCCAGGCCGTGTTCCACGGCGTGCGCGGCCAGCGCCCCGATACCCACGGCGGTCACTGCTGCCATGGTGAGCAGGAGCGGGCGGAGAAAGGTCAGACACATCAAAGTCTACCTGTTTTGGGATACTGGAAGAGACGCGACGAGGAGACATCAAGCTGGTCAGAATAGGAGTCCATGAGCACCCTGCATGTGTTCGAACGAACTGTGGCAGAGACAGCATGTCCATGCATATGCGAGGTACCAACCAACGCCTTGTTCAAGTAAGAAACAAGGTGGCACCTGCGACGGAGTGCGAGCTCACTATAACCCGCCTTTTCATCGCGAGTTGTTGTGTCTGGGACATGAGCCCAGGATCAGTTGATATCCAGGTGCTCGTCTCTGCGATTCAAAACCTTCGCAATTGCAGGTGTGACTTACCTACATGCATGACTTGCTGATTGAGGCACTTGGAAATAGCATACCGCTGGTTGGGATGCCACTGCGCGTTTATGCCCGAACATGACTAGCATCCCCCTGCATCGAACACGCTCTTCAAAACAATCCCTTGTGACTTGGGTTCCGTCGTGCATCTCACGGCCGATGGGGGGCGTTAGTTATTGGGCCCTATGTGCTTGTCTGGAGATGCAGCGTAGCAGAACTGCGATGCTATTCCAAGTCCGTTTTGAAACAACATGCCACGCCACGGGCGTTTGGCTCAAGTTCCATTTGTTTCACTTCAAACCAGCTCCCGCCGGATTTCCTGGAGGATGAGCTGGAGCAGGGATGGATTTGCGCTTGCCGCGCGTGCGAGAGCAATGAAATGCGCGGGTTTCGCGCGACGCGTGGAAGCAGCAGCGATGCTCGCGCGAGGCGCTGTCACCCCGGTCCATGGTTCCAGAAGTAAGAGAAAAAGAAGAGCGCGAAGTGGTCGGAGAACGGGGCGGCGGGGGCCAGCCGCAGGCGGGACCACTCAAGCGATGACGTTAGATTCCCAGATGCGAAGAACATTGCCCATCCAATTGCCCGGTCCTTCCAGAAATTTAACGCGATGCCTTGTCCTGTCGCGAGCAATTTTGCGAGGCGCGACTTCGATAACGACGAACGCTCGTGCGACGTGCGCAAGAAGACGGAGCAGAAGGAGCGGAAGCGGCGCGCGAGAGGTGGGCCAGAAAAAGTGTTCGAGATGTGGCCTGCAGGAGCCGCGCGAGTCGCATTTCGAGCCCACGTTGGGAGAGGGGCCCAGGCCGCGAGAGCGCATCGAGCGCGCCGAGCGGGCCGCAGCCGAAAGGGGATGAGAAGCGAACGCGCGGGGGGCGGAAGCAGGCGAAGTCGCGCGTGGCGCGCGGCCAGGAATAGTCGGAGGCCGCATTCTCGGGGCGGACGTGGGCGGAGGTCGCCGACGAGCATCGCACGCGCGGGGAGCTCGCGGATGGAGCGAGAACGAAGGAGGCAAAATCTTGCACCGCGTGCGGCGAGGAAAACCAGGGGCCGCGTTCTCCGGGGGGGCGTGGAGGAACGTCGCCGACATACATCGCAAGCTTGAGGAATGCGCGCGGGGGGTGGGGGGTGCGCGCGGGGGGGGGGGGGGGGGAGTGATCGCAGCGGGGAGATTGAAAGCGCGCGCCGCGTCAGAAATGCTTCGGGGCCGCTAGTCCCAGCGCGCGGTTGCCAAGGCGGGCGGCGCGGAGACCGAACGGGGCACGGCATTGCAACGAGTGCGACGCAGGCGAGGGGCGCGGCCGGAAGCGCGCGGCAGACGGGCAACAAGATGTCGCGGCGAAAACAACAAAGAAGCCCGCGCGATAGGGGGAAGTCTCGGGGGGGTCAGGGAGGCGCGGGGGCGAGAAGTAGAAGCGCGGGCATGGCGGGCGCGACGAAGGGGCCTGGGCAGTTTGCAGCCGCGCTGCAGCGGGCTGGCAGCGCCTGTCGCGACGGAGGTTTCAGGGGCGATCGCTGCCGGGCGGGTGGCTCCGCAGAACGCGCGCCCCCAGGCGGCGGGGTGCCCGGGAATCCGCAAGGAAGCGGGGTGTCAGAGGAGTTCGGCAGGGGGGTCCTGGGGCGATTTTTGATTGGCGGGTGGCCCCGAAGAACTTATGCCCAGGGACTCCTGGAGGCTGGCGGTGTCGGGCGCTGCGCGGGCATGGCGTGGGCCCCGGGGTGATTGCTGCAGGGTGGATGGGCCGCAAGAACCCGCGCCGTTGCGCCGGGGGGCTGGCGGCGGCAAAGAGCGCCAGAACGACGCAGAGCGTCAAAGAGCGTCTCTCGCCAGCGTCGGCGTGCTCGTGCGTTGCGTTTGGCTGTTGAACTTGCGTTGCGTCGGCGCGTCTGTGGGCCGCGCCTGTTGCCTGCTGTCCGCGCAGTAAGTCCTTGCTCGCCATGGGGGTAATGCGATTCGGAGGGGGGGGGGGGGGGCGCGTCGGTGAAATGGGGCGCCGTGGGCAGGACTGGCGCGGAACGAACGACATGATGACGTTGATGGCGACGCTGGCGATGGTGGCGCTGGCGACAAGGCCGCCGATGACGACTACGGCGATTATAACGACGACGAAAAACTTGACGGCGATGATGATGACGACGACAACAATGATGATGATTATGCTGGCGATGCTGATTGTGGCGATGTAGCTGGTGGTTATGTCGACGGTGCCGAGGACGAAAGGTGATGCTGACTCAGATGATGATGATGGCAATGGTGATGACGCTGGCGGTAGTTGGGACATCGCCCGGAGCCTCTCGGGGGCTGGTTGGAGGCAGCGTTGAGATGTGTTAGGGGCCGTCTGGGGGGACCTATAGGTGGTCTCGTGGGGGCGTTGTAAGACCTCGTGGAGGCATCTTGGGGTGTTATGAGGGTTTCTTTGTTTATTTCTGCGGATTTCTCGGCTTGTTTTTCCGTGCTCCTCATCTTGGGTCCTTCTTGGGGCCGTCCGGGGGCTCTTGGGCGCCTGTGGGTCGTTTCGAAGAACTCCCGGGCTGTCTGCGGACCCTCCTGGGTGCCCCCAGGCCGCCCCGAGGGAGTTTCGGGGGGCCCTGGGGCCGTCTTGGAGCATCTGAGACCCGAGAGGTCATGACAGGAATGAGAAGCATGCGGTCTTCACCGCGTGCGTCCTATAGATGCAGGGCCAGGTCTCATGTAGTTTTCGCGTTTGGGTGGATAACTTTTCTGGCGTGATACCTTCGCGTCGCGCGAGAAACAACCGCGGCAGGCATTCGGCCGGAGCTTTATCGGCAGGGCAAGGCAACGGTGCGTCAGAGATATCGATCCGGGGTTCTTGGGGCTTCTGGCGACGGCGCGTCCTGCATCTGTTGGGTTCAAGCTGTAGTTCGCAGGGCGTCGCGAACGAGGTGCTGTAGGGTCTTGTCTTCCGGTCAGTGTTCGAGCCTGCGCGCAGTGTGCAATGGCGGGCCATTCGCCCACGGAGCGGGCCGCAGACATCCACATTCTTGTCGAGTCTTTCGACGAGCGCGAGTACGGGTCAGTCATTTTAGAGCAGGCGCGCGAAGGCGCTGGAGATGCTCGGGCGCCACCCCGCAGGGGTGGGGCTGCAGCGGCTGGTCGATGATGCAGGCGCAGACGACACTGGCGCAATATATTACAACGCGTTCTTCGCCGCGGCGGCGCGCATAAAGGGGAATGGCGACGCTGGCGCAAGCCAAGCTGGCGGAGTTGCGTTTTCCCGCGGCGATGCCGTAGGTGCCATGCGCGGCGACGAAGTCCCCCCTGCGGTAGTCCTTGGGGGCCGCGGCGCGGGGGGCGTGCGGATGCTGTTCGAGGGGTGCAGCGGCGAGTGGGAGTTCGTTCGTTCCAACATTCGGGCGAAGGCCCCCACGCCTTCGACGAGTGTTCCAGCGACTTGCTGCTCCGTGGGATCCGGTGGAAGTCAAATGCCTGGATGCGTTTCTCTGTGTTTCCTTATTATTATTTTCTAGCGGTGGCCGTTCTGGACAACGGCGGGGGCGCGGCGCTGGCTCGGCGCGACTGCGGCATGGCAGACGTGGTCCGCGAGGAAATCCAGGAGAGGGCGGTGGAGGCCCGATCAAGCGAGTGCGTGGAGGGAAAATGCGGCGACGAATTCTTTTCAGCGAAGGTGATCTCGGTTGGGGGTTTGCGGCAGGTGACCGCGCGCTACGATTACGACGGCACCGAAGCCGACGTCGGGCAGGCGGGCGCGCGGGCGAAGACGATGACCGACGCGGTGACGGAGCGCGACCCGAACGGGACCGAGGAAGGTCACTTGGTCAGCAGGGCGGGTCGTCGGCTGAGGAGAAGTCGACGAACGCGGCGGTCTAGGGGAGTCGCGCGGGTGGCGCCGCAGAAGACCGCGGGGACACAGTGGCACCGAGTTTTCGGCAGCTGAAGAGCGTGGCGGGCGGCGTCAGCGGCGTCGCCGGGAGGGGTGCTGGGGCCCGCGAGAGTCCTGGTGGGAGGAGGTCGATGGTTCGGGCGCGGACGCCGCGACTCGGCGGGCGCGTCGCACGCGCGCGGTGAAATTCTGTAGAAGGCCAGACGGACGACGTCGTTGCCGAATCGTGCTTCGATGTCTGGCGCGCGCTTTGTTTCGTCGCGCTCGGGCTCTCATCGAATCTGCGCGGGTTGCGGCGGTTCGCCGCCGTGGTCCGTTGCCGCGATGCGCGCCGTGTTCGAGGCGCTCGCGCTGGTTGCGCGTGGCGCCCGCATGGCATCGGCGTGAAGCGGCCGTTGTGCCGGCAGCGACGGGGCAGCGACGACTGGGGTGAGTGCTTCGCAACGCGCGCGCAACGGCTCTGCTCGCCATGAGGCAGTGAGTCATGGAATGCTGCGCGCCACTGTCGCGCGGGCGGTGCGCGCGCCCTGCGCGCTGGCGACGTCCGTGGGGGCCCTGGCGTCGGACGAAACATTCGCGGGACCATGGAACAACATGTGTTTACACGTTGCCGTTGTGCGCGTGCAGCAGGGCCGCGGGCGCCGCGACGCTGCGATTTTCTGCGCGCGAGTGCCCCGGCAACGCGTGGTCTGGCGAAGGCGGGATGGATCCAGTGCCAAGACAGAACGTGGGCGCAGTCCAGCGGTGGCTATGCCAGCGGAAGGTCTTCGCGCGGATGTACGAAGCAGAGAATGTCGTAGGTCTCTTGGAAAGACAGGAGCGGTTCCGGCCGCGTCTGGGTGACCCGGGCGGCCGGTGCATCGGGTCTGCTGTCTGGCTGTCCGAAGGCCACGTTGTTCAGGCCGCGCGTAGGCGCAGCGCCTTGTGCGGCATGCGATCTGGAGCAGGCACCATGGCGACGTTTCGCGGCCGGCGCCGGTCGGGGGGCGGCGGGGCAGCGCCGTCTGGAAGGTTCAGTTCGAAGGCGCTCGCAGCGATGGGGGGGACTGCAGCGGAGAAAAAATACCAGGATAACAGCTTGCAGCGCGGCCATGTCACACCTGTTGGGCGCGGCGAGCATTCTGCCCCGTGTCGTCGGAATTGCAGCGGTACGTTTCCGCGGTGAAGACTTCCGCGGCGGCGTCGCTCTGCGATCTCGAGAGCGTGGAGTTCGGTGGAGGCGGCGACTGCCTGTTCTTCAGCCTCGTGGGCACCCTTGGGCGCATTATGCTGCAGGGTGGCGAGCCTGCGCGGCGCGTCCTCGTCAAAACTCCCATGGGTGCGTCCGCGGCAGGCAAGGGCGCCGTCATTCTGGCGCAAAGGCGCGAAGCTGCGCGGGTGTTCCACGCGTGGTGCGACCTGGACCTTTTGAATTTCGCTCTTGCCGCGCGTATGCAGAAAGACCGCGGCCCCCGCCTGGGCCCGTGGGGTCCGGACCCTGCGTTGCGCGAGTGCTCTTTGCAAGCTCTGGCAACCCCAGGCGACGTCCCAGAGGCGGTCCACGCGCGGCACGACGAACCCGATGGCGACGCCGCTGCCCTCGCGAGTTACGCGGATGCACGGCGCGGCGGCGCAGCCCCGCGCACGCCCTCGTCCGAGCCCCGAACACCGGACAGAAGGGCCCCGGCAGCTTCGCGACGAACTGGCGGGCGGGGCGAGCCAGCCAGGAAGAGCGCGCCAGGGCGCGCAGTCGGACGCGCGCCGCTTGAGCGAGAGGCTCGAAGTAGCAGTCCTGGTGTCCAGTGGCCGCTTGCCGCCTGACTCGCGGAGCTGCGTCTAAAATGTCGGCAGCGAACGGGGGCGTTTCCCGCGCCGGCTTGCGCCCCGGTGGTCGGGGCCTTCGCATTTCCAGGGGGCGCAATTCCAGGGGCGAGCGTTATGGGCCGATGCGCAGCTCCCAGTGGCCTTGCGCAAGCAGCGCGCGGCATGCAATAGCAGCGCCGCCGCGCGGGGCGAGCGCAGCGCCGGCCAGAAAAAAGGGCGCGAACGCAACGGGGTCGCGAAGGCGCGGGGATGTCCGGGGAAGTCGCGGCATCAGGATGTCCGAGGAGATGCGACGGGGGTCGTCGCCAACGGTCTCCCAGGAAAACGAGCCGAATTTATCAGAAAAGGGTTAAACCAGCAGAGAGGGCTCGGCAGAGTTTTTGCACATGATTCCAGGCGATTTGGTGGCCCCCGTGCGCGCTCTGCGCGATGCAGACTGTCGCGCGCTGTCGTTGTTCGAAGAAGGGCGGGCACTGCTGTCGACGGGAGTTGTTTTGCAGGGGGGGAGTTCGTGCCGCCCGAGCTTCTGGCGCATGCGTGGCAGACGTCGGGGGGCGGCGGGCCCATGAACCGCGCGCTGCGCGAGGCGCGGGCGCGCGAATGTCCGGGGTGGGGCATTTCGCGCGACGCGCTCCGCCAGGCATCCGGAATGGCCGACGCGCACAGGCAAGCGGAGGAGCATGCTGTGAAGTCCGTGGCTTTTTTTTGACGGCGTCTGTCATTCTCGAAGCGAAGACAGACGGAATGCGGGTGGAGGAGCCGTTCAGGAGTGGGGTCACGATAGGGCAGGGCTGGAGTTACGGTGCAATGGCGATCCTGGCGGATAGCACGTTGCAGGTATTCTCGCGAGCTGGATTGTGCGCGTCAGCGCTTAGTCGCGCTGACGCGCGCGGCGCCGCGCGCGCCGCGCGCGTCGAACACCTGCGCCACGCAGATGATTCATGGCTGAACCTGGCCACGCACGGCAACGACTTGCGGCGCGTGGTCCACGCGGGAGAGACCGCGAGGCACGCGATTCAGCAGTATGGAGCAGGAGACAGCGCGCGGGCCCACGACATCGTCGTCTGCGCGCCCTCGGGGTCCGATGGCCAAGTGGGGGCGGACTGCGGCGCGAAAGTGTTGTGTCAACGAGCCGAATCGGAAAGCGAACGCCCGTTGTTACGACGGACGCCCATCGTCGAAGAGACGGTCGTTGTGCGCCCCATGATCCAGCGTGAATTATATAACGACACCAGCACGGTGCATAAACCAGCATGGCGTCACACCGGGGGCACATGCCCCGACAGCGACGCCGCGGCAGGCGCAGCGGCCGGAGCGTCTGCGCGGCCGAAGCGCGCGCGCTCGACGCGTGCGTGCGCAAGCAGCGGCTACGCAGCTGCGGCAGACGAGTTGGGTGCTCGCAGAGGCGCGCAGGCGTCGGGTTCTGCGCGCGAAGACTGCGCGGGGCTGACCGACCAGGCGGCGCCCCCGCCGCCTCCTCCGCACCCTGCGCCCCGCCGAGAGCGGGCGCGCAAATCAGGTAAAGTAAGCCAGGAGCGCCACGCGGAGAAAATATTCGGCCCAGTGATTGCGTCGTTTCTCAGCGCGGCGACGAGCGTCGCTGGGGGCGACGCGGGTCAGGGCGGCATAGAGACGGGCAAGGGCCAGTTGGCAGAGAACGACGACCGGGGGAGAGCGGGCGCAGCGCACGTGCACCGCGTCCGCGTCGTCGACAACGGGCGTGTGTCCGCGGACGCGGGCCGCGGAACTAGGGATGCGGGCCTGAGGGCGTGCACTGGGCTCATCAAAGACGACCCCGCCGTCCAGGCTGTCTCCGTTCACGGAGTCACCTTGGAAGGCGTGGGCATCTTCTCGCAAGGTGCCGTAATGTTGCCGCATACGCATTGCGCTTTCAGTGGGTGCGGGTGGATGGGGCCCAGCGATGTGGAGCTTCGCGCGCATGTGGTAAGCCATCTCGAGGCCGTTCCTTGGACTTACATCGTAGAACTTGTTTGTGACCTAGGGCCGCAGAGGCCAGAAAAAAATAAGCGTTCCCTATAATTGTTCGTGATGGTAGTACGACGACTGTACTGCGGAAGCCTCCGAACACTTCGGGGGACCTCCGGACCTCCGGAGGCCGCGCAGGGCGGCCCCAGGGCTGTTCGGGTTGCTGGGTTCCGGGGCGTCGGCGGTCTGCGCGTTTGTGCACGAGCGGGGGTCGCGTCGGGCGAGGGAGATGGATCAGGAGAGCGAGAGAGAGAGAGAGAGAAAGAAAGAGAGAGATTGGGAGAAGGATCGAGAAAGCGATGTGGACAACTTAAGCTTGCAAGTAGGAAGCGAAGTAGGTCAGAAACTTCGCATGGGGACGATAGACATGCGCAGGAGGGGCATGCGCGCGGCAAGAACAGGTCACCGTCGGAGATAGAATTGCAGAACCAGTTTTGAACATGGGCAAGGGTAGTGAGTGGCGAGCGCGAGGAACCACAAGTTCCACTTCCCGATTCTTCTTGCCAGCTTGGGGAACGTTTTCCTCATGATCGTGACCCGCGCCGCTGTAGCATTTGGGTGGGGACTTGGGCCGTCAGGCAGTCAAACCGCAGCGCACCATTCCATGCCAAGTGAATGTGAAGAGCGTGCAGGGATCGCATGCAGAGGGTGGTGCCCGGCGCGACTGATGCTCGACCGATGCCGAGCGACGGTATTTGTTCTCGGCCAGCCTCGTGGCGCACGTAGGGCGAGGGGGGGACGAGAAGGGGACGGGAGGGGGAGGCATACAGGAGGAGAGGAAGGAGGGGGAGGCGGGGGGGGGGCGACATCAGCAGTTACCAGTGGTATTTTGAGAAAACAGCAGGCAGTCCCTCCAACCGCGGGGGGAACTCGCAGGGAATCCGATTTTCCCTTCCCGAGTCTGCCAAAGGAGGGGCGCGCCAGATGGTGTGGTCTGGCGCACGGTTTCAGCATATTTTCGGAGGGCTGCAGGACGGTGAGGGGAAGGGGGACCTTGATGTTGACCTTGATACACCTTGAGCGCCATCATGGTCTGATTTGGCAGTGCATTATGTACGGTCATGCTGCAAAAGCTATGCCGGCAGAAGATCGATGCATCGACCTCTGGATCTTTGGAAATAGTGCGGTGGGCCCAGGAGCAACAGGAGCAGGAGGAGGGCGAGGAGGAGAGGTTGTCTGACCCGGCCAGACGGGCGGCACTGCCAAGTACCATGCGCCCCCCCCGTTTCCAAGTCTATCCGCGGGCCGCGTGCAGACCGCGACGGTCGACACGGCCGTCGGGAGGCGGAGGGGAGAAATGTGAAAGGGAGGGAAAGAGGAAGGGAGAGAGGGAGGCGGAGGAGGAGGAGCGGGGAGGGTTCCCTCCCTCCCCCCGTCCAGTTTCGTTCTCTCGAGAGCGCCTGTCGTCAGCTCCGGAGGGAGGCCGCGTGCTCCAGAGGCGCGAGTGGCCCGGCAAGTTTGCTGCCGCAGCGCGGACGCACAGGGACCCCACCCCAAAGCCTGGGGGTCCTCCCGTTCGGCGGGGGTGGGGACCCACTCGAGTGCCCCTGGGCAGCGAGGAAGGAGTGGGGGGGGCTGGAGGACGCGGAGGTGGAGGAGCTGGAGGTGCAGAATGTAGAGGAGTCCCAGGTCCCAGGGCCACAGCGTCCCTCGAAGGAATATCACTGCACACACACACACACACACACACACACACAAAAGGGGATCCGCGCGGTTCTCCTAGGTCGGCGCCAGCCCCCCCCCCTCCCCCGGTGGCGCTTCCTGCACGACCCGTGGCGCGCGAGGGTGCGGCGCCGACCCCCTCCAAAAATATTAGAAACGTTTTTGATTCACAATCCTCGAGCACCGTGGCAAGGCTGGTCAGATCGAGGTGGAGGTGGACGAGGACGAGGATGCGAGTTTGATCGGGCGAGGCTGGGACAGGGATAAATCGTTCCAGAGCGTTCCCGAATGCCCTGAGAGCGTTCCGGAACGTTTTGTGGAGGCCGCGGCGCCCGATACATCATGCAGAATTGCCGGATTTCAGAGATCCCCGATCTATCCCTGCCCCATTTTGTCCCTTTCCTGACCTCATATTAGTTTTGGTGAGGGGGGAGGCAGAGGGAGATCTGGTCAGCTTGGCGGCATGGGTGAGGCGAGTCCTCGCGGTCAGGTCCGTCGTGGCCCATCATCCCTAGGATGAAGAGACGTGTGCCATGCTGACATGTGCAGCCCGTGGCCCAGCGTTTGCCTGCCACGTTTGCTCCAGACTGGGATTCCCTGGGGCCCAGCCTGACTCTTTGCTTCCCATTTATGTTCGATCTATCTTTGCCAGGCGTGCCCGACTGATTGCCTCGCGTGGTCGCTGTGCTCGCTGGTGACATCTCCGCCGCGTGCGCCC
Source organism: Prorocentrum cordatum (assembly GCA_963575745.1). Classification (NCBI taxonomy): domain Eukaryota; class Dinophyceae; order Prorocentrales; family Prorocentraceae; genus Prorocentrum; species Prorocentrum cordatum. Next base: position 630,038 of record CAUYUJ010018393.1, read on the forward strand.
CCCCTCCCCCCCCCCTCCGCCTGGAGCCTCGGCCCTCGACGCCTCGGCGCCCCGATCCCCATGGGGAACATTGATCCTGAGGGCCTCGCACCCTCCACCCCTGGAGATCCTCGAACCGTAGATCCTCGAAGCCTCGGTGGGCGCCAATGCCGTCGCCTTGGCGGTTCGGCGACGGGGTCCCGGGCTGGCCCGGGGAGAGCGCCACCTCTCCACAGCGCTGAGCCCGCCGCCGGCGGGTGCCCGCCCTGCCAGACGGGCGGCAGCGCGCGAAGAGAGAAACGGGAGGAGGAGGAGGAGGAGGAGGAGGAGGAGGAGGAGGAGGCGGAGGAGGAGGGAGGAGGGAGGCGGAGGAGGAGGGGGAGGAGGAGGAGGAGGAGGAGGAGAGGAGGAGGAGGAGGAGGAGGGAGGAGGAGGAGAGGAGGAGGAGGAGGGAGGAGGAGGAGGAGGAGGGGAGGAGGAGGAGGAGGAGGAGGATGAGGAGGGGGAGGAGGAGGAGGAGGCGGAGGAGGAGGAGGAGGAGGAGGAGGGGGAGGAGGAGGCGTTGTATTCTATTACAACATCTGGCGTGTGTGCCTGCTGCTGGGCGGGGCGTGCTACGGCAGACCAGCAAACCTCAGGGAATGTGTCGCCCGATTTGGGTGGGAGGCCACGAGACGAACGAGAGAGGACCTCATGACCTGTCTTCGCGGGAGGGGCACATTCATTCCCGAGGTCACGCGGCAACTCAGCGCAATGCCTCTCGCAAGCCTGACTAAACAACGCCCCTCGAAGAAAATCAAGGTGATGGATGGGCGACGCAACTCAGCACATGGGTGATCGAGCGCACTCTCTGCCGTGCTCCCCTCCCCAGGCGGTTGGCCTAGGTCGTCAGGCGGGTTGTTCCCGCCTGGAAAATCATGAGGTGGTCGGTCAGGAAGGCGCTGCACCCGTTGCTCAATCTGAGCTCTAGGCTTGCAGGGGGATGGGCAGAATTCTTAAAGCTGGCCTTTTCTCCAAACACGACCGAAAGCAGAGGGAGCTTTTCAGGATTGAAGGGCGAATGACCATTCGATGTTCAAACATGGCCAGCCTGCAACACTTCTCTTCAAGGGCAGAAACCTGGCGAATCGTTTCCTGAGTGACCCTGCCGGGTCCTTCAAGCTAGGATTGAAACAAACATTGACGCTGGGCAGACAACAAACGGTTCAAAACAAGGCTGGCCTTGTCATCGGCCAATCGGGTCCTCCGAACAAGGTCCTCAGGGATGCCAACATGTCCAGAGGCGTCCCGGCGAAAAAAATCAGCAGGCTGCTGTAAATAAAACGCAACATTACTTGTAACCAGATTCTGGCATTGGGCCTGGGTGGGGTGTCCATTAGAGCATCGAACGTCAATCGAAGCGTCACTGAGAGTCAGAACATCATGGTATGTTTTCCAGTGGTCGAGCATACTGGATTTCTGTTTTGGCCAAGAGGGGCTTGTGGGAGCCACGCGCGACCGACATGTTGCCACAATGAGCACGGCAGTGTCCAGTAGAACGCCTTGCAAGTTCGATCAACGCATAAGACAGAACTCTGTATCTTAGTCGGCAAGGTGCCGCTGGCCACGCCATCAAAAAGTCAGTGCCCACCGAAGTGGATCATCGCCCAGCCACATCGCCTCAGACGCCAATCGTTTTGATATTTTACCCCCTGACCCATCGATTCCCCAAACGCCCCCAGGCACTCTGCCCCCGCCCAAGAGGCAGTCCCACTCCCACGAGAGGACCAAGGTTGGGAGAGGTGACCAACGGAGTCAGACAGCTGGGGGAGGCCTCTCATCCAAAAGGATGCTCTATCAGATTGGCTGAAGGCGTCCTGAACCAGGTGTTGGGATTTGTCAACAGAGCTGCCCTGACTGTCCTGATTGCACGCACAACCCCAGGAACGAAGAGTCGCGGTCTCAGGCGCAACTCCACATCGAGGGCATAGGCCTCTGGTGTAGAACTTGTAGCCTGCCTGGGCTCATAGTCCGTCCAGGAACCTCCAGTTATAACATTGCGAAGCATACCAGCTGCTTCGCGAACAATGTTTCAAACTTGCGCAAATCATACCGAACCATTGTGAAATCCGTTCATCCTCCTCCTTACTAGTGCTCCGAGGCATCGTTCCAGGAAATGTTCCTCGCTGAAGAACTTGCCAGAGAGCGTGTGGAACCTCAGCGTCAGTGAATCGTACATGTGTGCCGTCTTCAAAATTCCAACTGGTTGGACTGATAGGATCAATTCGGGCGTTTATACGCAAGACGGCGACAGTAGCTGCAACATAGCCCCGGACCCTATGCCACCGATGATTGGCCCCGCGACAACAGAGTACACATGCGCCCCGTATCGGGCGAGCAACATGTTTTTCTGGTGGGGCAGACCGCTCCAAACATCAGCAAAGGTCGCGAGCTGCTCGTATCGAGGCCGAATTTGGGGGTCATCCTTGGCGGGGCTCACCAGGGCCAGAACAGAAGTGGTGCACTGGGACCCATCTCCCAGGGCAGGTCGCAGCCTGCGTGCGCATCGACCGAATTCGCCCAGGGGTATGCCCGAGGACGTGGTGGCCCCAAGATCCGACGGCCAGGAACCTAGGCTTAAAACAGCTCACGAGCACTCCCGACAGTGCGAGTAAAAAAATAACATGTGGGCTTTCTTGGAGGCCCGAGCACGTGTTTGCATGAGCTTAACAGTGAGCCTCGCTTTCCCCGTCGTGGTCATTACTCCCAGATCCCGAACACGGTCGGAGAGCTTGATGGGTAGACCAGCAGCTTGGAATCGAGCATGTAATGCACGACGCTCCGCACTGCTGCAGCACAGGGATGATGGTTCAGAGACAATGCGGTGGAGATTGCCAAGTTCATGAGTAGGAAACATGGCGGCACGGACAATGTGCTCGAGGCGGAGGAGGAGGAAGAAGGAGGAGGATAAGGAGGAAGGAGGAGGGGGGAGGAGGAGGGGGGAGGAGGAGGAAAAGGAGGCGGTGGACGAGGACGAAATCCTCGCGCACGTTGTTGCGTGGGCGGCCCCGCAAGCACGTGCCGCTCCGCGTTGAGGCGAGTTGCATCGATGAGGTGCAGAGTTCAGTTGCGCCTCGTGCTGCATGCCAGGAGGAGGAGGAGGAGGAGGAGGAGGAGGAGGAGGAGGAGGAGGAGGAGGGGAAAGAGGATGAGCAGCAAAAGGGCGAGGAGGTGGAGCAGGAGAAGGAGGAGGAGGATTTGGGCTCTGCCATGGCCTGCGGATGCCTCGGGGGCATCCTCGCAGAGCTACAGGGTCCGCCGATTGCGGCCCCGAAGTCAGCATCTGCACGGGCGGCCTTCCCTCCCTCGGCACGGCTTCCGCCGAGGGCAGCGCGGCCCCCCCTTGATCGGAGGTTTCGGCGGCGAGCGAGGGGGGAAGTGAGAAGGAGAAGGCCCTATCAGAAGGCGACGGGACTTCTCCGAAGCCCTCGCGCCTTCTGAGAAGTTTTCTGTGCATCGGGGGACTTTTTCGAGCCTTCTGAGAAGGCCCGCTCCTTCTCACTTCCCCTCCTGGTCTCGCCGCCGAAGGTTGATGGAACCCCCGCCCTGCCACGTCGATGGTCAAATTGTGCCTGCGCGGCGCTCGAGGAGGCGTTGCGGCGTTGCGCCCGTATTTTTGCCGGCCTGGGCCCGCCGGGTCTGGGACTTGGATATGTTTCCTAGGAAAGGAGTTTGCTTACAGGAGTTCGGTATACCCCCGACCCCCGACCCCCGAATTGCCCTTCATTGCACGACCAAGGAGGGTCGACGCGAAAAAGACTTAGGAGGAAGAAAGGGCGGAGGAGGAAGGGGGGGAGGAGAGATGATGATGAGGAGCAAGTCGAAGGAATATCAGTGAAGAGAAGGAGATAAAGAGCGGGTGAGAGAGGACGAAGACGAGGACGAGGATGAGTGCCCGTGATCTCTGCGGAGCTCCGTGTGATTCCGTCCGTTCGGCTACTCCGCCAGGGGCAGCGGGCGCGAACGTCATTCGATGTCAAAGCTGCGTGCGCACCACCGCAACGGCTGAGATATCGAATGGTTCGGAGATCGAGGATCCACTGCTCTTGATTGGCTTTGGCCGTCGATGGGGCCTGCGGAAGCATCTCTGGACATCCAGCGACATGGCTTTTGTTCAGCCCACAAGCGCCAGGAATCCAGGCCCCTACTGGGGTCCGTCGGTTTTCCCCAGGATCCAGCTGTGAGTACCGAAGCGCCCAGGTCACTTGCCCCCGGAAGCCGAACCTTTGAAACAAAAACGCAGGGGCGCCGATAAGAAATTGTATGATTCGAAGGCCTGGCTCTGAAGGCCCCTGTCGTGTCGGACGAAAGATGGACCTGGAGGCCCCCTGTCGTGTTTGACGAGAAAGGGGGGAGGGGATTGGGACAGAGGAGGCCGAAATCTGCTGCATGTGGCAGGTTTCAGCCCGCCTCCCGCCGCGCTGATGGAAATGCATTATCGCCCCCGGCGCCAGGGGGCGTCGAGAAAACCGGCTGCATATGGAGCTGATTCTCCTCACCCCGCCCCTATTGTAATCCCCTCACTGCCCCCGCCGCCCGCTCCGCCCCCTGGAGGAGCCCACAGGGGACTCTGAGAGTTCCCGCCGCCTCCCAGGGACTTTCCCGCGATCTCCCTCGGTCTCCCGCGACGGCGATGGCAGGTGGAAGCGTGTCAGAGGCAGGGGCAGCGGCAGACGCCAGGAGACTGAGGAGGGGCGCCGACCGCGGCCGAGGCCAGGGTTGCGTGCGGCCGAGTGCACCCAACTGCTCCGCAGATCGCCAAGGCATCTTGAGAGAATCGAGAAGGATTTGCTGCCGCTGTGATCAGCCTCCAGGCCTCGGTATCGCACAACCGATCTTCATCCCCATCCCCATCCCCTTCGAGACCCCCATTGAATTACCCCCCCCCCCCGTTGGGGATACACCCCTCGAAACCCGAAGGGAACGGCCCATATCCCCATCTAGGGGGGTAGATCGGCCAGTGAGGCCCAGGCCACGCCGCTGGGGATGGGGATCGGATAAGCGACACTCAAGGCCACAGTGCGGATTCGCTCATCATGCTGCGCCTGCCGACACGCCACTGGGCGCACGGCCACCCGACCTGGCTCGGGGGCCTCGCCGTGCCCCGGGACCCTGCACGGGAAACGTCGCAGGCCTGGAGGTTGACACCAACGCCAGTATCGGCGGTGTGCCCCCGCCGAGGGAAGAAGATCCCGATCTGGGTGATGGCGGTCGTATTCTGGCTTCCAAGTTGGCCGAAATATGACCACCAACACCGAGATCTAGGATCCTCGTTCCCCTGTGGAGGCAACCCCTGTGTTGGTGTTGGTGCCTTTTTCTGGCCTCCGAAAATGGTCGGGACTTCTGGGGACTCCGTTTTGATCAGGTCAGTGCGTGCGATCCTTGGGCATACTGGCCAGCAGGCTGGTGTGCTCAGGTCCGCCATGTGGAAGGCCACCAGGCGAGCCAAGAGTAGAGGGCGGAGATTCGACGTTGCGGTTACATGGTGCATCGCGGAAAATCACGACCAGAGCCTTTGACCCCGTCATCCTGCAGCATTTTTCAAGCCGGGTCGATGTGTGATGCTCCCAGGGCCCGACACCGGGTGAACACGCTTTTTGCACGTGGAAGGCATGCAATGACCAGATCTCAGGAGAGGTCGAGTTTCCTGCCCCCTCGCACGGGGCTCCTCCGGTGGGGCCAGGTGGAAGACGCTCGAGGTCAAGAGCCTCCCTTGGGATAGGTACTTCAAGGTCAGCCTCTCGCTTCTCAGTGCCGTTCTTTCCCCTTCGGTGGCAGTCAGAAGAGGTTGCTCGTCATAGAGAGCCCTCGTCTCGAAGAAGAGTAGTACGTAAATAAACATAAGCTGTTGGAGATCCGCGTGGATTGCTTGGATCGTCGATGGCCCCCCCAAGGGCGCCTCCTGCGCCGCCCTGGGCGCGCGGAGCGCGCCAGGCAGGGGGGTCCAGCGCCGATCCAAGAATCCACGTGGACCTCCCCGAAATGGTGTTTCTGCAGTTTCCTGTTGCTTGGTGCTTGTCCTAGAGGGCCCTCGTCGCCATAGCTGGATTCTCCTCGAAATCCTAGTCAGGGAGAGGTCCAGGGAGTATCGAAACCGGTATCTTTTTCCTCAACCCTTTTGTGTGGGGTTCTAGAGCGCTGCTGGCACAACCCAGGCGGGACCTCGCCACTCCCTGAGTGGCTGCGGACTGCGCTCGCCATTTTCGTGGGCTCCTGAGAGGTCCAGCGGAGTCGGGGAACGCGCATCCAACCGAGACCTCGCTGCTCCCTGGGTGGCTGCGAGCTGCGCCACTGTCTCCACTGGAGGTCTACCTGAGTCGGGGGATACGCAGATCCAGTCGAGACCTCTCTGCTCGCTAGGTGGCTGCGAGCTGCGTAACTGTCGCCGCTTTCGTGGGCTCCTGGGAGGTCCAGCAGAGCCAGGGGATACGCAGATCCGGCCGAGACCTTGCTGCTCCCTGGGTGGCTGCGGACTTCGCAACTGTCGCCGCTTCTGTGGGCTCCTGGAAGTTCCAGCGGAGTCGGGGTGCAGCCGTCAGGGCGCGCGCCTACATGGCGCGTGGCGCTGGCCTGTCATTCAGCGCGCGGCGCTGTTGCATCACAGAGCGCAGGGCGCTGGAGCGCCACATAGCGCATGGCGCTGTCCTCTGTGGTGCTCACTTCCCCCCCTCTCAGGCGCCTGTCGACCGCAGCGGTGGCGCGGGCGAACCGAACAGACGTAGCTCTTTCCGCTACCACGCTACCCTTACCCATATTTCTTCCGCTTCCTTCTCCATCCTCCGTGTCCTCCACTCCCCCCCTTGTTGTCCTCCTCCTTCACTTCTGTCCCCGGTCTACGTTGCACAGGTGTGCGACGCGCGTGGCCCGACATTGTTCCGCGACGCCTTCCCGAGTGCTGCATGTGTCGCAATGCTCTTTGGCAGAAGGCGCTTACATCAATAGGCGCCTATCGTGCTGAGGGGCATGGGTACGTCTCGGGTAATGTCCCCCCCAGCTGCTCCCGAATGGAAGCGCCCGATGGCTGGCATGGTCCCTCAAGCGACACCTGAGCGTTCCAGTCAGGGCTGCCTCGCGTTTGGCGCGGTCTCGCCCCTCAACGGAACCCGGCGGAAGGCAAGGCGGAAGGCGGCAGCAGTGGAACGGCGGCGGCTCCGCCGCAGGAAGGTCGGCAGAAGACCGCAGAAGTTGAAGTGAGACGTCAATCCGTATGCTTGGATTCAGGGGTGCTTTCGGGACCGGCCACCTGGGGGAAAGTGGGGCGGCCTGCATGGGGCGAGGTTTGCCCGCCGCATTGCTGGCCGATGGCGCCAGGGACGGTATTTTCTTGCTCCTTTGTTCGAGGCTACTGGGGCCTGCAATCTCGACGGGAGCCGTACGAGGTGGCGGGGGTAACTGCGTCGATGTACCAGGGTGGCAAGGGAGTGCGATCCATGGGGCTTCCGTTAGGCGACCTGCGGCTGCGGTCGCCGATCTGTCTTGAGCCTTTGCCTCCTGCTTATCCTTCTCCTCTTCCCCCTCGTCCTCGCTCGCCACGTACACTCTCGTCCTGGAAACAATAGCAGGGAGGAGCGGGGAGGAGGGTGGCTAGGTGGCTGTCTGGGGCTCTGCAAGTTGCTCCGTGGTGAGCCAGGACGCAGGAGGGCGGAGAAACAATGAGGCCCTTCTCCAACTTTCCCCGTTCTGCCTTCCTCCATCCCTCTCTCTGTCTTCCCTCCCCACCTCCTTGCGAAGAGGTAGAATAGAGAAAGGAGGGACGGGAGGAGCCAGAGGCAGAAGTATGGCGAAGAGCAGACAGGGAGGTGGAGCTGAAGGTGCCAGACGGAGCTGAGAGCCCAGATTCTGGAGTAACCAGAGGAAGAGTGGATGAGGAGGACGAGGAGGCGAAGACCAGTATCTCCCTTACAAGGCAAGCTTCGCATGCTGCATTGCCCTGTCAAGGAGGAGGAGGAGGAGGAGGAGGAGGAGGAGGACAAGGATTCTGGAGGAGGACGATCCAGGAGGAAGTTCGAGGGCCGAGACCTCCGTAGCAGGCAGGGCGAGGACCGAGAATCGAGGATCGAGGAGGAGGAGGAGGACGAGGTGGAGCAGGCTTGTGGGGCGGCCTCGGTCGCCGAGGCCCTCCGCGGAGCCCGGGACCCCGTGGGGGGCCCGGGGGGGGCTGCCGAGGGCCCCACGGAGGCCCTCGGGGGGGGCCTCTCTCGGAGGGGGGACCCAAGACCTCCAGCGCGTTGAACATGTCAATCTGGAAGGACCTCGTAGTTTTCGACCGTCAAGGAACGAATCGGGGTGCAAAAGCGGCCCCGGGGGAAGGGTCAGGACTTCCAGGGATCCCGCAGTGAAGGCATCGCATCGGATCTCTGGGCTAGTGTCGCGCCTGATTGTTTCTGTAAGTGTTCGGGCGTGTTCGTTGGCTCCTGGAGTTTTCCCTGCCTCGGGAGGCTCTCCAGCAGCTGCGCCTCGCCGAGTGCGCTGTGGGGGTGGGACCCGAGTTAGGACCCGAAAGTCGAGTGGTGTCGAGTCTGATTATTTAGATTCCTCGTGTCGGAGACCTTCCTGCGGCCCGCCGAACGAATCCAGTCCATCATAATTCGACTCTTTCGTTCGAGTTAAGTTCGACTCACGTCGACGGACGTTCGACGCAGCATCGACGTATGAGTTTAGCGAGTGTCTCCAGGAAGGCCTCCTGACCGAGCGTGTAAAATGGATGTGCGCGTAAAAGCAGCCCACCGCCGGGGGGACCTTTGGTGCGGGTCCACTGGCGCTCTTGGGTTTGGCCCACCCGCGGCACCCCAATGCCGCGCACCAGAGGTCCCTCTTGCCCAGCGTCCCTCTTGCGCGTGGCTGAGTTTGGTGCGTGCGTGTCTGCAAATGATCAGAGGCGACGATAGGGGCAAATATCCCAGGGGAGAGCAATACATGTATTCAGGTGCGCCGATGATCTATGCATTCGAGAAGGCTCCCGGGCGAATGCGCGTAATGCCCGCCCCTTGGCTATTCGCAGCTATCGTCGCCGGCGAAATGACCGAAGGTCGTGCTGCCCATCAACATCTTCAACTTCCTGACCCAGGCGCGCCACGAGAGAGCCAGGAGAGAGCGACGGCCCTGGGCACCAGCGACAATTTTCCTCCGGTTCCTCCCTGTTGGGCATCGAACGGTTACCATTCTTTGCAATCGGCATGGTTTTTCGCTCCACGTCCAGAATCGCATGAGTGTTTGTTCTTGGTCGTCCAAAGTCTCAGGCCCCTGACTGAGAGTTCTGCTGACGATGATGATGTCGAGGAGGCTGGGGAGGGGTACGATGACGGGAAGGACGTGGAGGAACAGGCGGAGGGGGGGAAGGGGTGAGGGGGATCACGACAACGCTTACGACGACAAGGCAGGGGATGGAATAGGGCAATTCGGGGAGACACATGCTCGCCCTGTCTATTCAGGTGTTCTTCCCCCATTGGAGACATCGGCAGTTCGGGGTGTTACCACTGTGACCCAGACCGAAGGATCGGTCTCGGATTTCAGTTTCAGTTCCGTTGCGCCTGCGGGCGAGGCAAAGCGACGCGATGAGGAGGAGCGATCCTTCCCCATCCAGGGCCATGCGCATGCACAATCTGCAGTGCGAGGTCCTTGAACATAGAGTTCTCAAGGTAGATCGTGAAAGGACTGGGCAGCTGGAATACTCGGTAGTTGTGCCAGTAACAAAGCAGCGGTTCCGTCATGTTGATCGGCGTGTTGGGTCACGCATGTAACATATCACGCTGGCGAGTTACACAGCATGTTGCGTTGATAGCTATTTGTTCTTGTTGGTGCGTACGCATGAATGGCTTAGCGGATTTGGTGATGTCGGTCTCATCACCTCATCGTGTCTCTCAGTAGTCGCCTAGGCTTGAGAGTTTTCAGCCGCATGCAGTGTGCGGCGGGAGCTACACTTGCCTGCTTCACATTCGTGCTGCGCGACTATCTTGCGTCGCGGCGCCATTGCCACGGCGGCGACGCGGGGTTCGACGCCGAGGAGCCTGCGCCAACACCACCGCCTGCGCCTGCGCGGGTGGAGGTGAGATGCCCAGAGAGTTGGGTGCATCCTGGCATTGTGGAGGACGTGGGTCGGCGGCTGAACGCTGAGCGGTGCGCGTGTGAGGTGCAGTGAGGCAGCGACGCCACGGACCTTGCCCTCGATACCGTGCTTTTGCCCGCCGCATGTCAACTATTCCGGCACACCGCTCACATGAATGGTCCTATAAGGAGCTCCACCTAGGACCAACATGGTGCCGTTCGCAAGCGTCCCCGCCATCGATTCCAGCACACCCCTCACACGTTTCGTGGCTCCACAGGGAGCTCCACCTAAGGCCCAAATGGAGCCGTTCGCGTGCGTATCCGCCACCCATCTCAGCACACACACACACACACACCTCACACGCGTCGTGGCGCACACTTGTCGTGGCCCCGTCGTGGGCTTCACAGAAGGCTCCAATGGTGCAGTTCGCATGCATCCCCGCCACCCATTTCGGCACACCCTTCACGCGCTTCGTGGCCTAATGGGGGGCTCCACCCAAAACATCAACGGTGCCGTGCGCATCCGCCTCCCATCCCTTCACGCCCTTCGCACGCTTCGTGGCCCCATAGGCAGCCGCACCCAAGGCCCCAGTGGTGCCGTTCGCATGCGCCCCGCCACTCCTGTCGACACACCCCTCACACGCTTCGTGGCCCCAGAGGGAGCCCCACCGAGGGCCAGAATGGAGCCGTTCGCATGCGTCCCCGCCACCCATCTCGGCACACCCTCACACGTGTCGTGGCGCACACGTGTCGTGGCCCCGTCGTGGGCTCCACAGAAGGCCCCAATGGTGCCGTTCGCATGCATCCCCGCCACCCATTTCGGCACACCCTTCACTCGTTTCGTGGCCACATAGGCAGCCGCACCCAAGGCCCCAGTGGTTCCGTTCGCATGCGCCCCCGCCACTCCTATCGACACACCCTTCACACGCTTCGTGGCCCCAGAGGGAGCCCCAACGAGAGCCCAAATGGAGCCGTTCGCATGCGTCCCCGCCACTCATTTCGGCACACCCCTCAAGCGTTCCATGGCCCCAAAGAGAGCTCCACCGAGGGACCAAGTGGTGCTGTGCGCATGCGCCCCGCCGCCCATTTTGACACACCTCTCACGCGTTTCGTGGCACCAAAGGAAGCTCCACTTAAGACCCCAATGGTGCCATTCGCATGTGTCCCCGCCACCCATTTCGGCACACCCCTCAAGCGTTTCACGGACCCAAATTGAGTTCCACCAGCGGCCCGATTGGCGACGTTCGCATGCACTTCCGCCACACATTCCGGCACACTCCTCACACGTTTCGTGGCCTCATAGGAAGCTCCACCGGTGATGTGATTCACAATCGCGGTGCTCACATCTGCATGTGGTTCGGTCCTTGGCTAGGCTAAATTTACTTTGCGGGGCCTGCCGAAGCCCCTCCCAGAGCGTGGGCACTTTCGCGACGACTGCACTCGGCCATGTAATGTGTATCGATGTGGGACGGTCGACGCGTTCAGGTGAATTGTTGTGGGGGGGCCCTTGCGTTGAAAAAAACAACCGTGGCCAGGAGGGTGAACTGACCTCAACCCCAGTGATTGCCCAGGCGCTTATTGTTGCGCGACCGCGCCCCCGCAGCAGGCACCAACACATTGGCAGCGCTGGAGGGACAGCAAGCAAGAAGTAAAAGACAACACATCACGCAAGATACAAGAAATTCGCCCAAACACATTCCCAGAGGGCCCAGTGAGAGATTGGTATACTTGCGCATGGCATATCTCAGCTCCCAGTCGAACGACCCATTCGTTGCGCAGGATATACATTCCCTTGTAAAGACCTGGCTTTATTAAGGTGTGTCTACACAACACTTTTGATTCACACTTGTTCACTGAGCTTGCTGCGCGTTCTTTCACATGGCGTTCCAGTACTTTGCATGCCGACTTCACATATCTGAGTGTTCGTGCGGTTTTTCGAATTACGTGCTTGATACGTGCCGTACTAACGCGTTCAGTCGACAAGGTCAACTCGGTCAATCCGCATCAGGCGACGGAACGGCATCTTCTGGACAGCCGCGAGGCAATCGCACAGGACAACCGCAGTTAGATCCCTCGTTGCAGTCAAGCTACTGCAAAACGGAGTATCCAATATCTCCCGCTCGCTTAAGTATAGGTCCACATCCATGGGCACGCGTGTTTGTATCACAACGTGGAATTGATATTCGTCATACTCGTGTAACCAGCGATCAACGATTACAGTACCCATCTTGCTTGCAACCCAGACGACTGCCGAACCACCTCTTCCCAGCCAGATAATAATCTGTCTGACTATGGATACACTCCACTTCTTGAATCGATGGCTTTCCATGGGATTTCCTTTGACGGGGGCAGGCCGAGCCTCAGTCTGCTCAGTCTGCTCGAAGCGACTGAGTTTCTTTTTCTCGATCTTCTTCCGACCGGTGTGCATAGCTTCGTCGTCTTCACTATTATTAATCATTCTGTTTTCCTCGCGCACCGTCAACCATGTGAATGTTGAGGACTTGTTGCGCCGAGCTCCCGCGCCCGAGTCTGGCCCTTCCTCTCCGCTCCTTCTCCGTCTTGCGTCCTCACGCCTCCCTCTTTTCTGTCAGCAGTGCCCCACTTATTTTCATCACCCTTCTTCTCCATTCCCCTCCCACTCCCCCCTAGGCAGCCATCTAAGCGGCAGAGACCTGCCCAAACCAGTTCGCGAGCTGCTGGGGGGCCGCAGTTGAAGCGCATTATTTTGGGCACAGCCCACGTCAACCCAGTCTTTACCAGGAGCCTGAATGCGCACGACGTTTCCTCGGCGAGAGTAGGGTACTGTACCCATGTGGCCGCATCATTTTCTGGCGCTCGGCCCTTCCATGACCGGGTTCGCAAGCGTTGCGCACGTGCATCCAGCAAGGGGCTGTTGTCCTTCGTAACCCCCGCACGCGTATCCAGCTCCATGTTTTCAGATTCTCGTGATGTAATTGTGCGTGGGAGGGGCGGAGGGTCGTCGTCGGCACTGGCTTCTTCTGCACACCGCTGATCCTGTTTGTATCGCGAGTAAAACGAAGCAGCGCCCATGATGTGGTGACTCATTCGATGCTTTCGCTCGGTGCTCAGTGGCCTGAAAAGGAATTTGGTGCCGCCCGCCGTCGGCTCGATTGCGTCGAGGCTCGACAGGCTGTCCTCGGCTGGGAAAATTCCCCTCGCCGATGATGCGGTGCTTGCCGGGGTTCTAGTCAGAGCTCAAGCGAGTCTCAGTCACCACCACCCCCGTCATTGTGTCCGTGTACGGATCAGCCCGCCGGATGCATCGCGAAGCTGGCGAGGCAGAAGGGCATTATTTTGCAGAGTATGTCTGGCTGCGCGTAAGATCGGCGTCACCCCAACATACTTATACTACGTATGCGTCGCCCCCCCATGGGGCGACGCGCGCACCGAGAAATCTTCTAGTATATGCGTCGTGGCGGGCACTTTCTGGCCACACCGCTCGGGAAACGATATACTACAAGATGGGTATACCATATGTTCGGGTCGGACGCGCACCTCCAAGGAGGTCATATCGTATTAGTATGCCTCTGTGCGTCCACCAAGAGTGACCCTTGGCCTGAGTGCGGGCCCGCTGGGGTTCCCCGATCGATGCATCGGCTTGCTCGCTTGGGGTTGACGTCCCGTCGCCCGCCCTCATTCCGCGCACTAGAGGTCACATTCGATTGGGGTCATTCTTGCGTGTAGCCGATGCGTTTGCAAAACAATGCACGCTCGTCTCAATGCGGCGACCCACGCGACTGAAGCGTTGCCTCCGTCGCGCGCTCTCCGACACGCCACCGTGTGTCCGTTTCGTGTCTGGCTTGCCTTCTCTTCCTTCTTGCTTCTCGTGCGACGTCCTGGCCTCGCAGTCGTCCAGAGGACTGTCTGCTTCTGGGCGGGGTTTGGGTAATGTGACGCTCCCCAGACCCTGCCGGGCACAATCTGTTGGCAGTTGTCGTCCATCTTCCATTCTCTAATGTTGGCTTTTCTTCTCCGTTTCCCCCCTTGCCCGTTGCCTCTTCATCTTCCTTCTCATCCGCCCGCAGACGTTGGGCATGTACGCGTTCCTGTTCATCTCTGTTCCCGAAATCCAGATTCTGAAGAGCATGACGATTGTGATGGTGCTGTTGTTCGCCTGGCTCCTCGTCAATGAGCGCCCCCTCGCGCTCATAATGCTGGTCCGATCCACCGTCGCCATCCTCGTCTGGCTCTGTTGATAGTAGGGGCACGCATCTACCGTGTATGGAAAATTAATGATAGCACGCACGCGCAGAACAACGGCCATGCGCACATGCGTGTATGTAGCACACAAAACCGCAACGCACACACACACACTCACCCTGCACTGCCAAGTTACGTTGTACGGAATTCCGTGCTGCGTCAACATGCCGCAATTTGGGACCGCATTGCGCACCACTTGTTCCTCGTTCTCATCGTCTCCCTGCTCATCCTCCCCATTATCTTCCTCATTATAGCTCCTCCATCTCCTCTTCCTCCTTCCCTCCTCATCCATCGATCTCGCTCTGTTTATCCCCACTGGTGACCAGGAGAAGGTGAGCAAGCTGCTGATCGCCTCAGTCCTAGTGATCGCCGTTGGCGTCTGCGTGTCAGCCGTCTTCGACAGCGACTCCAAGGCCCCGCGTCGACGAGCGGAGAAAGTTGAGAGGAGGCTGGGCTAGGGGTTTCACGAGAGGCGGGGACCACACGTCCAGACGTCGCGGGGTGCGTGGGTGTGGAGGCGGGGTGTGTGGGTGTGTGCGTGCGTCGAAGGAAAAGAGAGTATGTGTATGTGTGGATTCGTCGCCCGCGTCAATTTAAAGCGGCACTGCGCCTCCCCTTGTCGGTCATCGCTGTGTTCGGACTGTCCGTTTCCTCGTCCCACCCCTCGATGCCCATGCCAGGGTATGCGGATGGCACGGGTGATCTATGGTTTGATCTTTGCCCAACTTTATGGGGGGTTTGGCCTCTCGGCTAGACTTTCTACGCCTCGTCTTCGCTGATGCGCGCGAGGCCGCGGCGCCAAAACAAGTGCGTGTGTGTGTGATTGTGTGTGTGTGTGATTGTGTGTGCGTGTGTGTACGTGTGTGTGCGTGTGTGTATATATATATATGTGTGTGAGTGTGTGTGTGTGTGTGTGTTTGTGTGTGCGTGTGTATGTGTTGGTGTGTGTGTGTGTCCGCATGCGTTTCTTTGCCCGACTTTCTACGCCCCGCCGCTGCGCGCGTGGCCGCGGCGCCAAAAGTAATGCGTGTTTGGTGTATCGCCAGTTTGGTCATCAGGAGGCCTGCGTCGCGCCCCAGCGCAATACAGCAACCGATTGGGATACTAAGATCCCCGGGGCCGTCTTTCTCTGACATTGCACGTGACCGCATTCGGTTTCTGCCTCTTTCTGCCTGGGCCGCGACGCGCGGTATGGTCCCCGCCGCAAGCCTCCCCCGTAGCTGAGCGCCCCATCCACCTCCCGCACCACGCCCCCGGCACTGCCGCAGCGCGCGCGCGTTCTACAGCGGATGTAGCGCCTGCGTGGCGTTTTCCCGTGACCGTGGTGTTCGCAGGCTATTGGCACGCTGCTGTGGCGTTCGGGGCTCATTGCCCGTGCTCGCAGACATGCTAGGTTGCTCGCCGGATACTGTGACACCTGCAGTATCCAGCATACTGTTGTGTGCACGCATGGCTCTCGCCCCCCCGCCGACATTGGCACGCCCCTTGCACAGATCGCGCCCCATAGGGAGTTCTGCGCGCATCCGCGCGCCTATTCCGCGGCATCTTGCCCGCGATGCCGCGAATTTTCTCCCCCCCGTCGTGCGCAGGATATGGTCAAAGGGCCATGCCCTGCGCTACGTGCAGATGCATGGTGTTGGCCCCATCGTCAGGCTACTTTCTTACCAATTTGTTGAAGACCTCTTGGAGGCTACTTTTGGGGAAGAGGACCCTTCGCAAGCCTTTTGAGCGCCAAGGGGGAGCAGGAGGACACCAGTGTGCCCGAAAAGGGTTCAAAGGCCATGGGCAGTCGCATTCATCTTCGCACGCACGCCACGACACATTAGCCTAAGAAAACATACCCTTGAAATCCCGTTTTCTCAACAAGCGGTCTGTGCCTGGGAATCTACATAACCCTGGGTCCTAAAGGAGTAAGAGACATTACACTCGAAGCCTTTCTCGTCGGCGCCAACCTTCGGCAGTTCCCTTCAGACCTGCAGACTCGTTGCCTGAACCGAATGGTTCGCCTGAAACCCTTCTGCTCCGTATGATGATGTAGCTCCACTGTAATAGTTATGGCAATGAAGAAACCGTTCATGCTCCCGTTTAATCAAGTAATCGATCATTCCATATTTGGACACCGTAAGAGATGAAGAAACCTTTCTTTCTGAATCCTGGAACATGTTGCCCAACTTTGTGAACCCACGAAACCAAAACCACAGCGGCACACAATGAGAGCTTCGGATATAATTGTATCTTCGCTTATGAAAAAATAACAAACTTGGCATACAGGATTGCTCAAGGAGTATGTACCGAACCTTACACTTAAACAACTGTCCAAATATTTGATCATTCAATGCCTGGACACCCTTGGAATACGACGGGGAATCATTCAGACTGCTATCGTAAAGTATCCAACACCATGAAGGGAACGCAGTGAATCAGGATCACATTCAAGCAGAAACACTCAAACAATCCTAACAGCTACTTCAGCTGGAGAATACTACAGGTTCTCTGTATTGGGAAACTAGCGCGCTGAATGCTTACAGGACGTTCAAATACTCAACACAGTCCGTAGCCATTTGGGCTCAAGCAGCAGGGGCCACTCGGGAGGGGCTTTGCGGACGCCCACCTTGGCACCGAGCTGGCCACCAGAGCGCGCTCTCTCGACACCGTCCAGCTCCGACAGCCTGCCGCCGGCATGGCGTGCACCCCGGCCGAGTCCCGGCTCGCTCCCCTCGGCAACACCTTCGAGACGTTCGGGCCCCCGCCCCGCCGCCAGGCGCGCAGCCGCAGCTTCGCTGGTTACGTCCCTTACAGCCTTCAGGAGCAGCGCGGCCGCTCCGGCTCGCGGTCATCAAGTCCGCACGCCCCGGTCTCGTCCGAGCTGGTCTCCACGTGCGGCAGCAACACCGTGGAGAGCCTCGAGCCCGAGGTCTACATGAGCGAGCCGTGGCCCGACACGGATGACGAAGACGACGAGTGCAATTGGTCGCCGAGCAGCCACTTGGCTACGATCCCACTCGTTCAGATGGCCACCAGCGATGGAATGGGTGCGACACCGTACTGTATCTGTACGCATGGCGACGGTCTCCTGGGTGAATGTCGCTTTGACGGTTTCTCTTCTGGCGGTCAATTTGGCAACCCGGCTGCGATGACCTCGTGGGAGACAATGTCATTCACTACGTTGCCCGTGTCCGACCCATCCTGCTTGGGCGAGGCGGGGTCGTCGCCGATGGCTGAGTACTGGGCAGGAGCATCTCCACCCCTGGGAGCGTGGACCGAGCAGCCTGGGGCAGCGCTCCTCGAGCTTGAGTTCGAGGGCCTGCCGTCGCCGCTGCCGCCGCCGGCGGAGCAGGCGCGGGACAGCACGGAGATCGCAGAAGCCCTGCCAACGCGCCCGAGCGGGGCCCCAGGTCTCGGCCCAGGCGAAGGCAGCCTGCTCGAGAGGGACAGGGCTGGCAGACGGCAGCCAGCCGCACCCCGTGCGCCAGGCGGGGCGTCGGGGGTGACGACCCTGATGCTGCGCAACCTGCCCAAATGGCTGACGCAGGACAACCTCGTGAGTGAGATCCACCTCGGCGGCTTCGAGGGCCGGCTCGACTTCTGCTACATGCCTCGGGATCTGAATTCCAAGCTGGGCCGCGGGCACGGGTTTGTCAACTTCACGACCCCCGCTGCGGCGGTCGAGTTCCAGGGCGCGTGGCACCAGAAGAAGCAGTGGTCCATGGTGTCGCAGATCCAGGCGCCAATAAACATCTCCACCGCCGCCGTCCAGGGCCTCGCCGCAAACATGGGGAACCCGAAGAGGCTGCGCGTGCGCAACCCGCTCAACAAGCCATTCGTGCTGGAGGGCAAAGCCAACGATCTGGGCGCCAACCCCGACGGCCAGTGAGGTCCGCAGTTGCTCCGACCAGCGTCCAGCAGCCAGTCTGCTCGCGCAGCGCTCCGCCGCGCGCACGAAGCTGAGGCAGTGAGGCGCCCCACCTGGCGCCAATGCAGCGGCCGTCGCCCCTAGCGCGCAGGGTTGCGCGCGGGGAGTACGGGGCGAGTGTGGTGGGGGGGATGCGGGGGGGTTGTGGCTGAGGGATGAGGCGGTGTAGGAGGGAGGTACGGTTGCTCGCGAATGTCTTCGGCAGGACGACCGATTAAGCACACACTTTCGTAGCTGGTTGCTCGAAAAGGAGAGGCCAAGGGGTTGAATTCCTTGTGCGCC
>CAUYUJ010018393.1:653515-771015 GCA_963575745.1 Prorocentrum cordatum
ACCACCCTGCGTCTCAAAGAACGACGAGCCTCTGCAACCTTCCTTTCTGAGCCTCGGCTCTTCAATCCAACTCCCTCCCCCCCCCCTGCGCAACTGAAGTTTCCATGCGTCTCCGGCTCAGGTTTCGTCGACGAGCGGGCCCCTGGACCTCTCGGCCCTTTCCCCTGGTGGGTCGTCTATCCAGAGTCGTTCTCCTCGACGCTCCAGAACATTTGGAAACGGCCCCCATGACGCCAAACAGTGGCAGGCCGGCCGTTTCGATTTGTTCCTCCGAGCACCAGGTGTCCGGGATGGAGGCTGCGCGCTGCGTACGTTTGGATCCCCACTTCCTGCCAGAGGTCCGTGCCCCTATGGGCCCCGAACGACCCCGTGGACACAGGGTGTTTCTTGTGCGGATGCCCCCCGCACTGCGCGTAGAAGGTGACCGTGTATCCACGGGATCGCGCCCTCAAGTCCAGTCCGCGAGGTCGTCAATATGGATACGTTCGCCTCTCGTGCGTGTGTCGGCGCTGGGTGGAAAACTGGCCCAATCCTGCCCAATCTGGCTTGGTTTCCCTTACTCATCTGACGCAGTCTTGGGCTCAAGCTGGGCTGATCCGGCCTGTTGGCCCAATATTGTGGTCGCGCTTCGGCAGCCTGCTCCTGCTGCTTTCCTGTAGTTTTGTTTTGCTGATTTTCCAGACCTGCACCTTGACCTCCAGTCATAACAACACGAGACTTGCAGAGTGTGTCTTCTCGGGTGGAAGTACTCCTCAGAATACTTTCTGGTGTAGCGGTCTGCACGAAGGCCTCCCAGGAGCTGCCTCCCGACGCCCCCCGAGGTTGGCGGCGGCACCAGCCTCTCCCACACCGTCATCGGCGTGACCCTGATGGTCCTGGCCAGCACCTTCGAGGCGCGGGGCGCCCTCTGCCTGCCTGCAGCACTCTCCTCGCCCAGACCTGCAACCCCAGTGCGGAGGCCTGCCGTCGTCTTCGGCCCCTCGCCGGGCCCTGCGGCCTTCAAAGCACGTCTCTTCATGCGAAGCTGGCCTCGTGGAAAGGGCTGGGATTTCTAGAACCCCCGCATATCGGTGCTCAAGGGACGGGGGTCAATGCAAACGGGGGTCAGTGAGAGCGCCGGATCTTGCAGGATCCTGCAGGGCCAGGGATGCACTGACACTGGCTTGGGTGCAGGATCCTGCAGGATCTTGCAGGATCCTGCAAAGCTTGACTGGCCTGGGTCTGGATTGACCCGGGTCAGTAGAACCCGAACAAAACACGTCTCTTCATGTGAAGTTGGCCTCGGGGAAGGTGCTGGGATTTCCAGGGACCCCGCACAGTCGAGGTCGATCAGTAGGTCGACCCTGTCAACTCAAGGGTAGTCTTGTGCCCTGTGTTTCGCGACCCATGCTGTCTACGTTCTTATGGCAATGTGGCCCTCGGAAGGGCCTTGTGTCCTCCCGCGTGTCCTCTCCCATCAACCCCGACTGCATCGAAGAAATCAGCATGAGGAACCTCAGGGATTGCAGCCGGCACCTTTAGCAGACGAGGCGGGCCTGCCAGCGGGCGCCTCGCGGATTGTTCGCTTTCTCCCGGCTGACCTCGGGATCCGTCGGCGCGCCCAACGAAGTTTTTCAAATGGCCAGGATGGTGGCTGGGGCGCCGGTGGTTGAGCCGATGTGCGGGAACCGCTCGAGGCATCGAAACGTGAGCCCGAAATTTCTGACCACCATGTCGTAATTCCAGATGTTGGTTAGCGGGGCGGGGGGCCCTCTGCACAACCAGCGGACCACCGTGTAGATTACGGAGTGGTGTTCTTTAGATTTGTTTGGGTACCGTGCAATTGCGTAGGCAGAGCAGCAACAACCATCGCACCAGCCACCGAGCCGTCCACTACAAGAAGCCGAACATCGATACGGGAAGTGCGCCATCCGATTTATCCACGCAAGGTTGCTGATCGTCTTGTCTGAGTGTAGTGGATCTTGACCAACACGCGCGGGATCACCCAAATTCGGCGGCGAGCGAGGGGGGGAAGTGAGAAGGGGCGGACCTTCTTTGAAGGCTCTCGGAAGTCTCCCGGCCTCCTGAGAAAATTGCGACACCTCCCCCGGGAACGCAGAGAACCTTCCAGCAGGCGCGTGTGGGCTCCTGAGAAACCCCGCCGCCTTCCGAGAAGGCCCTCTCCTTCTCGCTTCCCCCCCTCGCCCGCTGCCGACCAGTGGGCCCTCCGCGCGCCCTCCCCCACGCGGCCGCACAGGTCGGAGCCGCGCCCCGGCCCCCAAGGCCCTGGCCGCTCTTCGCCTCCCCGTGCCTGCCTCGCTCCGCCGGGCGTCCAGCGCCGCACCACCTCCATACGGGGCGTGAAAACGACCACAGCCACTGCTTTTCTTTTGTTGCCGCCTTCCAGCCCGCAGAAACAAAGCAGTGGTTGTGGTCATTTTCGTTGAGCTTGGCACCAGGGAAATGACCACAACCACTGCTTCTTTTTCGGCCGGCTGGAAGGTGGCGCAAACAAGAAGAAGTGGCTGTGGTCATTTTCCCGTCCCGCATTCCAAACGCCCGCGCCGATCGGATTACGTAAACCCCTGCTTGGAGTCAAGAAAACTCTACGCCGAGAAAGTGGATTATCCCGGCAAAGCAACCTAACAGCGATGTATAGAAGCATATATGAAAGCATTCCCCTTAAGATTCAAATGAAAATCCAGTTGTAGAATTCTGCTGTTCTCGCAGTCGTAGTCGCATTCGCGATGACAGTCGCAGCGGCAACGGCAGTCGCAGTCACAGCCTCAACCTCAGCCTGCCTCAGCCTCAGCCTCAGCCTGCCTCAGACTCAGCCTGCCTCAGCCTCAGCCTCAGCCTGCTTCAGCCTCAGCCTCAGTCTGCCTTCAGCCTCGGCCTCAGCCTCAGCCTCAGCCTCAGCCTGCATCAGCCTCAGCCTCAGCCTCAGCCTGCCTCAGCTCAGCCTGCCTCAGCCTCAGCCTCAGCCTCAGCCTGCTTCAGCCTCAGCCTCAGTCTGCCTTCAGCCTCGGCCTCAGCCTCAGCCTGCCTCAGCCTCAGCCTGCCTCGGCCGCAGCATCAGCCTGCCTCAGCATTCAAAATGTGGCCCGGGAATGGAGTTCTGGGAAGTCGAAGAACACGAAGTGGCCTACAGTTGGCTCCGGGCATTCAGAATGTGGCCCGGGAATGGAGTTCTGGGAACTTGAAGAACACGAAGTGGCGTACAGTTGGCTCCGGCCATCCAAAATGTGGCCCGGGAATGGAGTTTTGGGAAATCGAAGAACACGAAGTGGCCTACAGTTGGCTCCGGGCATCCAAAATGTGGCCCGGGAATGGAGTTCTGGGAAGTCGAAGAGCACGAAGTGGCTTACAGTTGGCTCCGGGCATACAGAATGTGGCCCGGGAATGGACATCTGGGAGGTCGTAAAGCACGAAGTGTGTGACTGTTTGCAAAAAACGAATGCGGCGGCAGCCGCGGCGGCAGCCTGTCCGGGTCCCGCCCAGACCCTCCTGAGGAGTCATGATGCTTTCTTTTGAGACCACTAGAAACTTATCAGCAAGAGCTGTTAAGTAAAACCTCCTCCTCCTCCTCCTCCTGGTGGTCCTCGTTCTCCTCCTCCTGGTGCTCTCCCCCCCCTTCCTCCTCCTCCTCCTCCTCGTCCTCCTCCTCCTCCTCCTCCTCCTCTCCTCCTCCTCCTCCTCCTCCTCCTCCTCCTCCTGGTAGTCCTCCCCCTCCCCTCCTCCTCCTCCTCCTCTTCCTGGTCGTCCTCCTCCTCCTGGTCGTCCTCCTCCTCCTCCTCCTCCTCCTCCTGCTCGTCCTTCTTCTCCTGCTCCTCCTGCTCCTCGTCCTGCTCCTGCTCGTCCTCGTCCTCCTGGTCTTGCTCGTCCTCCTCCTCGTCGTGCTCTTGCCCCTGCTGAAAATGTGGCCCAGGAATGGGAGTTCTGGGAAGTCGAAGAGCACGAAGTGGCCTACAGTTGGCTCCGGGCATTCAAAATGTGGCCCGGGAATGGAGTTCTGGGAACTCGAAGAGCACGAAGTGGCCTACAGTTGGCTCCGGGCATTCAAAATGTGGCCCGGGAATGGAGTTCTGGGAAGTCGAAGAGCACGAAGTGGCTTACAGTTGGCTCCGGGCATTCAGAATGTGGCCCGGGAATGGAGTTCTGGGAGGTCGAAGAGCACGAAGTGTGTGACTGTTAGCTTAAAGCGACTTCTGCGGCACCCTGTCCGGCACCCGCCCAGACCCCCCTGTGGAGTCATCTGCTACTCTCTTTTGACACCACTAGAAACCTATTAGAACAATCTGTTAGGTAATTTCACTCCAGGCGTTCTCTGAAAGACTACACACGGACGTCCCACGAAGAAGCGGGGCCCGAAGAGAACGCCGAAGGGAAGTCCAGATTCTTGGTTGTTGTGGGAACCTGGAGCCCATGCGCAGTGATTATTATTCTTCCTGTTTTTCTTATTCTTAGAATTATCCAGATATTGCTTCATCGCCTGAGACATCGTCGAAACAACGAAATGCTGAAAAGGCGGATTTAGAACCATGCATGTTTAAACTGAGCTTTTCGTCTGGGACATCTCCAGAAAGTGGGCAGGATCACGGCAGCCAAACACATAGAAGCATTGCAGAACGCGCGAGAGCACGGCTGAACACACAGGAGCGCGGCAGAACACACAGGAGCACGGCAGAACCCAAAGAACACACAGGAACATGGCAGAACAAATAGGAGCATGGCAGAACACAGGAGCACAGCATAACACAGGAGCACGAGGAACACGGCAAAACACACAGAATACGCAGGAGCACGGCAGAACACTCAGGAGCATGGCAGAACACGCATGTGCATCCGTAGCCATGTTGATTCATGGCCATGGAACACCTGACGACCGCAAGTCGTCCGCGGCGTTCCGAGTGCGAGGGTCTCCTCGTTTGGGGCCAGTGCAATTCGTTGTTTCGCTCCCTGCTGTCTCCGCGCGGAGGCGCGACCAGTCGGCTAGCGCGGCAGTGGCCATGGCGCGCTCCTCGCGCAGCGGCGGCGGTGGCAGCAGGCGCAGCAAGACGTACTGGATGTGCAGCTGCGGTGGTTGGAAATGGGACTGGCGCACCACGTGCCTCGGCTGCGGCTACGCGGCACCGCCTTGGGCGCTGGATGCTGCAGCGGCCAGAGCCAGGCCCCAGGCGGACAAGGACGGCTGGGTGGATCAGCCACGAGGGCGCCGTGCCCAGCGACAGGCCCGCAGTGCGGCTACGAGTGCGGCCCCCGCTAAGTCGCAGACCTCGGCATCGGGCGGCAGTGGGACGCCCAGCGGCAGCGGCGCCACGGCGATCGAGAGGCTGCAGGTAGCAGTCGAGCAGCTGGAGGCGCTGCAGGCGGAGCCGCCCGACGGAGTTGACAGCTGCTTCACCGACGTCGTCACCAGCCAGCTGGAGGCCAAGCGCGCCGAGCTGGTCGAGGCCCATCGGGCAGCAGCGGAGCAGAAGGCGTCCTCCCTGCCGCTGTCGACGCTGCTCCACAAGGAGGCGAACGCCACAAACAAGGGCGAGAAGCGGCTCCGAGCCGCGCGCCAGAGCCTGGAGAAGAAACAAGCGGCGCGCGACCTCGCCGAGGCCCAGCTCCAGAAGGCCCGGCAGGAGCTGGCGCAGCTCGGCACGGAGGTGGAGGAAGCCTCCCGTGCGTTCCGCGCCCTCGAGGAGGATGCCCGAGTGGAGGCCGAGGCGCAGCGGTGTCAGCGCGCGGCAGAGTGGGCAGGGTCCAGCCAGGTCCCTGGGCTCCTCTTGCAGCTGGACAAGCTGCCCGAGGCTTGGGGCTCCAGCAACTTCGAGGTGGCGCGGGCAGCCATTCGTGCCCAGGTGGAGGCTGTGCGCACGCAGCTCGCTCAAGCCCCTGCGGCACCAAGGAGAGCGCCATGGGCTGAGTCATGCCCCATGGACGAGGTCAGCAGCGGGGGCGGCAACCACGCAGGAGGCACCGAGCCCTGGCAGCCGCAGAGCGCCGCGGAGCGCGGCCAGGCAGAGCGTCGCGGCGACGCCCGCGGCGAGTGGCCGAAGGTCGCCCAGGCGTGCAAGCGGGAGCTGGTGGCCGAGGCTGCTGACCTGGCCCCTCTTGCTTCTCGCCTTGCTGGGCCCGCCGCTAGGAGCTGCAGCGGAGGTGCGAGGCCAGGGCGGTCGTGCTTTTAGCCACGCCAGAGCGACGGAGCCGAGGCAGCGTGCAGGCGGTGGCGCCGATGCGGCCCGCATGGGCGGCAGGCGGCCCCTCGACCCCGGGAGAGCGCAGGGCCCACTGGCGCCAGTCCGACCGGCAACGGCAGCTCAGGACGTCCGACGCGGGCTCGAGGTGCTCGGGATCAACGGCAACACCTGGAGGAGGAGCCTGGAGGTCATCGAGGCCTTTCCTTCTCGGCACGGTGCCCTGCTGCACCTGGTGATGCTCCAGGGGACCCGCTTGGCTCCGCACCGCCTGGAGGCAGCTAGAGGAGCAGCGCGCCGCCTGGGATATACAGCCTTCCTCCACGCGGCGGCGCCCACGGACAAGGAAGGCCCGCTGGCGAACTCAGGCGGCGTGGCGGCCCTGGTGCGCAGCGACCTGCAGGCAGCGGAGATAGCCTGGATGGTTCCGAGCGACCTGAGGCATCGCATGATTGGGGTCACAGTGTCCACCGCGTCAGGCCTGCAGCTCCTGGCGTGCTCGCTGTATCTGCAGGGCGCCCTGGGGCCCAAGGGCATCGACCTCGACATCTTCGCCGCCTTCGGCGACATGGTGCTCTCCGAAGGCATGCCCTGGCTCGCGCAGGGCGACTTCAACGTGGAGCCAGGCACGCTGCACGAGTTGGGCTGGCCCAGAGTGCGGCGCGGCACGTACCTGGTGCCTGCCGAGTGCACATGCGTTGCCCAAGGTGCTGAGCATGTGTACGACTGGCTCGTGAGCCCCTCTGCCCGGCCCATGGGGTAAGAGAGGCCTCAGCTCTGGATGGCTTTGGGCTGTGCCCCCACAGGCCCGTGAGGCTGCTGCTGCAGGACGTGAGACCAGACGCCCTGGTGCAAGTGCTGGTCCGACCTGGTCGTTTCCCTGATGTCGACGCAGCTGCTTGCCGACCGCGCGATGCTGCTGCAGTCCTGGTGCGCCGCCGCGTGGGGCGCACTCGCTGGCAGGTGGGGCCCCGCAGCTGGACCTGGGAGGTGGGCTCCCGACCGAGTGGCCCCCGCGAGGCCGCTCGGCAGTGGATCCAAGTCGTCGAGAGCACCTTGGTGGGGATCCACGGCATCGATGACGGCGACCTGCACAGGTACCTGGGGCGTTCCGAAGGGCCCAAGATTGTCCTCGAGCCCCTCAGCGCCGTGGTCAAGCGCGAGTACCGCCACCGGCACTCGGCCCTCACCCGCGCCATCCGCCAGGCCCTCGACGTGGCGCTCCAGAGGCTCACAGCGGACAGGACGCAGCGTTGGCAGCCCGCGCGCGAGACTTGGCACGAGCGGCAGGTGGAGCGGGTCCTCGCCGATGTGGAGGCGGCCACTGTCGCAGCTTGCGAGAAAGACGATGTCGAGGCCCTCGAGTTCGACACTAGCGAGTGAGGCGGCCTCGTTAGCCAAGCTGGTCTTCATGGAGACCCAGAGGCGACTGCAGTGCTGCAACGGCGCCTCGCGAGCTCCCAGAAGCGAGATGGAAGCAAGAGCTCGGCCTCCTGGAGGGCATGGGCCAAGGAGGCGGTGCAGAAGGGCGGCAGGCTGGCCCACAGGCTTGCCAAGGCTGTGCCGCCCCCGCAGGTGGTGGACCCCGACACTGGCAGACCCTTGGCAGGCATGCTGGCTGTCGGGCAGCTGGAGGCCAACTGGCAGGCCCTCTGGCAGCAGGAGGGCTTCAAGTCAGGAGCTGGAGTTGGCAGCTGGGACGTCCAAGGTTCGACGTTGCCGCCCCTCAGCCTGGAGATGTTGCAGGCTGTCTGCAAGCGCTACTCGCCGACGGCGGGCCTGGGGGCTGACCAGCTCCACCCGCGGCAGCTGCTGCTGCTCCCAGTGGCCTTGCAATCGCTCTGCCTGGACCTCCTGGAGGCCTGCGAGGAGCAGCCCCAGGCCTTGGGCGCCCAGGCCGCCATGATGGTCTTCATTCCCAAGTCGGACGGTGGAGTCCGACCGATAGCGCTGGTCCCGCTGCTCATGCGCACCTGGAGCCGCCTGAGGCAGCCAATATGTGCGCTGTGGGAGGCGGAGCACGACTGCCGTTTCTTTTGGGGCAAGGCCGACCGTGGGTGCGAGAAGGCAGGGTGGCTGCACAACGCCTTTGCCGCCTTCGCGCGGGAGAATTGGTTTGCCGCCGCCAGCCTCTTTTTGGACAGCATCAAGTTCTACGAGAACCTGCGGCACGACGTCCTGTGGCAGTGCGGGATCGAGCACGGCTTCATTTTGAAGCTGCTGCGAGGCCTGCTCGTACTCTACCAGAGCCCGCGTTTCATTTGCTTCGTGGGCATGGCCACTGAGTCTTTCACCACCTGCGGGACGGTCCTGGCGGGGTGTGCGTGTGCAACCACAGTGGCCAAACTGCCCGTGCTTGCTGCCCTCCGATCTGCCTCTGCGGGAGGCAGGCCGCTTGTGGTCGCGCGCAACGTCGTCGATGACATCGCGCTGCAGGCAGTCGGCGCGGAGCGGCTGGTCGCTGCGCAGCTGGGCACGGCTGGGCTGGAAGTGGCCTGTATCCTCCGTGGTCAGCACCTGCCCATCAGTGCCGACGACCTTCCTCGCCTCGAGTCCCAGCCTTGGGCGTCAGCTGGGCGAGTACTGGAGGTCGCAGGGCTGGACCTTCCGAAAGACTTTGCAGGCCAGGAACCTCGGCGCGGACGCCACCATCACGAGGCGAGGAGTGCATGAGGGCCAGGTACGAGCTGCTGGAGCACTCCGCCGCGCACGCAGGCTGGGCTGCTTGCGCGCCGCTGGCGTGGATGTGGACCTCATCCACATGGCTGGACCCACAGCCAGCATGGCGTGGGGGCGCACAGCCACGGGCATCGCTGACGGCGAGCTGCACAGCTGGAGGCTCGCCGCATGCCGCAGCGCAGGAGCGCCCCCCATGGGCGCTGCACTTGGGCTTCGCATGCGCTGCGCCGAGCTCAGGAGGAGGCGTGACCTGGACACTGCAGTCCTCGCGGCTGCCCATGCGGCCCAGATGCTGGCGAGCCTCCTGCAGTCCGCCGAGCTGCCGCACAGGATGATGGCGCGGGGGCTGGAGTCGGCGGCAGCCAGGCACGCGGGTGCCGACGCGCTGTGGAAGCACTGCGCCTTCGCCATCGACGCGGCAGTGCTGACTCTCGCACGGATCGGCTGGCACTTCAAGTCCGAGCGGTACCTCGTCGCGGACTTCGGCGACGAGCTCGACCTCTTGCTCCTCGGGCCTCGGGAGCTAGGCCTGGAGGCTGACTTCGGCGCTAGGCGTCCCTCCGATCGCCACGAGATGCGGAAGCTCAGCCACGACCCCCTCTTGCAGCGGCCACTGTACTGGGACGCCATCGGACGGCTACTCGGGCCAGACAGCGAGCTGAGCGTGAGGGGGCAGAATGCGCTCGGGGCCTACATCTCCAACGCGCACTGGACTCAGGCCAGGCTCTTTGATGCAGGAGAGCGGGGGCACGCGCGTTGTTGCCGCTGCGGGGCCGATCGAGGCACCTTGTGGCACCGCCTGTTCGAGTGCCCTGTGCTGGAGCCCCAGCGGCGCGACGGAGTGTCCGCACGGCTGAAGAGGTGCGCAGAGCGAGCGCGGGCCCACGGGGAGTGCTCAGGCGAGAACTTCGCCCGCTGTTGGCTGCCTGCCCCAGAGCCGCCACAGGGTCGCCGCACAGACGCTATGTGGGTGCAGTGGGTCTGTAGGCCAGCCGATGATAAGCTCAACGGCAAGCTGTACCTTGATGGCTCGGCCCTCGAGCCGCAGTTCAGTGCTTTACGCCGCGCGGGCTGGGCCATTGCACAGTGCGACGACGACGGCAACCTAGTCGCAGGGGTCTACGGCACCGTCAGGCGAGACCTCTGCCCGCAGCAGACGGCCAAGGATGGCGAGGACCTCGCAGTATGGATGCCCGCCACCTTCGCAGGGCCAGCGGCTGAGGAGGTCAACATCGACTGCAGCTCCACCGTGACCTGCCTGCGCAGAGGACGTGCATACGCCACGGCGCCCAGCAGGGCCAATGCCCATCTGCGGGGCAGGATCCTGGCGCGCCTCGAGCCAGGAACTTTCGAGGTGAAGAAGGTGCCAGCCCACTGTTCGAGGCAGGCAGTGCTCGACGGGCTCCTGACGGAGGCCCAGCGGCGTGGCAACGAGCATGCTGATCGCCTTGCCAAGATGGGTGCCCAGTTGCATGCGGTGGACAGGCAGACGGTTGGCGAGCACCACGCGTTGGCGGAGATCGTGCTGGAGCTCGGGCGCTGGACCTGTCGGGCAGCCATCCTCTGGCAGGACATCGCGGCCAAGGATTGCGAAGGGCTCCCCCCTGCGGCTGAGCGGCGCCAGGTACGCTTCGCCGCTGCCGAGGCGTCGCAGGCGGCAGAGGAGGCCGCTAGTTCCGCGCCGAGGGCCAAGCGGCCGCGCCTGGAGAGCGCTCTCTCGGCTGGCAGCAGCTCTGCCGCCCTCTCGGCCAGCGCTGTAGCCTTCAGCATCCTGGGGCACGCCCTCTCCTACGCCTGCGCTGGAGAAGGCGACGAAGCCCAAGAGCTCGTGGCGTGCACCAAGTGCGGCGCCTACATGACGTTGGGAAGTCGCTCTGGGGCGAGGCCTCGCCTCAAGGAGCGGCGCCCAGGCGACAAGGCCGACAAAGGGGGCAGGAACCAGCGCAGCCTGTGGCTTCGGGGACTCCATCCTGGCGGCAGGAGACAGGAAGGGCCCCGAACCGCCAGGCACAGAGTGAAAGGAGAGGGCATCCCTGCTCTGCGCTCGCAGGGGCCACTGCCTGAGCATGCGCAGGAGCGGTGCCTGGAGTGGCTTGGCATCGCAGTGGAGCCAGCGGTCGACCCCTCGGCGGCGGCGAGCACAGCAGGCAGCGCCCCTGCAGCGGCCGCGGCGCCCGTCGAGGCGGAGGGCCTAGGCGTAGCCCCCGCTGCCGCACCCACCGCGGCCGCCGCCGCCAGCCAGCCTCTGCGGCGCCCAGCTGCGGCGAGAGCTGGCCTCCTCGGGGCGTTCGGAGTCACGGAAGAGGAGCTCGCCGCCGCGGCCCATGCAGCGGTCGGAGCCCTTGAAGACCGCAGGGTGCGCCGCCGCATGGCACGCCGTGGCGATCCGCCCGTGAGTGAGTGAAATAGTGCATCGGTGTGGCCAGCGCCTGCTGCTCCCCTGTGCGAGTAGGCTTCCGCCGCCCTCGGTGCCCGCTTGGACTCGGCCTCTTTCGGGCACGCGGGCCTCGCCTGGCCCTGTCTGCGTTCTGGCCACCACATGCCTTGAAGGCCCCGTCTTTAATTTTAATTTTAACTTTAACACGCATCTGCATGACAGAATACACAGACGATTCAGGAACACTGCAGAACACACAGGAGCATGGCAGAACATTCAGGGGCACGGCAGAATTCGGGAGCAGGAGGAGCATTGCAGAGCACGGCAGATCACATAGCAGCACGGCAGAACACGCAGGAGCGTGGCAGGACACACAGGAGCACGGCAGAGCACACAAAACACATAGGAACACAGCAGAACAAGCAGGAGCGCGGTAGAACACACAGAAGAACGACAGCACACACAGGAACACGGCAGCACACACAGGAGCACGGCAGAGTTGACGGCAGAAATCCGTAGCCATTTTGGCTCAAGCCTGCCTCGGGCGCGCGCGGGCGGGCTCGAGAAATGGCGGCGGCGGGCTGCCCCTCGCTGTGGCGCCCTTCTTCACGGCGCGCATTGGAGGCCTTGCGCCTCGGCCCGACGGCCGCTCGCCGAGCGGCCCGCGGCCGCGCGCGGGTGGCCGCCCGCGCTAAGTGCGCGCGGCTGCGGGGGGCGCTGGACCTGCGGGGCGCGGCGCGCGGGGCCGACGGCATCTCTGTCGAGGCCGCCCGCCGCGAGGAGCTGGCCAGGCCCTCCCTTTTGGCGCGGCTCCGCGGCGAGCCCGAGAGCGGGGCCAAGCGCCTGGTGCGCAACGTCTCGCAGCACGCGAAGCAGTGCCCGCAGGCAGGCGCCCCCCTTTCGGAGTGGAGGGCTGCGCAGCGCGGAGGCCGCCTGGATGGTGGAGCCGGCGCCGTTGCTGCTGGAGGCCCCATCATTTGCGAGGTGGAGCTGTGCATCGGCGAGCCGCCCGTGGAGCTCCCGCCGGCGCAGCCCAGGCTACGCCGGGAGGCGGCCCCGTTCTGGCCGCGTCGACCACTGGGGCGGTGGGACTGGCCGGCTGACGTCGACGCGCTGCTGGAAGGTCTGGGCGCGGTAGCCGACGGCGTTGTGCACAGCGTGCTGCCCGAGCACGACTCGGTGCATGATGCGAGCGTGGAGAGCGATGCTGGGGGCGGCGCTGCGGGCGCTGGGCCGCCGCCGCCGCCGCCGACAGCGTCTGCTCGCAGTATCTCGGGAGCGGACGGGTCTGCCGTGGGCCTGCTGGGAAGCGGTGCTGCGAGCGCTGGAGCGCCGCCGCCGCGGGCCCGCGCGGCTGGAGACGTCGTCGGAGGAGAGCGCCGCGTTGATAGCGACGGCGACGGGAGCCTGTTCGAACACGCAGGTGCCGCCCTCGGAGTACAAGGGATCCCTGGAGGCACTGCTGGCCGTGTGCCGCTGCCTCCCGTCTCGGGACCTGGTTCCGTCGAGCTGGCCGCGCAGTTTGTCGAGTGCGGGCTGGAGTCCGACTCTGCCTCCGTGCCCGCGGCCGTGAGCGCGACTGGGGCTGGCGCAGGCGCGCCCGAGGTGGCCGCCGCCTGCTCGGCCAGCGCTGCGCCTGGAGGCCGCGAGTCCGCCGTGCAGCAGTACCTGATCAGGCATCCTGCGGCGATCCCACGTGGAGGCCGCGAGCCCGCGGGCCCTCGCGGGGCGGCCCGGCGGCGCGCTTGGGAGGCGGTCGCCCGCGCCTGGCTCGAGGCACCAGCCGCGGGCGGGCATGCGGAGGCCGACGCGGGTGCAGCGGGGAGCTCGGGCTCGGATGCGGGTCCGTGCTCTAGTGGGGCGGACGCCGCCTCTGCCCGCCGCTGGGCTGCAAGCTACAGAAGCTCGATTTCGTCTTCGAGGGGGGCGGACTTCGAGGAGGAGGAGTTCGTCTCGGATGGCAGCGATTACGGCTTCGATTACGGCCCCGTGGAGCAGGACTTCGACGTTCTTGCCCGCACGAGGGCCAGCGACAAAGCTTGGCGGGCTGCCCAGGTAACCCGACTGAGGGCCTGGGATGAAGCTTGGGAGGCCTGCCTCGAGGAATCGATCGAGGAGGAGCCACAGGATTTCTTCGAGTCTTGGTAGGGAGTGCGTGAGGCGGGCAGTTGCATTCTGTATGTAGATCTCTTCTCGCCTAGTGGTGCGGCCTCGGTGGAGGCCCAGTGCGGCCCCGCGGGGAGAGGCGGCCCTAGGCGGCCCCTCTCGGGAGGGCGTGTCTCGGGTGGCGCTTGGTGCCCCTGGAGGCCCCTCGGCCCCTTTCTTTTCCTCCCCCCTCTTGCCTTGAAGGCCCCGTCTTTAACTTTAAGTTGACGGCAGAACGCGCAGGAACATGGCAGACCACATAGGAGCACACGCAGAATCACAAGGAGCACAGCAGAACACACAGATGACACAGGAGCACGGCAGGATACACAGGCGCGCGGCAGATCACACACAAAACACATAGGAGCACGGCAGAACAAGCAGCAGCACGGCGAACACACACAGAAGCACGGCACATTACATAGGAGCACGGCAGAACGCACAGGAGCACGGCAGAACACACAGGAGCACGGCAGAACACGCAGAACATTTCCGTAGCCATTTTGGCTCAAGGCCATGGAGCACCCGACGACCGCGGGTCGTCCGCGGCGTTCCGAGCGCGAGGGGCTCCTCGCTTTGGGCCAGTGCACTCGTTTGTTCTCCTTGTTTTCGCTGAGCAGAGGCGCAATCGCTCAGACCTTGCGCCTGGGGCCATGGCGCGCTCCTCGCGAGGCGGCAGAGGGGGCAAGCGCAGCAGGCCGCGCTGGATGCGCAGCTGCGGAAGTTGGAACTGGGACTGGCGTACCTCCTGCCTCAGCTGTGGGCATGCGGCGCCGCCCTGGGCCACGGGGGCAACGCTGGCGGCGGAGAAGCCCAGGGCCGACAAGGGCGGCTGGGTGGACCAGCCGAGGGGGCGCAAGGCCCAGCGGCAGGCCCGCAGCGCTGCTTCGCGAGCGGCATCCGCCAAGTCGCAGACCTCGGCTTCAGCGGCCAGTGGGGCGCCCAGTGGCGGTGGAGTCACGGCGATCGAGAGGCTACAGGCGACGGTCGAGCAGCTGGAGGCGCTGCAGGCAGGGCCGCCCGAGGGCGTCGACGGCAGCTTCGCCGGCGTCGTGGCCAGCCAGCTGGAGTCGAAGCGGGCTGAGCTGGCCAGGGCCCAGCAGGCAGCAGCAGAGCAGAAGGCCGCCTCCATGCCGAGGTCGACGCTGCTGCACAAGGAAGCCAACGCCATCAGTCAGTCGGAGAAGCGGCTCCGCGCAGCCCGCCAGGACATGGAGCAGAAGCAGGTGGCGCGCGACCTCGCGGAGGCCCAGCTCCAGAAGGCCCAGGAGGCGCTGGCGGAGCGGGATGGCGCGCTGGAGGAGGCCAGCAGGGCGCTCCAGGTCCTTGAGGAAGCTGCCCGTGAGGAGGCGGAGGCGCGGGAGCGCCAGCGGGCAGCAGAGCGGGCAGGAGCTAGCCAGGTCCCAGGGCTCCTCCCGCAGCTGGGCAAGCTGCCAGAGGCTTGGGCCCCCAGCAACTTCGAGGTCGCCCGGGCGGCCATCCGCGCCCAGATGGAGGCAGTGCGAGCGCAGCTGGCTGGGCCCCCCCTGGCCCCCACGCATGCGCCGCAGGCGGAGTCCTGCCCCATGGACGAGATCAGCAGCGACGACGGCAACGACGGCAACCTCGCAGGCAGCGGCGGCCCCTGGCTGCCCCAGGCCGCATCTGAGCGCGGCCAAGCCGAGCGGTACGGCAACACGCTCGGCGAGTGGCCGCAGGTGGCGCAGGCCTGCAAGCGGGAGCTGGCAGCCGAGGCGGCGGACCTGGCCCCTTTGGCTGCTCGCCCCGCTGGCCACGCTGCTGGGGGCAAGGGCACAGGATGCCCTCCAGCGCAGGGGCAGGCCCTGTGAGGCCCGCGCTGCGGGGCCACGCCAGCCTGGCGGTGGGTGCGCCGAGGCGGCGGGCCTGCGCTGCGCCCTGGTGCCCAAAGGGGCCAGCCCCAGCATCTTCGCAGCCTGCGGCGACATCGAGCTCTCCGCGGGCGTGCCCTGGCTGGAGCAGGGCAACTCCGACATGGAGCCAGGCGCGCTGCCCGAGTTGGGACGGCCCAGAGGGCTTGTCCGCCCAGTCTGTCTCCCTGGCGACGCTGCCGCAGTTCGCCGACCCCGCGAAGAAGGGGCTTTTCAGGAGCCCAGCCGCGTGGAGTGCTCTCGTTGGCAGGTGGAGCCTCGCGTCTGGGCCTGGGAGGTGGGCCCCCACCAGTGCGGCCCCAAGGAGGCGGCGTGCCAGTGGATTCAGGTCGTCGTGAGCACCTTGGTGGGGGTCCACGGCGTCAACGACAGTGACCTGCGCGAGTCCCTGGGGCAGGCAGAGAGGCCCATGGCGGCCAGCGCGGCCCGCGGCGCGGTGAACAGGCGCGAGTGCCGCCACGGAGAGTCGGCCCCCGCCCGCGCCATGAGCCTGGCCCTCGGGGTAGTGCGGCAGGGGCGCGCAGCTGACTGGAAGCGGCACTGGCAGCCCTCGCGCGGGACTCGGTGCTTTTGGCATTGGGGGCATTGGCTGGATGATGTTGAGGCGGCTACCACAGCAGCCCGCGTGGTAAACGAGTTCGGGTCCCTCGAGTTCGACACTAGCGAGAGGGGCGATCTCGGTGGCCAAGCTGGAGTACTTGAGCGCCCCGAGGCAATGACAGAGAAGTGGGGCCCGCTGCAGCCAGGCGGGCTGCCGCGCGGGAGGCGCGGCGTGGGCTCGGAGGAGGCAGCAGCCAGGCGCGCCTGCGGCACCGCAGGGGGGCGCTGTGCCTCGCCCACCGTTGCAGTCGTGCAGCCCCTGGTGCAGCGCGGCTGGTACCTCGAGTCGGAGCGGCGCAAGGCAGCGGCCCCGATGGCGTGATCGAGTCCGCGCTTCTCGGGCCCCAGGCGCTGCGCATCAAAGATGGCGGCGGACTCGACAGCGAGCAGTGCGTATTTGGCTCGGCCCCGGGCGGTGGGGGGCCCCCGCCTGCTGACGGGATCGGCCAGGCGCAGTCGGCGGCGGCAGCGGGGCCCCATCAGGCTGGAGAGGCTCTCGGCGGCGGCGCCCCTGCCACGCGGGCCCGCCTTGTGGGCAGCAGCTCGACGGGGAGCGGCGCGGCCGCCCTTTCGGCCGCCGCTGTCGCCTTCAGCGTCCTGGGGCACGTGCTCGGTCACGCCTGCGCGGGCGAAGGCGAGGACACCCGGGAGATCGTAGCGTGCACCAGGCGTGGCGCCTACAGAGTGCTGGGCAGCCGCGCAGGTGGCAAGTCTCGCCTGAGGGCGCAGTGCCCAGGGCCCAGTCGCCTGACGAACAAGTCGGGCAGGAACCAGCGCAGCCTGCGGGAGCGAGGGCTCCATCCTGGTGGCAGGCTGCGAGCGGGCAAGCAGGGCGTCAGAGCAGAAGGCACCCCTGCCTTGCGCTCGCAGGGGCCAGTGCCAGGGCCCGCCCAGGAGCGCTACCTGCAGTGGCTTGGCATGGAGGCGGAGCGCTCAGGCGGAGCCGTAGCCGCGGCCAGCATTTCGGGCAGTGGCCCTGCGGTTCCCGCAGCAGTACAGGGAGACGAGGCGTCGGCGGCCATCGGCGGCCAGCCTGCCCCTGCAGCGGCCAGGCCCGAGTGCGGGCGCCCTCGGAACTGGCGAAGCCGCAGAGGAGGAGCTCGCAGCCGCGGACGCCGCGCCAAGCGGCGGCCTGATGAGCCGCAGGGTCCGCCGCCGCCTGGCGCGCCGTGGCTCGACACAACTGGAGCTCTACCTGGAGTGGCTCGGCAGTGAGGCGGAGCCTACAGGCGGAGCCTCGACCGCGGCCGGCAGCCCGAGCAGCGGCCCAGCGGCTCCCGCGGCTGAGCAGGCAGTGGGGACGGCGAGGCTTGCTGCCGCGAGCAGCACGGCGAGCGGAAGGCAGCAAGTGAGCCGGTTGGTCAGCCGCCTTCTGGCTCACCGCAGCTCGCCGTCCGCGAGTGAGTGAGTAAGGCATAAGCATCGTTCGCTCTCGTGTGTTGCCCTTGGGTGTGTAGGCACGCGAGGCGCGCTCTGCTGTGAGGGGCTCCTGTGTACTGTCGCAGTCGAGTTCCCTTGGAGCGGTGGCCCAAGGCGGCCCCGCTGGGAGTCCGTGAGGAGGCCCAAGGTGGCCCTTCTCGGGTGGGTGGCCCTGCGGGGCTCCCGCGGGCGGCGGCCCCAGGCGGCCCCCCCGTGCTGGCGTGTCTTTGGCCTTTGGCCCACCTCTTTGCCTTGAAGGCCCCGTCTTTAACTTTAACACGCAGAACATGTATTCACACAGCTGCACCCACAGGCACACGTACATTGGCACACACAGGCACAAGCACACGCAGACGCATACACAGACACATACATTCAGGCACACACGCGCACACACAGAGAGGCAACATACGTTCACGCAGACCGCAGGAGCACGGCAGAGCAGCACGGCATAATACAGAAGTGCCGCAGACCACCATTCAGGGACACATATGCACAGATTCCAAGCACGCACGCGCACGCGCAAACGCACGGAGACCACGATATATCTGCGCGGCAGGCCAACAACATAGCATACTTCACATACCAAGTGGACACAAACGACGCTTCCCGCGCTTGTCCGCTCAGGTTTCTCAGAATCGCGATTTCGCTGGAGACATATCTCGAAACATTGAAATCTTCGCGACACGGCGATCAACAAGAAGAAGCGTTTCGCTCGAGACGTTTTCAAACAACTGATCGCCACGAATTTCGTGATTCGGAGAAAAATTGGCGTTTCGCCAGGGACATCCTAGCCAAAATGGGATGTCGGCAGAGGTGTATTGCTACACTTTATATCGAAATAGCGCGCTCGCTAAGGACATCCTCAGAAAATGATTGGCAGCACGACTAAGCCCAACAAAATTACCCCAGTGCGACCCTACCTAGAAGTTGGATCCCCTAGGAAAGCAACATTAATTGCTATGATATGCTATGATATGATATGCTATGCTGCGCTATGCTATGATATGCTATGCCATCCTATGCTAAGCTATGCAATGTCATGCTGCGCTGTGCTATGCTCTGCTATGCTATGCTATGCTATGCTATGCTGCGGTGTGCTGTGCTGTGTTGCGCTACGCTATGCTATACTATGCTATGCTATACTGCGCTATGCTGTGCTATGCTGGGCTTTGCTATGATATGCTGCGCTGTGCTGTGCTGTGCTACGCTCTGCTATGCTATGCTGTGCTCTGCTATGCTAAAGCTCATCGAAGCTAAGATGACGTTAAGCTAAGCTAAGCTACAACTGAGGTAATATAAAGCTAAGCTAAGGCAAGATGAACAAAGCTAAGCTAAGATAAGATAAGCAACGCGAAGCTAAGGGACACCTGGGGAACCTCGGGGCGGATGCCGGGGGAACCGCCCAGGGCGAGCCCCAATGCCCGGTCTTTTAAGCTTAGCTATGCTATGCTGAGCTGCGCTATGCGATGCTATGCTATGCTATGCTATGCTGCACTATGCTATGCTATGCTTGACTATGCTATACTATGCTATGTTATGCTAATGCAGCGCTGCGCTATGCTAAGTTAAGCTAAGCTAAGCTAACCCTCCAAACATAGCCTAGGTAGGGAATTACACCAATGA
The DNA here is from genome assembly GCA_963575745.1 of Prorocentrum cordatum. Classification (NCBI taxonomy): domain Eukaryota; class Dinophyceae; order Prorocentrales; family Prorocentraceae; genus Prorocentrum; species Prorocentrum cordatum. The sequence goes on from CAUYUJ010018393.1 coordinate 672,415, forward strand.
TATGATATGCGACGCTGCGCTATGCTACGCTATGCTATGCTATCCTGTTCTCTGCTACGCTGAAACTCAGCGAAGCTAAGATGAAGGTCAGCTAGCTAAGATAAGTTTGAGCTAAGATGAAGCTAAGCTAAGCTAAGATGAAATAAGCCAAGCTAATATGAGAGACGCAACGCTAAGCTAAGGGGACGTAACTGGGGGAACCGCGGGGCGGATACTGGGGGAACCGCCCGGGGCGAGTTGCATTGCCCGGCCCTTTAAGCATACCGAGTAAGAACCCTTCTAGGCAGAGCCTAGGTAGGGAAAAGAGCACGGCAGAACATTTGCGTTTCCTTGGGGGGCACCCTCAACAGAATGAGATGTTGTCACAATATCGTCTTGACATCGTTCCTGAAGTGCTTCAAGATGAAGAAATGCGAGCCCCAAAATGACCCACATATGGCTCGAATAGCGCCCTGAAGTCGACCGAACGTCACGATTTCGCGATGGTGCAGTGAGTGAGTGGGCTTCGGTGAGTGAGAGGCCGTGAGTGAGTGAAAGATGTGCATCGGTGAGGCTCGCGCCAGCTGCTCCCCGTGGTGAGTAGGCTTCCGTCGCCCTCGGTGCTCGCTTGGGGACTCGGCTTCTCTCGGGAACGTGTGTCCCGTCTGGCCTTGTCCCTGTTTTCCTGGCCACCGCTTGCCTTGAAGGCCTCGTCTTTAAATTTAACTTTAACTCGCAGGAGCATGGCAGAACCTAACGAATACACGGTAGCATAGCAGAACACACAGGAGCAGGGCAGAACGCACAGGAGCACGGCAGAACACGCAGGAGCATGACAGATCCCCAACGACTACACGTGAGCATAGCAAAACACACAGGAACACGGCAGGACACATTGGAACACGGCAGACCACGTAGGATCACGAGGAGCATGGCAGAACACCCAGCATACACATGAACACGGCGGAACACGTAGAAACACGGCTGAACACGCAGAATCGCTCCAGACCGCGCAGGAGCATGGAACAGTTTATAGGAACACGGCAGAGCACGCAGGACCACGGCAGAACATGCGTGAGCACGGGAGACCAAGCAAAGGCACGGAAGAACACGCATGAGCGCGGCAGACAAAGAACTTTTGGGGCCATGGCAGAACACAGGGGAGCACACAGGAGTAGGAGCACGGCAGAGCACGGCATAACACACATAATACATGGGAGCACGGCGGGATACATAGGTACACGGCAGAACACGCAGAATCACGGCAGAACCCACCGAACATAGGAGCACCGCAGAACAGACATGAGCACCGCATAACACGCAGGAGCACGGCAGAGCACGCAGGAGCGCGGGAGAACACGCATGAGTAAGGCAGAGCACACAGGAGCACGGCAGACCACGCAGGAGAACGAGGAACATTGCAGAACACACGGAATACATAGGAGCACGGCAGAACACACAGGAGCTTGGCAGAACAGACAGGGGCGCGGCAGAACACACAAATCGCATAGGAGGACGGCAGAACAAGCAGCAGCACGGCAGAACACACAGAGCACGGCAGAACACGCAGGTGCACGGCAGGACACATAGAAGCACGGCGGAGCAGGACCATGGCATAACATTCAGGAACACGGCAGAATACACAGGAACACGGCAGAACACGCAGGCGCACGGCAAAACACCCAGAACATCTATTCACGCAGCCGCACGCACAGGCACACGCACACAGGCACACGCACACACAGGCACACGCACACGCACACGCCCACACGCGGACACATACACACACGCACACACACACACACACACGCACACACACACACATACACGCACACACAGTGAGGCAACATACGTTCACGCAGACCGCAGGAGCACAGCAGAGCAGCACGGCACACCGTAGCAGTGCCGCAGACAACCACGCACGGACGCACATGCACATATTCCACGCACGCACGCGCACGCGCAAACGCGCGCACGTCACGACATACTTGCACAGCGCATAATAAGAACGTAGGATATCTCATAAGCCCAGGGCACAAAATGACGCTTCCCGTTCTTGTCTGGTCAGGTTGTTGATGGAATGTCCCTTCTTTGGAAGGGGTCCTGAAGGGGACTCCGAGAGCACTTGGAGCCGTCTGGTGGCCTTGGAGGCCATCGTGGAGTATCGGGGGACCTCTTGGAACCATCTTGTGCGAACAAGGAACCCCCTGACACACCGCGAATCCCTAAAACAGCTGTGGGGGGGGAGGGAGAGGGTACCCCCACCGAAGGAAGAGGGTTTGGGACGAGGAACGGAAGACCTCATTAGACCCCAAGGGCTGGCAGGATTCAACCCCCTCCCTTCGCGACTGACATTCGGCGCGCCCGGAATCCGTTACCAAACATCTCCAGTCGCGGATGATTTGGCTAGGTTCATCTTTGCTCTTTGTTGTTGGTCCTCCAAGTCGCCCTCTCAGACCGGCAACACCTTGACCAATCAACACGGACTTATGTTGTCGCTTCCGGCCGAGATCTGAAGGCCCTTTCCAGGCGTCGGAACCGTCAACACGACGACTCATGATGGAAAGCCAGATCAGAGGCAAGGGTTGCGACTTCTCAGGGGGGGTCGCTTTGAAATAGCTGGGACATCGGATCTCTGGGCTTTCTGCGATTGGCTCCACCAACGGCCTGACCCTTGCTCGGGCCGGACGAAAGGGGGGGATTGGGAAAGGGGGGGTTACGAAATTTGCTGCATGCAGCTGGTTTCGGCCTCACCGAGGGGCCCATTCCTCGATACATAGCTGCCTCCGGCGCCGGGAGGCGCCGGGAAAATCAGCTACGTGAGCTGATTCTGAAACCTCCCCTTTGCTATCCCCCCCTTTCGCCCGACCCGAACTGTCCAGGCTCGATGATCGACGCTCGATCCATACCCCTGCTGCTGCTCCCCACCCTGCGCGCCAGGGGAAGCATGGCATGGATAGTTCAAAAACGTGGCCTCGGAAGCCAGGCATCAGTCCCAATCCCCGCTCTGGCTGCTCGTGGGGTCGGGGTCGCAAGCAGGGGCATGCACACGATGTCGATCGCCTGCAGGCTGCCAAGACCGTCATCAGCCAGGTCCTGATGGACAAGATGACGCTCTTCGACGGAGACCCGCGAGAGGGCGGCCGTGCCTCCCACCTGCGCGCCTCCCCTCCACTTCGTCACCCTCCGTCTCGACGGGCATCTCTGTCGACTCAGGGGCAGAGATGGCACGACCGCTGCTCTGCGCTGGTGATGATCCAGAGGTGAGGGGTTGACGCCCGCTGTGCTCGCTTCCGAGCGCCCTGCTGCATGAATACCAGCGGCCACTCCGTGAACCCCTGAAACGAAATCCAGAGCAGTGCTTTTCCCCATCCTTCCCAATTTCCCCTGGCCCGAGGAGAGGACAAGAAGAGGAGGAGGAGGAGGAGGAGGAGGAGGAGGAGGAAGAGGAGGAATGGGTTAACACGAACCTAGAGCCCCGGAGCAGGCGCAATGCTGAACAGGGTCGAGGGCAACATTTGGCACCTGCTCCTGTTCCTGGGCGTCTTTCGGGCGTGTTGATTGTATGTGTTTTGGCTAGTGCGCGTTCTCATGGAACCGCTCGTGCGTGGACTCGGACCTGTGCAAGCCGCCATTTCCCCTGGCAGCCGTCGCGGGCCAAAAAAGCCGTAAACGCGAGAGCCTGGCCCGACTGACGGCCAGAGCTGCTCCGATTCCCACCCCCTTAGAGCGCCGAGCGATGCGAGAAGCTGGGCGGGCCGCCTACGATCCGATTCGATCTTGTTCGGGCTTGACGGGATGACGGAGGGATGACGAGGAGGACGAGGCGGAGGAGGAGGAGGAGGAGCCAGGAGGTGGGATCAAGAAGCAGGAGAGGAAGAGGAGGCAGAAGAAGGGAGCGGAAGAAGAATAGCTGAGAGAGGGAGGCAAAGGAGGAGGAGGAGGAGGAGCAGCAGGAGGAGGAGTAGGAGGCAGCAGATTCTGGAAGCTGGGCCTTGCAGGAATCTACTACTCCAGCCCCACGTTCGTGCTACTCGCCGTGGTCTTCGTGGCGCCGCCAGCCGCAGCCTCACGTCCCCCCGTTGCAGCACGCTCCCTCTCCACCCTAGTTCTCTCTCTGTCTCTCTCTCTTTCTCTGTTTGTTTCTCTTTCTCTCTCTCTCTCTGTTAAGAAACTCTCTCCCGCCAAGCTGGGTCTGACAATTTCTTAATTTCGGTAGCGATTTCCCAAAAGCTGGCCCTGTTTCTTAACGCTAGCATCTTTTTCCTGATCTTCCTCCGGATCATCTGGATCTTCTCCCAGATCTTCCTCGAGACCTTCCTCTTGACCTCCCCCTAGATCTCCCCCCGATCTTCCTCCAGACCTTCCCCAGATATTCTTAGATATTCCCCAGATCTTCCTCCAGATCTACCCGGGTCTCTCTCGAGATCTCTCCTCTACATATCCCCCAGATCTTCTTCCATATGTTTTTCCAGATCTTCCCCCAGATCTTCCCCGAATCTTCGTCAAGATCTTCACCCAGATCTTCACCGGGGTCTTCCTCGAGATCTCTCCTCTAGTGTAGATGTTCCCCTGATTTTCCTTTAGATTTCCCGCCGGTCTTCGTCCAGATCCCCCGCCACATTTTTCTCCACATGGTCCTGGATGTTGTGTTTCATACGTTGCTGCAGAGCCCCCGGCCCCGCAATCGACATCATCACCGGCGCAATATTTATCGAAACCACCTAAACTGGCGCCGCGCTGCGCTAAGAAATTGCATGATTCAAAGCTGGCTCTCGCAAGAGGGCTAAGAAATTCAGCGAAGCTGGATCTCAACTTCGTGGTTACTGGCATATTTATTAACAGAAGTTTTGAGTGTAGGTATGTGTGTATACATATATATGTATGTGTATATATATATACCCTGGCTGTTTCTCTCTCGTTCTCTCTCTCTCTCTCTCTTTCTTTCTCTCTCGCTGTATATATTTTTATACACACATATGTGTGTACATATACACATGTAAAACGCATCTATTCACAAGACCCGGGGGCCGGGGGACCGGGGGCCACGACTTTGCATGGGATGGCCTTGCTGCCGGGGCCCGCCCCGAAATGGTTCTGAGACCACAAGAGAAGTGCCCAAGATGGACCGCAGGCCAGCCACGCTGTCAGACACGCTGTCCGCTCCTGATCAGTGATCGCGGGAACACTGTATTGCCCCCTCCCTCCATTATTTGTCTCTCGCTTCCTCCTTTTTTCTTTTTCTTTTTTTTTCTCTCTCTCTCTCTCTCTCTCTCTCTATATATATATATACTTATTTATATATGAAAGAGCGTGTTCTACCGCTGCTGGCGGAAAACCGGGGGGGGTCACTACCGGTTCGAACCCCTCCCCCCCCCCCCCCCCCCCTCCGGAAAACCGGGGGGGGTCACTACCGGTTCGAACCCCTCCCCCCCCCCCCCCCCCCCTGCTCATCATGAAAAGGGGGGGGTCACTACCGGTTCGAACCCCTCCCCCCCCCCCCCCCCGGATCCGGAAAACCGGGGGGGTCACTACCGGTTCGAACCCCCCCTCCCTCGAAAACCGAGTGGGGGTGCGGACAGTGGTGGGGACGGTGTTGGTGGGGACAGTGGCGAGGGGATAGCGGGGCAGTGGTGCCGACAGTGGGACAGTGGGACAGTGGTGGGGACGGTAGTGGTGGGGACAGTGGTGGGGACAATGGTGGGAACAGGGGGGGACAGAGGACAGTGGTGGTGACGGTGGTGGTGGGGACAGTGGTGTGGGGACAATGGGAATGAGGTGGAAACAGTGGGACAGTGGAGGGTACAATGGTGGTGGGGACAGTGGTGAAGGCGGTGGCGAGGACGGCGGTGGGACAATGGGACAGAGGTACAGTGGGGACAGTGGTGGGGACAGTGGGGACAGTGGTGGGAACAGTGGGACAGCTCAGTGGGACAGCGGAGGAGTCAGTGGGACAGTGGGGACAGTGGGGATAGTCGGGCAGTGGTTGGGGCCGTGGAGACAGTGGGGAGAGTGGAACCGTGGTGGGAACAGTTCTGGGGACAGCGGGGACAGTGCGACAGTGGTGGGGCCACTGGTGGGGACAGTAGGGGCGGTGGTGGAACCAGTGGGGACAGCGGTGGTGAGGACAGTGGTGCTGGGAACACCAGTGGGGGATGTGATGCGGACGGTGGTGGGGACCGGGAGTCGTTTGCTGGCGGTGAGTTGGGGCCGTGGGGAGAACAGGGAGAGTGGAACCGTGGTGGGAACAGTTCTGGGGACAGCGGGAACAGTGCGACAGTGGTGGGGCCACTGGTGGGGACAGTAGGGGCGGTGGTGGAACCAGTGGGGACAGCGGTGGTGAGGACAGTGGTGCTGGGAACACCAGTGGGGGATGTGATGCGGACGGTGGTGGGGACCGGGAGTCGTTTGCTGGCGGTGTGGGGGGGGGGGGGGGGGGGGGGGGGGGGGGGGGGGGGGGGGGGGGTGGGGGGGGGGGTTCGAACCGGTAGTGACCCCCCCCGGTTTTCCGGATCGGAGGGGGGGGGGGGGGGGGGGGAGGGGTTCGAACCGGTAGTGACCCCCCCCGGTTTTCGAGCGGGAGGGGGGGGGGGGGGGGGGGGGGGGGGGAGGGGTTAGGGGAGGGGGGGGGTTTTGCCGGGGAGGGGGGGGGGGGGGGGGGGGGGGGGGAGGGGTTCCAGCAGGGGGGGGGGGGATTTTCGGAGGGGGGGGGGGGGGGGCGGACCCCCGGGTTCCGGAGGAAAAAGTTTGCAATTTTCCATCGTAAAGCGGCGGTGGATCACGCTCTCTCTTATATATACACCTCTCTCTCATTCCCCTTCGCTGCCTCTCCTGCCTCCTAGCTGCGACCCGATGTTGGCTCTTTCTTCATTTGAGTTCCGGTTTGACCCTGTAGGGTAATCCGCCGGTGTCGCCGCAGCACTTCTTTAATCTGATAGCCGCCGCCTCGCGCCTTCTCGTGGCCTCCTTCGCCGCTCGGCTTCTGGCATGGGCCGGCTGCCGCGGGAACAGTGTAGATCGTTCACCGTCCGTGGCCCAGGGGACCCGCGGACCACCAGAGAACCCTACCAGGAATATATATATATATATATATATATACATGTGTATATGTATGTGTATATATACATGTATCCCCTCCCTATCTCTCTATATAACTTAGGGGCTGGATGAATGTATGTGTGTATGCATGCATCTATCGTTATGTATGTGTTGTTGTCCTCTGTCTCTCTCTGTCTCTCTCCCTCTCTCTCTGCCCCCCCCCCGCCCATCTCGGCAGAGCAAGCGCTTTGCCGCCGCCGCGCAGGGTGGCATGGAGGCCAAGCAGCTTTACCACTACCAGTTCAACGGCATGGTTGTGGGGCTCCCGCCGAGAATGAAAAGAAACGATGGGCATAATAGATGGGATATACCAGTATACTACACAGTCTTGATGGCGTTTGGTCACTGAACGAGGTGGACGGGGACCCACTGACGGCCAATGTTTTTTGAACAGACGCTGCTTGTACAAGGCACAACGCGACGCAGCATCGCCCTTCTAACCATGGAGGAGCGAAGCCGCGGGGGGACGGGGAGAGAGCAGGAGTGCAGAGCGAGTGAAGTCGCACCCCCGTGGGCGACCCCTCGGCCTGGGCCGAGTCGCTGGCAGTCCCACGGAGCCCTGCTCACCTATATGTTGAGCGTTCGCCAGCCTGCTGGCGAACGCCCGCAGGCCCCAGACTGTGGTGACGCCCTTCGGACAAAGGGGGCACGGCACCGGGGTGAGCTGCAGGTGATGGCGCGCCGCCCTGGCATCGCCATGAGGAGGAGGAGGAGGAGGAGGAGGAGGAGGAGGAAGAGGAGGAGGAGGAGGAGGAGGACGAGGAGGAGGAGGAGGAGGAGGAGAAGGATGATCGAGGATCGAGGATCGAGGATCGAGGATCGAGGATCCCGCGGCGACGGGTGCGCCTGCGGCCCCGCGGCCCCGCCGCCGAGAGTTGTCACGAGGTCCCCCTGGCCGCCGCCGGCGCCGTGCGCAACGGGGTGCCCTGCGGCGTCCCCGACGCCGAAGGCCTCACTCTGCCCTCGGTTTCTCACCACCCACCAAGCCACCCCAACCCAACCCGAAGGCTCAGATTTACCCTCGATTTCTAGTGGGGGGGGGTCGGGAAACATTGAAAAAACACGCGTGGAACCCTTACCCCCCCAAACCCGAAATTCGGGTCTTCGGGTTGGGTTGGGGTGGTCTGGTAGGTAGTCAGTTTCCTCGCGCTGGTTGCTTCATGGACTGACGACGACTGCCGGCATGAGTGTCCCATGATGTTGTCGTTGTTCGGGAGTCGCGCCTACGTCATGGCAGAGCGGAAGGACCCAGAAAAGCAAGGTCTGCGTTGTGCCCACACCTTCGGCGCCCACAGGATCTGAGGTCACGGCCTCCTGCGCCCTGGGCCCTGGGCGGTGGTACTTCGGTGCCCAGTAGTGGCACCGCTCCGCTCCGCTCGTTTGAGTCTCCTTTGGTGGCGGCTGTGGTCTGCCACGCGCAGAGGGGGGTAGGGGGAGGGGGAAGGCTTCTTAGAAACACCACTGCGCACTAGAAAGCGCAATCCTTGTTTGTAGATGTAAGGCCCGCGCCTTCCTAAGAAGCAACCTGCTTTCAAGACGCCTTCTCCCTTCCCCTACCCTTCGCTTAATTGGATTTGAGCGTCCAGCGGAAATGCCCTCACCCCGAGGGCGGGTCTGCGGGGGATGCGCCACGCCCAAGGAGGCGGCGACAGCACGGCCATTCAGAGGGCGGGTTGTCTTGACCAGATTTTGGCCTCCTGCTGGTGTTTTCCTTCCTTCCTTCCTTCCCCATACTCATTTCCGCGCGCCGCCAGTGTGGTTTCGGCCCCGGGGGCCCGACGTATTGGCCCCAGGAGGTCCTGACCAGTTTCCCATGGCCATCAGGGCCCCGGGGCCGGGTAAAGGCCCTTAGAATTTGATCGGGAGCCTTGGGACGGGGGTCGACTTAAACGGGGTCAGCCAGAGCGCCGGATCTTGAAGGATCTTGCAGAGCCAGGGGTGCACTGACACGGGCTTGCGTGCAGGATTTGGCGGGATCTCGCAGGATTCGGCTGGATCTTGCAAAACTTGATTGACTCGGGGTTGCATTGACCTTGGTCAATAGATCCCCACGTCGAGGACTGCCCCAAATTCGCGCCGTCCGAGAGGAGGGGGTGTAGCTAGAGTGCGGGGGGGCCGGAGATCTCATGACAAGGGCCATGCGATCTTCTAGCTGTTCAACGCGTCCCCTGGCCCCTGTCGTCCGCACACGCGCCGCGGGCCACGAGGCGCACCCCCTTTTTTGGACGCCACCCTCCTGGACGCCCCTGGGCCGTCGTGTTTTCTGGTGGGCGCTGCGAGGTTTGCTCAGCAGTGCCGAGGCATTCCCCTGTCATGTGGGCGCCCCCCCCCCCCCCCCGGGGGCGACGTGCGAGTTCTGAGATCTTTTGGTCTATGATCCGTGGGGGGGCGTTTTCTGGCATTCCCGCCCGGGTAGCAATGTGCTCTACGATGGTTGCCCCACGTGTCCAGTCCGGGCGTGCGCCTCAAGGGTGACGCATATGGTACCAAAGTGACTTTCTGCGCCCCATCCAGGGTTGAAGACAGCAAACGTCTATTGGCGCAGGTGGTCCGCCCCGGCCCCTCCCCTCTGCGGGAGGAGGACACGGGGTGAAGGAGGCGGGGAGGAGCAGGCGGAGCAGGAGGAGGAGGAGGAGGAAGAGGAGGAAGAGGAAGAGGACTAGGAGGAGGAGGGGTGGGAGAGAGGAGAGTAGGACGTGGACGACGAAGGGAGGTGGAGAGGAGGGGGAGGTCGATGAGCGGGAAAAGTGGTGAGACGAGCAGGGTAAAGAGGTGAGGGGTATGAGAGGAGGAGGGAGGATAAGCGAAGAGAAGTGGGGAGGGAGGAGGAAGAGGGAGGATGGAGGAAGGATGAAGGCAGAGAGAAGAGGGAGCAGGGAGGAGAGCCGCGGACATTCCCCCGGCCGCCGCAGGCTCCTCTTCGCCAACATGTTGTCCACAGGCGCAATCGTGCTCTCCAGCTTCTGGTCGAGCCCCTCCCCGCGCCAGAGAACCGGCATCGGCGGCCGGTCCAGGTAACTTTTCCTCCGCATCCTCCTCATCCCCCTCGCCTCCCAGGACCATTTTTAAAATATGTGCGATAATACAATACAAAGATGTTGACAAGGGTTCTGCGTTTGGGGGCTGTCAGAATGGCTTGTGACGAAAAGCCGTCCTTGGTGGAAGGGTCGGGACTCCCCGGAACCCCGTCGAGCAGAAACAACTCATCAGAACTCTGGGCCATCGTCCACCGACCTCCGTGGAGAGCGCAGACAGATCAGAAGTCAGAAAGGTCGGAGTGGAGGTTTGGAGAGCCGTGAGTTCAGAGGGTCCTGGTGGCTTCTGCAGACTAACGATTTGTTCGTATGTGTTGTAAAAGTTTCGTTGGCTTGCCGACCTGGTGCCCAGCTTTCAAGAGTATTGCGGGTATCGCGTGGAAGTTCTAGTGTTGAGAGTTCGCGTGTAGAGTTCTGGGAATCATTTTCCAAATGCTACATTTTCACGGTTTCATATACCTACATGTACATGGCGTGCCGCAAATCTGAAAGTGTCCAGATTAAATGTCATCTGGACGAGGCGGGAGCGGGAAGCACTGGGGACAGGACAGACGGGAAAACATGAATGGATGGGGGAGGAGGGGCGCGGGAAGAGTATGGCAGTGACAACATGTAGGTATACGCCTATAGGGTCTACGTCTTGCAACCCATTGCCACGACTGGCCATAGTATAGTGGTCGCGACTGCGTTCTCAGAAGTAGGACATGCTTGTCGGATCGGTCTTGGGTTGTCTTGGGGCTAATATTGCGCGTTCTTTGTGGGAACTACAGGCCGTTCGGGACCTTCCTGCTGCCGCGTTGAGAGGAGTCTTGGGGGGCATCCTGAGGCTATTTTGGGGGCCGCTTATGGCTCCGTCTTGTTTTCTCGCGGAGGCGCCCGAGAGTTTGCTTGTGGTGACTTCGGGGCCAGGAATCAGTCTACTATATTATCTTATGTTTGTCCACCACTTAGTGGCAAATGGCGGCCCTGACACAATGTGTAAGTTTGTTTTCATCACATGTCGCCCCGAGAAGCGGGCCGAACATTGTTCGCCCGTAGCTCTCGCATTGTACGACGGGTTCTTGATCGCCAGCAAGCTGAATAAAGCCCGCATCCTTCATAGCCGCCAGCAGTGGGGAGGTGATTGTTTGACGCTGGAGGCCACAGTGAGCGGCTCCTTTGACGTTGTTTTTCTGGCATTTGGTAGTGTTCGGATCCGGTCTGGCTGCGGCACCGCCGAGCGCTTCACCGCGTCGGATGCTTCGGCCTGTGTTCCTCTGCCAGCCAAGCTTGTGCATTCGTGAGCATACTGGCCGCCATGCCCTGGGCCTTCTCAGCGCACCTGCGGCTACGGTCGGGAACGTTTGCTTAGCGTGTCGCGCAGCCGGTTCTTGACCAAAACGCTTCGGAGCGACACGCTAACCACGTCCCCGTCACTCGGCGTCAACGTCTCCAACTCTTTCCATCCCCCCGCGCCGCGAAGCGCAGCGACACGCTAGCAGCTCGTAGGGCATAGCGAGTTGCTGGGGCCGCCGGCGCGACACTCTAAGCAAACGTTCCTGACGGCATTGCCCGCCCAAGATACCGCTGCCTCCATGATGGTCCTTTGTTGCGGCGAGGCCTGCCCATTGGGGCAGAGCATTGCCACCAGCGCTTGGAGGAGTTTATCGTCGTCTCCGTTAGGATGTTGCCGAACAGGCCTCGATGGTTGATTGGGGCGTGGGCTGGACGCTGCCGTCGGGTCCGTTAGCACGCTGCTACTGCCGCGCATCTCTTGGTTGTAACGACGCGTGTTCTTGGCATTAGCTACATGGTGCCAGGGGTAGTGCAATAGTAACAGCACGTCATGCGCAGTTCCACGTCCACTGGGTGTCACAAGTGTCCAGCAGGCAATGAACACGAAAACCGTTGGCCCTACCGCGATAGGGTTGTTGTTGTCATGCGTTCGTTGAGGGTTTTTTTAGTTGGGCATCCACTTGAAGAGCCCGAGAGCATGGATTGCTGAAAGCTCGTGGCGTCAGCAAGTTTGAGAAGGGAAGAGCTTGATCCAAAATTACGTCATCCTTCTCGTCTTCCTCCTTGTTCTCCTCCTCTTCCTCCGCATCCTTCTCTCCCTAACCTGCCCCTCCAGGATGTTTTGGCTGTTTACGTCTGTTGAGGTTGCTGCCAGGATGCTTACTTGTTTGACTCGGGAAGTCCTCGGGTGGGGCGTGGGCTCGGAGCTCACGTATCGGGGATCAGCGCAAACGGGGGTCAACCAATCCCCCCTGGCTGACCTGGGATTGGGAGCCACGTAGGGCCGATTCCCCCTGTCCGCCCTCCGCTGGCGTGGGCTTGTGAGCTATTAAGCAGCCGGCCGGGCTTCGCGACAGGGCCCTGGCTGACCCGGGCTAGTGAGTGCCCAATTGCCTTGCGCTGCGAGAACAGATGTTTCGCCTGAACATCCCCCCCCCTCCCTCCCCTCTCACCACCCACCAGCCCACTCCGGCCCAAGCCGAAGGCCCCCACTTGCCCTCCAGCCCAGTGGGCGGGGGGGGGGGGCGTCGGGGAACATTGGAAAAACACAGGTGGAACCCGTACGCCCCCCCAGCCCGAAGTGTGGTGACGAGCGAGCAACTCACACCCATACCCATAGGAGGGTCGACAGGAGGGGAACTGGCTATGGGTATGGGTGCGAGTTGTCGGACCCTGGGGGAAGCTTCCGTTCGAGCGGGGACCCCCATCCGACAACACGCATCCATAGCCTCCTCCGTCCCCCCTATGAGTATGGGTGCGTGTCGTTCGATCGTCATGTGGGTCTTCTGCTTGGGTCCGGGTGGCCTGGTGGGCAGGCACCCGCCTCCCTGCCTTGTCCGTGCGCCTCGTCTCGCTCCCGGCCGGCTCCGCTCCTCTGGTCGTCTGCCCGCTTTTCTTGCCACCACCCAGCCCTGCTCCTCGAGGAGCGAGGAGCGAGGAGGAGGAGGAGGAGGAGGAGAAGGAGGAGGAGCGAAGAGCGAGGAGCGAGGAGGAGCGAGGAGGAGGAGGAGCGAGGAGGAGGAGGGGGAGGAGGAGGAGGGGGGGAGGAGGAGCGGGGGGAGGCGGAAGAGGAGGGAACACATCTCGCCCATGGCCGACGCGCAATTGGTGCGCCGTTATTCTGCGCACGCGCTTCTGATAGCATATGCAGGGACACAGTTCTACAGCTTCACATGTTCAACCCCCAGACGCCACACAAGTCATCCGAATTTGAGGAAGCGGTATCCGCCGGTCGTTAAAAGTGGATATTATTCAATGCCCAAGTCTCAGTCTACTTTTAGACCCCTCCCTACTTCAAAAGTCGAACGGTTTTCCTTTTTCCCTCCTCTTCAGGGGGCGGGCAGAAGTCCAATCTGCTTCCAACGCCGTCCTAGTTCATGTTTCTACCCACCTCTTCCAGCCGACGGGTAGTCACCACATCCGCCTCAATTCTCTATCGTTTTGCTCTCCGCCTCTGCTCAGGTTCGTGAAGCTGGCCGGGGCACTGACGCTGAAGGTCGTGACACAGGACACCGCCCGCGGGCCGCAAACAAGACCAAACGACAAGGGCGCCCTCGAGGGCGTGAAGTTTTTCACGCTTCGCGGTTCGGTTCCGATTCCTCCTCATCCTCCTTTTGCCCCCTGGGGGGCCGCGCAAGGGCACGGCGTTGCTCGCGCTTCGCGCAGCGCGAAGCGCGAAGTTCGGCGCCCTTGCGACGAGGAGGAGAGAAGCAGCGCCAAGGCTCCCAGATTATATCCGAAGGGGAGAGACTATATGGAAACAAGCTTCCGGAGGTCCGCACGAATTTGCGGCGCCTTTTGCGCCGCCACTTGGCGCGCTCCGCCCGCCAGGGGTGGGGGGCCCAGCTCCGATGCAATAAGTTCAACGGGCCGTTGTTTCCTCCTCTCTCAGTAAGACAGGGTTCCGTCGCTATGTCTTTATCTCTCTCTCTCTCTCTCTCTTCCTCTTGGTCTCCTTCACTGTCCCTCCCTCCCTCGCTCTGTATTTGCTGGGAGCTGATTTGAAGGCGTAGACGCTGAACTGAAATCGACCCTCCGCGAATTGTAAGTTCGTGTTCACGTCGTTAGTGGCGCGCCTGCGTACGAGGCTGGGTGCGAGATCCCGGAGTCATCAGGGAGGGCGGATGGCGGGGACGTTTGTTTCTCACCCCGATCGCACGTCGGGCGGGAAGCGTCGGCCTTTGCCCTGGTGTCTCGATGGTGTTCTTCTGGTGTTATAATTGGCTGAGGGTGCGCGAGCGGGACTTGTGTTACAAGGATCGAACTCCGCGAAACATTGAAGCCAATGCTTTAGTACAAAGTTCAAGTTCGACGTTGCTATAGCCTTGAAGTCCGGGGAACGATTTGATAAGCTCGGCGGCAGGAAGTGCGGAACACCCAGAGCGGTTTTGAATTTTCTTGAGTTCCCGAATTGTTTTCGAGTTCTCAACAAATTGTTCCCAATTTCTCCGAACTGTTGAACTCGGTTCAATATTATTTGACGACTTGTTTTTGTAATAGTGTTCCCGAACTTTGTCAACACATCTTTTGTTTTCGCATTGCCCCTGGACTTCTGATCTTTTTGGAGCTCTAGCTTCACGTGGCGTTCGGACTCGAGTTTATAACTTTCCCTCCGCCCGAACCCAAGCCATTACTATTTCTTGTTCAGAAATGCTGCCTGTGCCCCCCCATCAGCCAATCACAACTCTTGTGTCCCGATGGTGTCCAGCCGGTTTTTCAATCGGGCCCGTGCCCCGATGGCGCCCTGATTGATGCTTGATTGTGTCCCAATATCGTCTCGATGCTGGTGGCGAGTGTGCCGACGTCGGTTGCCCATGGAGTCTCGATGACATCCCGATGGAGTGGCCTTCCATTTGCGCTGGCATCGCGTGTTTCCCCCGAGGGTTTCGGTGCCTTCGGCCACTGTGTGCTCTTCGGGTACCGGTTCAAGGTTTACCATTTCACGGTCTACAGGTCCCCGGCCTGACCTGGTTTGCTCCCCACAGCCGCGCGCACCCGCGCTCGGGCACCTCTTTGGCACGCCCGCGATGGTCTTCACGATCTGAGCGTACCCGCTTCCCCCTCCCTCCTCTCTTCCCGCGTCCCGCTTGCTGGAGGATATTCCACACCAGCCTCCACTGGCGAGGACGCACACGTGCGGCCTTGTCCCGGTAGCCAGAGGCGCGTGGCACCCAGCCAGGCTGCCTTTCGCGAAACGTCGGCCTGCAAGTGCTGCGGCGCCCGGCGGAGTCCGAACTAAGGTCCCGCGTCCCGCCGTGCCCCAGTTCGCTTCCAGCGCGCCCCGCCCTGTTCTCGCACGGCACTTGCGCCGACCTCGGCCCGCTTGCGCCCGCCGACACAGTGGTGCCCTGGTGGGTGTCCCCATTGACGTGTCGATTGTGTTCCGATGTCGCCCCGACTTTTTTCCGATGGTGCTTCAAGCCATCTGAGGCGTTGCAGGAAGGGCCTCGCCTTCGATGATCGAAGGAGTTGTCATCTCTTCCTCGGCGGAAGGCGGCTGATGGGCGGCAGAAGTAAAACGAGGCCGCCTCCGCCGGCGGTAGTTGGCGGAAGGGCGGCGGAAGAATGCCCACAGGTGGCGGATGTAAAAGGTGTACCCCCAAAGAGATGACAACATTTTATGGTTCGGGGTTTCCAGAAACCGCCAGACGGTCTTCCGATTGGCGCCTCAATTCATTTCATACTGTGTCCTGCTAGTTCCCCGATTGGTTTCTGATTGTGCCCAGATGGGTCCCGTTTGGTTCCGCGACGTGACGCCGATTGATTTAACGGTGGACATTTGGCAAAAAGAGGAGAGTTGGAGCAGGGGTGGCGGCAGGGAGGCGGAACACACAGGAGAAGGTCAACACAGACACGCCTTAGTGTGGAAGTTGTTGGTGCGTTGTTATGGTGGTCGCTTCATCACGCCGAGAAGCCAGTGGCAAACATGACACTGGCACCCCATTGCAACACACGGGGAAATAATGAACAAAACCATCCCCAACTTCATTATTCCATACCGGTTGCAAGTCGCAATGCCACGAGTGTTTCATTATTTTGTTTATGCATGTTGCTGTCTCTCCCGTCTCTATCTAGAGGTACGTGTGTATCATGTGCGTATGTGTTTCCATGTGCCTGCACCTTTACACAGTAGTGCATCGCGCCCCCTCTGTTTAATTATGAATGTTCTCTCTCTCTTTCTCGCTCTCTTTCTGTGACTCTCTCTCTCTCTCGCTCTCACTTGTTGCTTTCCTCTTCGGAATCACACATTTCACACTCTTCTGACGAGGTGACAGCACCGTCGCGAGTGATTGAACGGGAAGCGATCCAAAATTGATGGGTCCCGCACTCACACATACAGAAACGTTGCGCTCCGTTGCCCTTTATTTTCGTCAGTCCCTCCTGTTCTTCTTTGACTTATCATGCTTCGGGCGTCATGTGTGGAATGACGACGAAGGACGAGGTGAGTGGGGGGATCAAGAAGGGTGGACGGGGGGGGAGGAGGAGGAGAATGAGGAGGGGGTCTCCTGAGGACTCCGAAGGTGATTGCCCCAAGAGGCCGTTGGAGGACCCGGGATTCTGGAGGAGGAGCATGAGGAGGAGGAGGCGGAGGACGAAGGGGCCAACGAGAGGGAGGAGGAGAAGGAGGAGAAGGAGGAGGATAAAAGGATGTGGAGGATGGAGGTGGAAGGAGGAGGAGGAGGAGGAGGAGGCAGGGGCTGACCAAAGGGAGTAGGACGACTCCACCGGGAAGAGGAGAACGAGACGCAGGAGGAGGAGGGGATGAAGAGGCCGTCGAGATGCAGGAGGAGGAGGAGGAATAGGAGGAGAGGGATGATGACGAGCATTGGGGAGGAGCTGCAGGAGGAGGGCAAGAACGGGGATGGCCGTGGCGCTCTCGCAGGCGAGGTCCATCGGCCTCATCCTGTGTTCGGTTTTCTTCTTCGGGGAGTTCTGCACCGGCATGCAGTACACAGGCCCTGTCGCTGCTCTCGCGCCGTCGGTCGTCGTCGTCGTGGTCATCGTCGTCGTGGTCGTTGTCGTGGTCGTTGTCGTCATCGTCGTGGTCATGGTCGTTGTCGTCGTGGTCGTCGTAGTCGTCGTGGTCCTGGTTCTGGTCCTGATCCTGTTCGTTGTCCGTCGTCGTCGTCGGTCGGTCGTCGTTGGAGGAGGCCGAGGAAGGCCAAGGAAGTTCGAAGATGATTTTCGCAATTCCCAGCCTATCTCAAGTTGTTTCCGACCCCACGGTCTCATATATGTCCAGGATTAAGAGGCACCCGGAATTGATCCTGAGAGGAGTTTGTGGACAGGATTTTAGCGAGTTCCGATCAGGAGGCACAGGAGGCGACTCCCTTTTCCTCCGCCCTCATCCCTCCTGTCTGTCGTGTTGTATGGCAACACCTGCTTATTGGGTCTCATTTGCGACAAGGTGGCGCTTAGTGGGTGTTCCATTGGGACCGTATTTTTCCATGGCGCCATATTCGCCTCCGATCCAATAGTTCCGTTTCTCCGCCCCGGACGTGTCTTAACTAAGCATTTTGAAATATGCATTTGTGCAACCGCGCAAGTACCCTTACGATATGTTCACCAATTGTTTTCGCTCGTCGTCGTCGTCGTCGCTCCTCCTCGTGTCGGCATTGCACTTGCAGTCGTCTTGTGACGGCTTTGCAACAGGATTGCGTGTGCGGTTGCTTTACACAAGGATGGAAGGTGTGGCGGTATTCGACCATAGTTCCTTTGTTGCAGCCCAACAGAGAAGGATTCCCGTCCTGGCGGCCTTACATCAGGATTTGCCATTGTGGTGACCTTACACAAGGATTCCTTTTTGTAGCGGCCTGACGCAATGATATTCTGGTGAGGGATATCGGAGGAGCCCAGGGGGAGATAAAAACATAATCAAATCAGGCGGTAGGAGACCGCGTGATAATCTCCCTAATTATTACCACAGGATTCCACATCGTCGTCCTGGTGAGTGGTGCAACTGCTCCCCCCTTGTGTTTTCATCGCCCTTTTCCTTTTCGCCTTGGCGGAGACCCTCCTCCCGCCACCTGCTCTGCTTCCTCCTTGTCCTCCTGCCTCTTCTCCCCCATCCACCTCCCCCCCGCCACTTCTTCAAGGGCGCGCATGTAGATTTTTCTCGGCGCCGTCGCCGCCTCGGCTGGCTGGCAGGAGCGCGCTCTCCGACGGCAAGATCGCGAAACCGTCAGGGCAACCCCGTGGGCCAGGCCGCTTGGACGCGGGAGCAAGTCGTTGGGACAACCTTGCGGGCTTCGCGCGGGGGGCCGCCGTGTTCAGGCGGGAACCGACGCGACCCCAAGCTCCGCCGCCAGCTGCTCCGCCCTTGCCCAGGAGCTCCCCGCGTCCTCGTCGAACTTCAAGGGTGCCCCCCGCTGGAGCGCCGGCGGCCGTCTCTCCAGAATTTTGTTGCGTGGGCGGTCGCAGAATCCTGGTATTCCGCACGCGCATGGCGCGGGAAAACCACATGTAGAGATGCAGCCATTACTCGTCGTCCGACGTGCCCGTGTGACTTGCGTCCTCTTCCTTGCGCAGTCAGCGGGGACGCCCTCGCGCAGCGCTTGGTTTTGCGACAGCGTGGAGGTGAGGTATGGCGGCGCGGCGGGGTGAGCCTCGAGCAGCGCACGGAGAAGCCTCGAACAATGCCAGGTGAGCTCTTGTTCGCTGGGTTTGAGCATGAGAAAGATCCGCACCCGCCTCCCGGCCTGGCCATCGTGACCAGCGTTTTCGGCATCCTGCATCAGCTGTTCGGCGATCTCTCGGTAGAGCATGGACCCCTTGAAGCCGCATGCCTGCACACAACCCCCCAGACGAGGCCCCATTCGAGAAATTATCACGATTATTCCCCCTCGGGGCGCTCCAGTGTTTTTCCTGCTACACTATGCCGGTAATCGCCACGGATATCACATACATGCGTAGACTACATATATACACTCATGTATCGTATATGTGCATACATATACATATATGTATATGTGTATATCTATACACATACATGACCTCCATCTGGAAAGGGGGATTCCGCTCGAAACGTCCCTTCGGTGTGTTGAAAGTTTTGGTCGTTCGAGGCATCCGCACGATTAGCCCCCTTGGGGCGCTCACGTGTGACGCCTGCTGCAGTATGTCGGGTAGGGGGTTCCCGTTCGAATCTTCCGCGCAATTCACCCACAGATGGAGTCTTGAAGTGAGAGAGCCCCCGCTCGAGAGTTCCTCGCGATTCAGTCACACTCGAGGCCCCCGCACAAAACATCTCCGCGATTCGCCTCCGAGGGGTGCTCTTGCGCTTCGATTCCCAACTATGCGGACGACCGCAGTGGATTACTCCCGCGGAGTTGAGGCCACAACGGGCTTCCCGCTCGAGACCTCCTTACCATTGACTCACAGTCAAGGCCCCCGCCCAAGACAGCTTCACGATCAGCCCCTTGCGGTGCTCAAGTGTTTTTTCCTGCTGAAGTATGCCGATGGACTTTTCGGGTTCCTCGCGTGAGGTGTGGGCCCCATAGGCAGGGATCACCAGTCAAGGGTGCCTTGCGGTTCTGCGGCGGACGAGGTTCCCGCCGGATGTCTCTTCGATATTCGCGTGTGTGACTGAGTGTGCGTGTGCGCGTGTGACTGAGTGTGCGTGTGTGTGTGTGTGTGTGTGTGTGTGTGTGTGCGTGTGTGTGTGTGTGTGTGTATGTGAGTGACGTGGTGAGTGCGGGTTGTGGGATGTGTGTATGCGCGTAGGTGGATGTTGGGGTGTGTGAGTGAGTGCGCGAGCGAGTGTGCGCGTTGTTGTTGATGATGGTGGTGGCGGTGATGCGGTCGTGTGTTCTCCTGGTTCATGCGCGGTGCGTCCAGAGAAAACGAACTCCACCTACGATGTTGGTCGATCTTTCATCAGGAACCAGTGTGACCACTAACGTGCGCTGAATCAGGCAATGTTTTTTTTTTGGGGGGGGGGGCGAGAACACTATGAGAACACAGCGTGTTCGCACCTCGGAGGTCCATACTGTTGTGTGTTACGTGTGTGTGGCCGGGTACGGTAAGCACAAAATGTTGTAAGCACATTTTGGTTGCACCACTTTCAGCTACACTGCTGTGTTTTACCTAATGCCGGTGTCGGGCGTTGAATAAGATGTAAATGGGTATAGTGTGTGACTACTTTGCGAAGTAATGTCTTTTTGCGCGCGGCCTTACAACATATTCTGGGCCCTTCGCGCAACCCCAGCAGCCCACCCAGAAACGATGCCCTAGCGAGTTGCCCTGATCAGGGATGTGGGGAAACATGCGATTGAATACCGGGCTGGGGAATCAAGGATACCCCAAGAAGATGGAGGAGGAATCGTCGTCGGAGGAGGAGGAGGAGAAGGAGGAGGAGGAGGAGGAGGCTGAGGAGGGGGATTGGTAGAGGGAGCCGTGAAAAAGGAGGAGGGAGGAGGAGGACCAGGCGGTGGAGGAGGGCGAGCAGAATGGCCAACGGCCTCTCTGATGCCTCTCGCATTTTTTGTCGGATATGTCTTGAAATTTTCTTGGGGTCCTCTGGAGGCGCCTTGGGGGGACTCTTGGCGGTCCTGGGGGCCTCTTGGTGCGTCTTGGGTGCCTTGGAGGAGCCGCTTGGGGCATCTTGGGGGGTCTCTTGTGAGCCTCTCAGTGACCTTGTCGGAGCCTGTTGGGGCCGCCTGGGCGCCTCTTGGGGCACTCTTGGGGCACTCTTGGAGGCCTTGGGGACCATCCTGGGGCCGTTTTAGCGGAGATCGGTCAAAGAAGGGGAGGTACTATATTAGGCCCCCCCCCAAGAGGCCGACACTGGCCCAACACATACGTCAAATCAATAACGTGTTCCTTCTAGCCGATGCCTTCCTTTGGACGATCCAATCGGTCGCGCCCCCCTCCCCCCCTCCGGGCCTCGAGATAGGGTATGGGTGAGGGGTGGGCCCCTCCTCGAAGGGGAATCGGGAAGATTGAAAAGGGAAATCACTAAACCACCCACGCTTAGGAGGCTAGCGGCTAGCGGGATTTCCCTGTGTGGCGGCATCACAACCTGATTCCGTGTGTGGCGGCTGTGCGAACGGCTCTGTGTCAGTGGCGGCCTTAACAGCAGGACCCTTTCGGTGTTGGGTACAGGCAGAAGTCCTGGGGAGACATGAAACCACAATGACACGTATTTGTGGCACATGATGTGTGTTCAACCATCTTGATGCGTGGGGCGGGGAACTATTGAAACAGCGTGGTGTCGGCATTCGGTGGTCACACCAGCTGTTGTTTACATTGTTGTTGGTATCGTAATGCGTTCATACACACACACACGCCCGGATATGCAACTATACCAATATATATATATATATATATATATATATATATTCCCTTTTCTATATCTTTATAACTCCGGGGGTGCGGACCCCCGGCCCCCCCCAAACGGGACCCCCCGGATCCGTGCCACGGGGGCGGCCGAAAATCCTTTCTCCGAGGCGTGCATGCAGGCGGGCGGCAGTGCCAGATCGGTCGGCGCAGGCCCACAGAGACACCCACGACAGTCCAGGATAGCACCCGGGTAGCCTTGAAGACCCTCCGCGAGAGCCCCAAGACCGTTCTCAAAGGGGGCCCGAGAGAGCAACATCATTGAATTTCCATAGGTTTGTCGATGTTTTAAGCGTCCTCGCTTTTGCGGGTTTCCGACGCTCCCTGACCGCCCAAGAAATTCCCAAAACCGCTCCAAGACGGCCCAAGAAGCTCCCAGAGCGCGCTGAGAGCGCCCCAAGACGGTCCAAGACGCGCCCGAGATGGCCCACGAACGCTCCAAGACGGCCCAAAAACGAGCCCCAGGGGGGACCACGAACTGAAAATACGAGCCTCCCGCCCCGAAAGACCCCAAGGAAGCCCCAAGAGAGCTCCAAAGGGCTTCGGGAGGCCCCTTAAGACGTTTCGGTGAGGCTCCAAAAACATTCAAACATGTTACTTTCCCATTAGTGTTTCAATGTTTTCAGCGTCCTCGCTTTTTCGGGTTTCCCACGTTCCAAGACCGCCCAAGAAGCCCCCAAAACCGCTCCACAACGGCCCAAGGGGCTCCCAGAGCGTCCTGAAAAGCCCCAAGACGGTCCAAGACGCGCCCCAAGACGGTCCAAGACGGCCCACGAACGCTCCGAGACGGCCCAAAGAAGGGCCCCAGGGAGGACCATATAACTGAAAATACGAGCCTCCCGCCCCGAAAGGGCCCAAGGAGGCCCTAAGAGAGCTCCAAAGAGCTTCGGGAGGCTCCCTTGGAAGCTCCGGCGAAGCTCCAAAAAGCTTCCAAATCGTTCATTTCATTATGCTCATAATCCCGGGTTCGCAACCAATCTTCCGGAAATTCGGTTGCGAACCCAGGATTCCAGCTGTTTCCCGCGTGGCCCCCACTCATATATGCGCCATTCCATGCGCCCGCGGCCTCCAACTCGCAGTTTTGTTTGGCCCGTCCCAGGTTGATTGCCCCCCTTTCTGCTCTTCCTGCACTTCTCCGAAGTACGAACCAGCGAACCGCGGCTAAAGTGGAAAAAAGGATGGCACCACGGGCCAACCATTCCAAAGCTTCAAGGAACAAGGTGCATGGCGCGAAGCGCCAATGCAGCATTGTATGTATACATATAAATTATATACATATACACATACACACACATATATACATATGTATGTATGTATGTATGTATGTATGTATGTATGCATGCATGCATGCATGTATGTATGTATGTATGTATTTTTGTATGTGTGTGTTCATATATGTGTGTATGTATGTATGTATGTATGGATGTATGTATGTATGTATGTATGGATAGATGGATGGATGGATGGATGGATGGATGTGTGTATGTATGTATGTATGTGTGTGTGCATGTATGCATGCATGCATGCATGCATGCATGTATGTATGTATGTATGTATGGATGGATGGATGGATGGATGGATGGATGGATGGATGGATGGATGGATGTATGTATGTATGTATGTATGTATGTATGTATGTATGTATGTATGTGTGTGCGCGTGCGCACCGTGTGTACCAAAGCGCTTTCAGCACTCGGACTTCCAAGGCGTTGTGTTTAGCTGTGTTGTTGTTGTATTGTTCTCTACCGTCCGAAACCGTGCAATTAAGCCACAGTTTTTCCACCTCCAGCCCCCACTCCAGTATGATTGAGCACACGACGTTTCCCACCGTTCTCTTAGGAACTTGGGGGATCGATCTGGCGGTTTCGTGCTCGCCTTCGCCGCCCCGTTGCCGCCTCGTCGCCGCCCGTCGTCTGGGCGGGGTTGTCGGTCTGGCGGCTCCGTGCTCGCCGTCGCCGCCCCGTCGCCGCCTCGTCGCCGCCCGTCGTCTGGGCGGGGTTGTCGGTCTGGCGGCTCCGTGCTCGCCGTTGCCGCCCCGTCGCGGCCACGTGGCCGCCTTGCGGGACGCGCTGGAACATGCTCAGCGGTCAGCGCCACCGCGGCCGCGTCTTTCGCGCCAGACTAGCTGGCTGCCGTGCGCGCGGACCTTCGCGGGCAAGCGCCTGCCGCAGCGATGCGCCAACCAGTGCCTAGCAGTCGCGGCAGTCGCCGCCCCGTGGGTTTTGGGAGCCAAGTTGAGGGTGGGCGGGTGGGATGATTGTGCGGGCATTGTGGTTCGACATTTCAAGTTCGGCAGGGTGGATGCTCTTTTCTAGGAAATGTTTGGATCTACCCCCCCTCCCCCGGGCTAGACGGGTCAACTTTTCGCAGTGCCAGTTGTTCATTGTTCATTCGATTTCCCCCCTGTCGTCCATCCCGAACATGAATCCTCACGATCCCAGCAAGGCTGGAGTTCGATGTGCGCACGCTCGGTTATCAGAGGTCACCAGTTTTCAGAAATCCATGCAACATGTGGGACGAAGTGCGCACGCGCAAGTCGTCGCGCGCGCATGCCGAAATCCTCCAACATTTTCTGCGTCCTAAGGAATTCAACATCGAGCGTTGCGAAAACATGTGTAAGCGCACATGGTTTCGCAACGAGGCTTTTCAAAAACTTGCGCCCGCGTTTTTGCGAATCCTTACGGAAACCATCGAGTTTCAACATGTTCGGAATATGCAACTTCAACGGGCCTCTCGCGCGCATGTCGAAATCGTACGAACGCCAGCGCGCGCATTGTCGCAAGAATCGGTGCAACAAATGGGATGAAGTGCACGCGCGCGCGTCGCCGCGCGCGCACCCCGGAATAGTTCAAACATTGAAAGGGTCGTACAGCTTTCAAAAACGAGTGTCCATGTCGAATTCATTCGAACGCCCTTGCGCGCGTGCTGTGGTAGCGGGGGGGGGCGCGATCCGTTTCAAATAACACCACGCGGGCCACTCATGCCCGTCGGCCGCGCGCGCATGTCGAATCTTTCACATTTGTCCGCCGACGCGAGGACATCGTCATCGTCTTCGGCGTGATCAGCATCGGCGCCGTCACTGGCCTTGCCGCGGTCGTTCCCGACATCGTCACCAACATCGCTATTAGTATCATCGTGTCTACCGTTGTCGACGTTGCCAAGATACCGCGCCCACCCCAGCCGCCGACTCGCATTGGAGTGCCCGCTTGGATGTGCCCAGCGGTCAGCGCCACCGCGGCCGTGTCGGCCGCGCCAAACTAGCTGGCCGCTGCGCGCGCAAGCATGCGCGGGTTAGCGCGGCCGCAGAGATGCACCACGCAACACCAGACATCGATCTCAATGGCCTACGCATGGGTTTTGCGAACCAAGCTGCGTTTGGGTGGGTGTGATGAATGCGGGAGCAGCGGAGTGCGGAGTCGACAGTAGTGTTCTCCCCAAGTGAGTTGCACCACATAGATTGTTCCATGTCGATTGTACCACATGGTTTGCTTGATGCACATTGTTTGGGGCCCACGCTGGCTAACATATGTTTTGTTTGTTTCCGTTCGTTTCCCCCCGCATCCCTCACACAAGAAGAGTTACCGAGTAAGGTCGTTACACCGTAAGTCCGTTTGTAAGGCCGCCGCGAAAACAGATCGCGCGTACGGCCGCCATTAAGGGACGATTGTTGCAAGACCGCCACAACAAATAATGCCATCATGCGCCGCGAGGAACATAAATTAAACCCAGTCACCCAAATTGGGTAGATGCGTAATCCACCACAACGGAAATCAATGTCCAATGCCGCCACAAAAGGGATCGCTGCGCAACCCAGCCCAACATGAACCATATTGAAAGTGTTTCGAGCGGATTTCGTGTGCTGGAGGGATACCACAATATTCAATTTGTAATCCATCACAAAATGATAAATGTTACAATGTGCCGCAGGCATTTCATGCGTAGTGATACAGATCGAACCAAATTATGGTCCGACACGAACCAAGTCAATTTGCAACCCGTTTCAAAAGGTAATCAATGTGTATTCCGCCGAGAAAAAATGGGTGGTCCGCCACAAAAGGGTGCAATCTACAATCCGCACCAAAAAGAAAGCATCTCCAACCCGCAGCAGAAAGAAACCGTTTGTGATCCGCCACAAAACGAGTCAATTTGTGATCGCTCATAAAAAGAAGGATTTTCGTGCACATTGCGCTACAATGCAAATCTAAGGTCGCCACATCAAAAAGAAATGTGTGACCCACCAAAACATGAGACAATGCGCAATCCACGAAGACAGCAGACACAGGAGAGCGACACAAGAGAGGAGGAGGAGGAGGGAGAAAGCTTTTGTAGACGTTCCCGACCTGTGGAATTCAGAATCGGAAGGTCATCCGGGAGGATTGGAGAGAAGAGGGCGGACATGGGGAAGCGGCAACTGGTGATAGGGGAATAGGGTGAAGAACAGATGTGGGCAGTGATGGAGAATGAGCAAAGGGTAGGAAGAGGGGAGAACGATAACGATATGATGTGAAGTCTCATGGTGGACGATCTGGAGAGGGAGCGCGCTGAGAGTAGTAGTCGTAATGCGTTGCGAAAGGCTCAATCCGTAGGAGCAGGACTTTACACTAAATTCTGGCGCCGCACGCCGTGCATGGTGCATCGCATACGGTGGGCTGACTCACAACGCCATCAACGTGTAATCCGCCACGCAAGGAATCAACACTGAATTCCGTGAGTAAAAGACGTCATATGTGTGGGCCACAGCCAACAATCTTATATATATATATATATATATATATATATATATATATATATATATGTATATGTGTGAGGCCGCAATAACAATAATTATCTGTGAGGCCGCGACACGATGAATGCGATTTGGAGACAGCCGCACAACTAATCAAATTGCCCTACGCCACAGGATGCATCAAACCGTAAGGCCGCCGTAAGCGGTTCACATGTGTGAGGCCGCCGCAAAACGAATCAGTGTGAGAGGCCACCGTACATGACATGTGTTTGTTGGCCACCACAGGGGGTCGTTTCTGCAAGGCTGATTCGCAAAGGATAGGATATTGCAAACAGAAGGAGTCGTATTGTAAAGTTGCTTGCAGGGAATATATCGCAAGGCAGTCGCGATGAGAGACACCATTTCTAGGCCGCGACACACACATAGTGAGTTTGCAACCAGCATGAAAACAAGTCAATATGCAGTCATATAACAGAAATATGTGCCATCACGATAAATACGAGAACGCCACCGGAATCCATCTTTTTGAATCAGACTGGCACAGAAGGAATCACGTCGCACCCCGCACACCCAGACACACACACACACATACACCGAACGCATCGAATTGCAATCCTCCGCGAAAGGAATCAATATGCAACGCCGCCAGTAGAAGGCGGTTTCATAATAGCGGCCCGCCTCCGCTGCATTTGATTTTGTTGATGCTTGCTGTGGCTAATGCGTTGCCTTGTCCGCGTTGCAAAACAGATAGCAACATCGTTAGTTGCTTGCGCATTGGCCTATTGTTCGCGTCGGCTTGATTCACTCGTCCAATGCATCGCACTGCACCATAGTGCCGTATGCACTATGAGATATGAGGAAAACGGACGTTGGTAGCAATACTAATTGCAAAAGTTGCGTTATCCAGTGCACTTGGGTCAGACCCCCGCCCCTTTTCTCCTTCGGGGCATTTCCCAGGCCTGATTAGTACCCCCCGTCCTGTGCCACGAAAGGAATCAATGTGTAATATCACACGAGGAAGTTGGTCGAAACCCGCTACAGTAGGAATCAGCCAGTACATCCCCCATAGAAGGAGTTGTGTACCCCTTCCCACACACACACTATGATTGAACATGTCCATCCCCTGCAGAAGGTAGCGATGTGTATTACATGGAAGAAAGAGAGCAAACAGAGCGAGATGAGGAAGGACGGGAAATACAGAGCATCCGTGATGGAATTGAGCGCAGTTATGCCCCCTAAGTCGAGACATACAAACACGACCCTATCGTGACGCTTCTGGAACTGTTCGACACACACACACACACACACGTACCACCCCCTCGCAGAGTTTCTGGGTTTGCTCCTTCGGCCATCCGTGCTATGGTTCTTCTCTTCTTCCGCGAAGGTTTCCGAGTCGCTTCCATGGACGATGGAAGCCTCCAGAGGACTTCGTGAGGGCCACAGGAATGTCATTCCAAAACGATCAAGAACGCCCGAGTACCTCCTTGTCCAGACAGCTTCCGACGTCGTGTTTGTTTTTTTTCGCAGCGTGGATACCAGTTTTCGACCCCGTTCGCGACTCTCTGCGTCTCGTCTTGCGTATGTGTTTGTTTCGTCTCGGGGCCCGCCAAGGCCCCTCCAGCAGCCGAAGATGGCTAACAAGTGTCAGTTTTTTATTTTCACGACGCGAGGAATTTGGGTCCCAATGTCCTCATCTCTCCCACGCAGCCGATGTTTTGCCCTCCTGGGCCCCGCACCCCGTTCGCGTTTCCGCGGTCGCCGAGCTGTGACAGGCTACACGCTCACCCTCGTGGGCATGGGCATGTTCGATTACGCGAAGCAGGCACGTGGGGCACAATCGTCCAGAGTTGAGGACGAGGAGGATGAGGACGACGACGAAATCACAGGCACATACACGTATTCCTTAAGCAGTGCTTGTATTGGCGGCGCCCCGGCGTCGTATCGAAGAATGTGGTGAAAGAGCAGGGCCGATTTCGGTGCGGGGCAGGGTTCCTAGTTTTGTGCTCCGGGCCGGATTCTTGTGGTGGTGGGGTTTTTGGTTTAGATTTTAGGGTTTTTGGCGTTATAAGGTTTCTCGGTTCTGGAGTTCTTGGCTACGGCCAAGGACCCGTTGGCTGTTTACCACCCTGGTCAGAGAGAGTAACGAGCACACATCAGAGAGTAGGGAGCAGAGTTGAGAGATAGAGAGAGAGAGAGCGAGGGAGAGAGATAGACATAGAGGGTGAGAGAGAGAGAGAGCGAGAGACATCGATCGAGAAAAAGGTAGACACATGGAACAACGTAGATATACCTATATACATGTAGTATGTTTGCATGTATGTGCATATCTATATGGTATGTGTAGCACCCTGCAATTACTGATAAGAGTGAACTGTGCGGCGGGATCGTCGGCAGTCTGCGAGGCTCTGAAGAAGCCTGCCGCAGGCGCCGAGTTTGTTTTGCATTGCAAAACGGGCCCGACGCAGGCGACGAATCTTCGTCAAATCAAAGTTGGTGGGTCGCGGAGTCGGTCGCGGGTGTGTCGCCAGTGAGGGCGACAACAGTGGCCATTTCATTCTGATATTTTGGATGAGACAAGAAGGATATGGAGAGAGGGTGAGAAAGAGAGAGACAGACAGAGGGACAGGTAACGAGAGAGAGAGAGAGAACAACAACAATAGCGAGCGAGAGAGGGAGAGAGAGCGCATGTATTTGAGGGAGCAGAACAAGTTGATAGGGCAGATAAGGAAAGAGCATCTTGTGGGTGCACGCTTGAAGGAACTCAGGTGGGGCTTAGAGTAGGAGCCTCCCGCGGCCCTCCAGGAGGGCCTCTTGGAGCTCTCTTGGGCCGTCTTCGGAGCCCCTTGAGTTTTTTTGGTGCGATATTTGGCAGTGTTGGGGGCCTCTGCGGCCATCTTGTATCCATATCCTAGCCGCGTGGATTCAGATTCGCCGTCTTGAGACCGTCACGGAGGCCAGCTCGGGCCATCTGGCTGACCTTGGAGCCATCTTGAGGCCATATGCCAGCCACTTTGTACAAGGAAAGCTCGTGGGACGTGCAGCCAGTTTGGTTGGCCGAAGGCAACTGGGAACCCTTCTGGACGAACCTGAGTTGGTTGACAAATCCGACCTGTCAGGCACCGCTTGCGAGCAGACGTGGGCGGATTGTCTACGGACCTTTCGCCCATCCAGTCATGGTGTGTGTTCCTCTGTTTGTATTGTTCGGGGCCTCTGTGGGGCCAGTTGGGGCATAGTGCCTCTCCTTGCGTCTTGGGCCCATCATGAAGGGGAGGCTTCCAGCAAGCTGGTGGCCGCGCGCTTTTTGGGTCCCATTTTGGGGCCATCGTGGAGGCCTCTTGGACCCCTCTAGGGTCTAGGGCGCCTGGGGGCGATCTTACGGGTGGGCCCTTTCGAACGCCCCTAACAGCCGCGAAGCTGCGACGCATCTGGAAGCTCCTGGACAGTCGGCGAGAAATCGCAGCCCGATGTCATGAGGATCGTTTTGGACGCCAGAGCTCTAAGGAGCTTCGGGGTACTCCACTCAGTAGCTGTGGCACGGTTGCGGATGTGCAGATAGTCGCCAAGATACATGAGAGCGTTCAGGATGAGGAGACCACCAAGTAGGCCGCAATAGATCCGTCACTGAAGACGCTGTAACTAAATTGCCCGTTTTGATATGTGGACTTCGTGCCGTAGTCTATTTTGTCAGACACATGTGCCTTTTCACTACGCGGTGTACAGCAACGGAAGGTCAGGCGCTTTGTGGCAGTATGCAGACACGTGGCATTCTAAGCGTGGTAGTTGGCAGCTGCTGTATTTTTGATGCGTAGCTCCAGATACTGTTTATTGAGAGATGGTGTAAAGCGCCTTGCATGTATTACAAAGCACGAGTGCACGAAAGAGTACGATGGTCACGTGCGAACCAAACGAAATAGCGGGTTTGGCCAGGAGTTGGCACGATTGAAGGAGCTGAAGGCGTTAAAGGAGCCTGGTCTGCCCTTTTCGCGCACACGTTGTTGTTCGTTGTTCGACGCCTTCTGGCAATTCTCTTCCCCTTGATTCATCCCAGCTTTGCGAGTGTGTATGTTTTGGTCGTGGCTTGCAGTTGCGGTGCATTATTCAGTACTGTTTGGTGGACTGCAATGTCACCATGCCGCGCACGCATGCTCCGTGTCACAGCGAGGTTCCTCGGCAGCAGTGGGCGAGCGTGTCTTGTCGCATGGTCGCCCGTTGTCTGTCTGTTGCGCTCGTCTGCTGGATGTTGCTGCGCACCTCTGTCCACCGTCAATGTTGCCACGCGTTGGTCGATCATTTGCCCACAGCGCTGTTGGTCGATCATGTGGTGTCTGCGCTCTGGCGTTCTCGCGACGTGGCGAGCGCGTTCAGGAGCAATCTGGGGAGAAGTGCAGCTCCACCGGCGGGCCGGTTGCTTGCTAAGCTTCGGGGCACTGCGGCTTGAGGAAACTTCCTGTGAAGACAAGGGGGCTTGCTTAGCACTTTCGGTAGTTTGTGGGAGGTTGTTGGGGCGTCTCGTGGTTTCTCGGTGAGTTCTTCCTTGATGCTTGCAGGGGCGTCCGCACTTCTTAGGGAGCCTTTCAGACCCCTGGGGCTCCATGCGGTATTTGGTACAGCGTTTTGCTAACACGTGCGACGGATGTTGTCTTTGGAGCTTGGAAGGCGTATGCGTAGATACAGCCGCGGCATCTGACCCTGATAAGGTGTGTTCCCACTCATGCCCGTACATCCTTGCCTGCACGGCTTATGCTCAGCAAGCTTCGATGGCCAGCCAACACGGGTACCTTTTTCGACGGCGTGCACCTCTTGACGCTTCGCGTGTCCCATCAGCTAAGCCAGAGGCGATTCCCACATGGGTCGCATTGGTCATTGATTTCTGGGGCATACGACCTGGCAGCCTCGAAGAGTGACCAACCATGTCCGCCCTTCAAGAATCGTTGCAGGCATTACCCCCCAACCTGCAATATTTTTCGTTGCGCCAGTGATGTAATTTGCTTTCCAGAGCGGCCAACGTTTGCAATCTGCCACACGCTTGTTCGATGTGGTCCGATGACGGGAGGTTGAGGAGTGGGGTGAAAGAGCGGGAGCAGGATGAGGGGACCAGCAGAATGAAGCGGAGGTGAAGACGAGCACGAGGAGGGGGAGGAGGAGGAGGAGGAGGAGGGGGAGGAGGACCAAGAGCAGCAGGAGGAACACGTTCGCGGTCAGGACGAGACAAGAGTAGAAACGTGCGGTGGCACAGGGAAAGAGACAGGCAGCCGCCCTATCGTCCTCACACTCCCCTCCAAAACAGTCTCGAATCTCCCCCTCCTCCTCCTCCTCCTCACCCTCCTTCG
The DNA here is from genome assembly GCA_963575745.1 of Prorocentrum cordatum. NCBI lineage: Eukaryota > Dinophyceae > Prorocentrales > Prorocentraceae > Prorocentrum > Prorocentrum cordatum. Next base: position 703,911 of record CAUYUJ010018393.1, read on the forward strand.
TTTTTTTCTTCTGCGCGCAGGAGGGCATATCGCAGGGATGCGCGAAAGCTCTTCCAGCTGACTCCTGAACTCTTATCCCGGTCATTTTGGGACAATCGAGCCTGACAATGAAAGCACATCGACACAGTTGTTGTCAGTTTCCTCCCCCGCGGGACTCTTCTGAGTCAAATTGGCCATCGACGATGCGCGCGTCAAATTGTATGGACGCAGTACCCAAGCACGTGCGGTACGTGCTGGGGTATTGATTTCACGCCCCGCGGTGCGCGACGTACCGCGGGGATGCGCGGCGCGACCAGGGGTCTCGGGAGGATTGAGATGGGGACGGGAAGAATTTGGGACTCGGACCAACAGCAGTTCCTATCCGTCTTGAGCAAGACTCGTTGTCCTTGTCCCCGCAGGCGCTGTCCGTTTGGGGCAAGCATCGCCTGCCCAGCAGCGGCCGCTCTCGGTTTTAGCTTTTTTTTCGCCGATGGGCAACGTATCCATGTTGTTCAGTCCCATGTCGTCGTACCAGGGGTCAGTCAGAGAGGCATCCGCTTCTTGGGATCCTCTCGGGGGCGTCTTTGGGAGAGACATGGATGAACAAACAACTTGATTCTAAACAGGTTTCTCCCGTCGGGCGCCGACAAAACCGCCTCTTGTGACCTCCCTGAAGTTTTATGACGATGCTTTTGCGGGCCTGTGAGGCCGTCTTGGGGCCTATCCGTCCCCTCTCCGGCCGTGGTCCGTCCGCACGGCGAGGCCAGAATTGAAGCACGGCATTGACCGCCTGATCCAGGGCGCCTTGATGCAGTGGGTGTGGATATTTCATGCCCCCCATGGGGCCCGAATATTTCCATATCGACTTCATCCAGAATGATGTCACCCTGGTGTCCTGGGCCCTCGTTTCCCAAGGCGGCGGATCTTTCCCGAGCGATCCGATGCCTTGCTTTTTTCTTTGCGAACCCCCCTGGGAGCTCCGACCCCTTCTCCAAGGCCAGTTCTTCCCGACAGTTGTGTGGACGGTCCTGGGCCCCATCGAGGGCCCCAGAGGTCAAATAATGAACATAATTTTCGGATAGAGTTTCCAAGCCGCTGGAGGCTTGGGCCACGGGCTTAAACATTTGACCCCCATGCATCTCATCGGATGCGTTCTGACCAGAGTTCCGAGGTGACCCCAATCGTGGCCACGACAAGCCTCGCAGAAAAACTGCCGTGCTGTTTTTGTTGCCAGTGCGCATGAAGACCCGAGCCCCAGTACGTCTTGACAGAGCTGGGGGCGTGCTTCAGTTGTCCCCTCCTGGCTGAACCGTGACGCGGTATTACACGGGCGGTACTATAGTGTTGACCGTATCTTGGAAGTCGCAAAGACAAGCGCCGCGCCAGCCCCCCCACCTCCCATCCCCCTGATGCAAAGTTGGGGAGACAGACGAGAAATGACGGCAATGGACCTCATCGGTGACCTTGTCGCGTCGCTTCGCTGCTCAGCATTGCATCGCTGGGTGCATGGGGGGGGGGAGGTGGGGCGTCGCCTTGCCGCGGCGACAGATTCGGCGACCGCCGCACGGGCGCGCCGTGGCATGCCCGCGTCGATCGCCCCCCGAGGGGCGGGGGAAGCGCGGCCCGAAGCTCGTGCACCCGGCGGGTGCGCCAAGGAGAGGCGCAGTGGGCACGGAAGGGAGCGGGCAGGGGGGCCGCGGGCCGACGCCCGGCTGGAGGGCACGGCGGTTTCGGCGCCTAGAATTCGGGAGCGGAAAAGAGGGGGGTGATGACTAGGGGGGGTGGATATCATGGAGCGGGCCATGATATTTCCCCGGATTTCATGGCGCCTCTTCTTGTTTCATTACGTCCCTGCCCCCCCCGCTGGGCCGCGCACATGCCGCCGGTCATGATTTGCACCCCCCCCTCTTGGACACCCCCCTCTTGGCCGCTCCCGAAGAATGGAAGCAGCAACGCCGATGTCCCAGATTGACACATACACACTGTTCGTTTCTAGCCTTTCGGAAGTTCACTGAGTTTTGTTGGGGGGGCCAAGACCCTTCCATTTCTAGCTGTTCTAGCCTGGGCCTCCTGGCCACTAGGGGGCCAGGAACAATTAGGAACGAGCACGCACAGAAATGAGCACGATTAGACATGAACGACGTGAAAACATCAACGCCGATCTCCCAAACGGACACATCCGCCCCCAGCGTTTCCAGGAGCATCGAGGCATGGTGTGTCAATGACCACTCGGCCGATCACGTCACTCGATCACACGATCCGATCGCCGCCCCCCCACCACGAGGGCCGCCGCGCCGATCACGGATCGATCGCGCCCTCAAGCTCGGACGATCGCGCGAATGAAACGAATCCATCGTGCGGTCGGCCCGGCCATCACTGCGATCCGGAATCGCCGACCGCGTGGTCGGCAGACCCTGAGATCGAGGGCCTGGGCGCAGACCTCGGGCCCCGCGCCGGGCGCATCGGCGCCCCGAGCGGCCTCGGGGGAGCTCCGCCCCGGCCCGCGCGCCCCACCGCGCCTCGTCTCGCGCGCCGGCGGAGGCGGCGGCTCGGCTGGCGACGGCGCCTCGGGAGGCGCGGCCCCGCCGCGCGGCCTTCCCCTGGGCGAGGGGGAGGGAGGAGAGGAGGAGGAGGAGGAGGAGGAGGAGGAGGAGGAGGAGGAGGAGGAGGAGGAGGAGGAGGAGGAGGAGGGCGTGCCGCAGATTGAAGGAGGAGGGCGAAGCGTTGGTCGAGCCGGCCCAACCCGATGCCTTCGGCTCCGATGGCCACAGCTGCGTCGTCTCACTCCGGCTCGTGATCACGAATCTGTCGCGGGAGGAGGAGGAGGAGGAGAAACAGGAGGAGGAGGAGGAGGAGGAGGAGGAGGAGGAGGAGGAGGGGGGGGAGGAGGGGGGGGAGGAGGACGGAAGGAGGAGGTGGAAGGGGCGGAGGAGAAGGTGGGATGCGGGTTTGGCCCGAGCTCGGGAGCGAGTTTCGGGATGTCAACGCCGCTGGACTGGAGCGCTCAGGCAAATTGTCGCCGTCGGAGGCCATCGGAGCATCTTCTCATCGAGAGCACAAGAACTCCTAACCCTTCTAGCACGTTGAAGGTGCAGCCACGGGGATAACCCATCTGGGTGCTTTGGCTTGGCGCACCTTTTGAAAAGGGTCCCCTACCCCCGATGTTTTTTGTTGGCATCTTGACTTAGGCTCGCTCCCAAGGGTTCGGGCCCCCCCGAGCGATATGCCTTTGCTGCCCGAGGCAGCCCCTGGGCGCGCGCCCGAGGCAAGCCCGAGGCCGAGGCGAGCCGGGGCGAGCGCCGCTGCTGAGAAGGAGCGCCCGCCGAGAGGCGCACGTCACTATCTTGCGCGCCTGTCGGGGGTGGACAGAACCCCCAACAGTGACACGTCGATTAGTGAATTGTCCGTTCTCGGTTTTCGAGAGGGCGCCGATGCCGTTATTTTCCAGGCTTGCGTCCGCCCGGTCTGGGCCGCCGGTCGTTTTCACTAAACCACGTTTTACTAAAGGGAGGTCTGTCCATCCCCGAGCCTGCCTTGAGTGCTCCGCGGAGGCTCCCAGAGCCCAGCGGTGGTTTCGGTCGGTGCGGCTTGCCCGAGATCTGGGCTTCGGAGGAGAAGGCACAGACAGCGACCTTTCTCTCGTGCTCCCCTTCTTGTTGCTCCTGGGAGGCTTCCCTTCTTGTGGCTCCTGGGAGGCCTCGTCGCCTCCGCTGGAATCGCTTCGGATTTCTGGTCAGAACGGACAGGGCCGGGGAGCAGCGGCAGCGGTACTCCCCCATGGTGTTGCGATCTTTTCGCACAGGCATGTTCGCCCCGCTTCGGGCCCCAGGACCAGCACGGATCGATCCGGTTCGAGACATGCCGCGGCAAGATGCGGTCCAGGGCTCCGGTGTTTTTTTTGTTGCTATGTTGCAGCTTTCGTTGCGACGCCGGATCTCAGAGGTCGGATGCCGCGCCGAGTCGGCCGCCTCGGCGTCGTGTAAGGGGCAACGTCAGCGGGAGGGATAGACTCAGAGGGGGACGCATCCACCACTGATCGCGGATACGATAGGGGGCCCGATAGCCAGCCTCGCCCAGGAGCGTGCGGTTTCGCTGTCGAGTGCCTATCGCCGACATCTCGGCGGTGCACCGCCGGTTCAAGCTTGATGCCACCCCCCCTCAGCCGCTGGGCACCCCCCGGAGCGGTCTCGACCACTTCCATGGGGCCAGCTTCTCATCCCGAGCCGTTTCTCGATGGTCCCGGCGCCCGGCGAGGGCCCCCAGAGGCCGAAGGCAGAAAGTTCGTCTGAATATTTTGGTCGTCTACGACGCGAGAGGGTCTGGGAGCGTTGCCCCTCACTCGCCGCTTACTGCGTGAGGTGTTCGACAATGGACCCCTTGTTGACCGCAATTGTCCAGCGCTCGCGCCGAAGACCGCAGGAAGCCGCCATAAACCGCCGAATACCGTCTGCATACCGTCTGCAGACCGTGAATAGACCACCAGAAGACCGTCAGAAGACCGCCGAAGACTGACCAGGGCCGGTGGGTGACAAGGGTCGGCGGCGAGCCCAGGAGGGAAGTGAGAAGGGGTGGGCCTTCTCAGAAGGCTCGGAGGTCCCCCGGCCTTTTGAGAAGTTTTCTGAGCCTCCCCCGAAGACACCGAACATTTCCCAGAGTTTTTCGAGCCCTCCCCGAAAACACAGAAACCGTTCGGAAGGCGCGAGGGCTTCTGAGAAGCCCCGCCGCCTTCTGAGAAGGCCTTCCCCTTCTCACTTCCCCCCCTCGGTCGTCGCCGAAAGAGGTCCATCGTCGAATGCGTGAGGTCGGACCTAGCGGCGCCACCTGTTGCCCGGAGAGCGCCTGCCCTCCAAGTGGGGCGCGCAGAGGGCCACAGTGCGCCTCGGCCGCCGCCTTGGGTGGCTTCGTTCGAGGAGGAGATTCGATCCTGGGCCTCCATGGTGCTGATGCTGATGCTGACGAGGGTACTCCTGAGGGGGGATGGCTGAGGTGATTCTGACGATGATTCTTTGAGGATGCGACCTGTGATGGTGCTGACGGTAATGATGACGACGATGCTGGTGGTGATATGAGGACGGTGATGTTTTATGTTGGTGTTGATGATGATACGTATGCCGATTGTGATGATGATGATTTATGACGATGGTAGTGATGACGATTGGGGTGATGATGGTGATGGTGATGGTGATGATGATGTTGATGATTGTGGTGGTGACAAGGATGATGAGGGCGCTGGTGTGCCAGTGGGCATCGTGATGCTGATGATGATGACGACTGCGATGGAGTTGGCTACAGGATGAGATGACGATGACGACATTGCTGATCACGACGATGATGATGCTGATGATGTCGATGATGCAGATCACGGTGACGAAGCACTTGGCGCTGTGCGTGATGATGCTGATGGTGGTGATGATGCCCACGAGTTTCATTTCTGCCTGCCCTGTGTCTGCGGGCCCTCGGGGCCCTCGTCGCTCCGGCTGCGTCCGCTTCGAAATCCTGGCCAGACCATGCTCCAGGATAGTGCTGCGCTTCTGTTGAGGATGGATAACCTTACGAAACGAAGTATCTGAGAAACCCTCCCCCCCTTCCCCTTCCGGCTTGAGGATAACGCTTCCGCGACGGGAAGCGCTACCCCTGCTCCCGAAGGATGCTGTGGCTATCGCCTTAGCGCCGCGTGCATTCCCTTCAAACACGCGGCAAGAGCTTCACGGATGGAGGGCGGCTCGCTGCTCTCGCCTCAGCGCTGCGCACATCCGTTTCAAAGTCAAAGTCTTGCAAGAACTTCATGGGTGGAGGGCGATTCGTTTTCAAACTGTGGCTATCGCTTCGGCGCCTCGCACATGTGTTTGGAAACGCTGCAAGAGCGTCACGGATGCAGGGCGTCTCGTTTTCAAAATGTTGTTTTCGCACCAACGCCGCGCGCATTCGTTCTGAAAACGTTGCAAGAGCTTCACGGATGGAGGGCGGCTCGTTTTCAAAATGTTGTTTTCGCCCCAGCACCGCGCGCACTCGTTTTGAAAACGTTGCGATCGCTTCACGGATGTGGGGCGGCTCGTTTTTTCAAAATGTTGTTATCGCCTTAGCGCCGCGCGCAATTCTTTGTAAGAGCATGGCAGGAGCTTCACGGATTTAGGGCGGGTGGTTTTCGAAATGTCGGTTTCGCACCAGCGTTGCGCACATTCGACGTTGAAACTTGCAAGTGCTTCACGTATTGATGGCGGCTTGTTTTCGAAACTGTTGTTCTCGCTTTAGCGCCGCGCACATTCGATTTTAAAACCCGCATGAGTCTCATTGATGGAAGGCGGCTCGTTTTCAAAATGTTGTCCTCGATTTAGCGGCGCGCGCATTCGTTTTGAACAACTTGCAAGAGCTTTACGGATGTTGAGGCGGGCTACTGAAGGCTCGGTGGTCTTTCCGATTGGGCAAGGGGTCAGATCTCGGAATTCATGGTGGCACGGCACTAGCACGGTCTCAGAAGCACTGTTGATATATTTTTCCAAGGTGGTCTGCAATCTTAATGAGATGCCCCACCAATTTTTTTCAACCAGTGACTTGCCCATGTTCTCACTCACGCTCGTTTTGCGAGCATCGTCTCGGCTTCTTGCTCATCTAGGACGCATTTGGCGGTCTGTCCCTACGATGCTGGACGAGACGTTGAGTCAGTTGACGCGCTGCAGCGATGCCACGGAAACAGCGCATGTTTGCCATTGTGATTGAGGGGTTCTCAGCTGGACGTGTTTTCGCCATGTGTGCATGGTGTGTATGGTGTGTGCGTGTGTGTGTGTGTGTCTGTGTGTGTTTGCATCTTATTTGCGTCCCGATGAACGTGATTGCTCTTAAGCTAGCCAGCGGTGCCTGGTTAGAAGGAGCGGGTGGTGATCTGCGTCGGGTGAACAGTGGCCCATGCGTTGCCGGGGGTAGGGCTAATCTGAGGACGGTCCCATCCACCACCAGATCACACCACTCCTTCTACATAAGAGCACGAACGTATCAACATACTTTGTCGGTGATCCGCGCGGATTTCTTGAATCGGCGTTGGGGCCCCCATGGCGGCGCCTCGGTCGCCGACACTGGCGCGCTCCGCGCGCCAGGGAGGGGGGTCAGCGCCGATCCAAGAAGTCCGAGGGGACCTCGATAAATTACGTTTATGCAGTTTTTTGGCTCCTCTTTTTCTTACTCGGCCGTGCTACAAGGCCTCAAGACAGTGCGTACGATCAGGGGATCTGGGGGGACTTTCTGTGGATGGCGGCCTGTTCACATTGCTGTATCAATTTGTAACTGCCTCAGCGGCGCAGGGCTGGCGGAAGATAGGAGGGACCGGGATGCGAGAAAAGAAGGAGCGCACTGATTCCCAGCATTTGGGTCAAGCTTGCCCGGACATTTTGCGGAGAGGGGGCCGTGATGTTGATTGACACAGTTTTCGAGATGGAGGGGTTGAACCAGTCATTTCGAGGAGGGAGGGCGCTCCAGCGAATCTGTCTGCCCCCGTGGATTCAAGAAGCTGGAGCAGACAAGTTCTCTCCAGCGCTGGACCGCATCATCATGCAAAGGTCCGCCATGCCTCATCAGATCGCACGGGAACGCCACGGAGATGCTGGGCGAAGCCTCGTTCAGAGAGTGATGGGCTGCGGAGGTCCGCCCCCTTGTCTTTCTCCCGAGATGGGGCCGGAACAGCCTGACCCCACTGCATCACCGATGCAGCGTCGACGTGGTGCCATCCGGAGCCCGGTGCCCCCCACCGTCACCGATGCATCGGCGATGCGGCGCGATGCTTCGACATCCCCCCGACGCCTCGAGTTTTTGAGCCGCTGGCCCCTAGAGCTCTCGCGAGACCGTCGCGGGCCAGTTCGACCAGAAACGGCCTTCGGACGTAGAGCATCGGCGGGAACCCTTTGGCGGCATGGTTCCGATTCTCTACAGAGGCATCGGATGGGACCCGCGTAGCGAGAACCTCCAGACATTGACGGGTCGATCAGGGGAGGCCAGGGCGGCGGGGAGGTACAGTGATGGTATCGAGAGTGTGGGTGGAGCAGGTGAACAGTGGGAGCGAGGGCAAGCAGCCGCGCCGCTCGCTCCGACACGTCTCCTCCCGGTTCTGGTCCAGCGTTTCCTCGGCTAGGGGGCCACATGCGAACCGTACCCATACCCCCCACGATTTCTGAGGGGGAGGGTGGGGTTCACTTCGCTCGTCCGATGTCTGATGCCCCCAGGTCCTCCAGGCCGCCCGCCCCTCGGGTGCAGGGGGTTCCTCGGCCTCGCATTCTCGCCTCGTCTGGGCATTTGCCAGCTCGCTTCACGCCAGCACCCACAGCGTCGACGTTCCCAAACATATCACATTGTATTTTTGTCCAAGCAATCGTGTTCTAAGTTGTGCGGAAATCATTACCTGGGTGGTGAAACGGGGGTCGTGCGCGTTATTCTGCGATGGGAGTGCTCATGGTGGGCGCGCGGGCGAGAGGAAGTTAGGTGAGCCCACGCTTTCCCGCCCAAATTGCACCCCAAATCGTGCCCCAAATTGTCTATCCCTGTGACAGCACAGGGTCTCAGCGTAGCGGGGGCGCCCGACCCAAGGGCTAACGCGCGTCGGCCGCGCGTCGCTCGGAGGAGCGCTGTTTGGCGCACAGTTGGGGCACTATTTGGGGCACTTCGCGGCCCAGTGCGCTCCAGATCGCCCTCCGAACATCGCCAAGATTGCGTGCGTCGCCATCGCGCGCAACGGCTATGCGCCGCCGCTTTTTTGCATCCTTCTCCTAAAGAAAACTATGACTTGGGCGACACTTTGGGACAGGGGGCCCTGCTGGTGGAGGGCGGTGTGAAATCTGGGATGCTGGCGCTGGCAGCGCGCATCAGAGCGCGCGAGGAGGCTGCTGCACAACCCGCTGACTGAGGTGGTATACGGTCGGACCGAGGCATGAGATCGAGGTCGGTTCGGGGAGGGTGCCCTCATGTTCTTTGTGTTTGTTGGATGTTAGTGTGCATCCTGGGGAGGGTACCCTTGGACGTGCTGTGTGTTTTGGCCGGCGGAGGGCCTCATATTCCTGAAGGGTGTTATTCTGCCCGATGCCCGAATGTATTACGTTCTGCTGTGGGACCCCCCGAGGGAACAGGACCCTCCCGACACGTGGCGCGCTCCAGAGGGGGCCGCGCCTTCGGCGCCGCCCTCGCCTCCGGCGGGAAGCCCGCTGGCTGGTGGCACGGCGGCACGGGTCCACAGGCGTCGGCCTTGCGGAAGGTCGTCAGACGGCGGCGGATGCTAAAGTGGGACGTCAACATGTTCGGTCTCAGAGTTCCTCCTCCTCTTCCTCGTCCTCCTCCTCCTCGTCATCCCCCTCCTCGTCCTCCTCCTCGTCCTCCTCTTCGTCCTCCCCCTCCTCCTCCTCCTCCTCCTCCTCCTCCTCCTCCTCCTCCTCCTCCTCCCCCTCCTCCTCCTCCCCCTCCTCCTCCTCCTCCTACTCCTACTCCTACTCCTACTCCTCCTCGTCCTCATCCTTCTCGTCCTCCTCCTCCTCCTCCTACGGTCTCAGAGTTCCTCCTCCTCCTCCTCCTCATCTTACCTCTGGTCCTCCTCCTCCCCTCCTCCCCAACCAGCGGCGCTCTCTTTTAATCTCGGCGGCGGGAAAGTTTCCTGCGTCCCCCAGGGCACCTGGGTTAGGGGTAGTCGCTCGCAGGCGTGCCTGGGTTCCATGTAGCTCTGTCGGAAGGGGCTCGCTGACCAGCTGCGTGAGTTTCTGGATTAGGCCACTTGCATGGCGCTAAACTCACAATCGAAACCCAGCAAACGGTGTTGGCATATCTCCTTGGAGGTCCGCGCGGATTTCTTCGAGGAGGTCGGAGGTCGGACGTCGAGGTGAACGACAAACGTGCACTCTGGATCCATCAGCACCAGATTTAAAATCGCATGTGGCCGCTGTATTCACAAATCAGCGCTTCCTGCAGGGCTTCGTTTTGGCCAGACTCCCTCGCCAGTCGCCCACTCCATGCCGCCCCCGCCCCTGCTGGGTCCATCCACGCCTTCTCCATGCTACGGCATCCGCCTCAACCCTTCTTGGGCATGTTCCACCTTTGTTTTCTGTGGCCCATCCACCACTGCCTACCCCATGCCGTCTCAATCCCTTCGGTTTCCCGATGCGGCCAGTCCTGGGCATCCCTGAGTTGGCCTGCTCGCTCACTCCACCGCCAGTCCCAATCCTACGGCCGTGCCGCTGGGCAGCATGCAGATGCCGCCGCCTTGAGCTTATTTTGCTGCTCGAGCTCAGCCTTTTGCTTCTCTCGCGGCCCCAGCCGCGCCGAGCGAGGCATCCGCGACGACGGCGGTGACGGCGACGACGGCGACAGCGACGAAGACGATGGCGAAGACGACGGCGACGTCGGCGACGACGACGGCGATATCGGTGGAGGTCCTCATCCCACTGCTCTTCGTCGTCGCCGTCCTCCTCTTCCTCCTGCCCTCAGCCGCTTGTCCTGATACTTCTGCTCCGGCTCCCGCCAGCCCTTCTTGCTGCTGTTGCTCTTGTCTGGCCTCCCCCCGAGAGCGCCAAGCACTGAGGGCTGTAGAAGGCCGGTTGGGCATGTCGCTTGGGCTGCGGCAGCCCACGCTGGGGCCAAGCTTCCGCGGGTGCCATGCGGATATCTCGCGCCTCGCAGCAGTTCAGGGCGGCTTGGCTGGTTCGGTACGTGTGGCTCTGCACGCCGCGTGGTGTGCCCAGCGCCGGCCTGTCCCAGGTTCTCCGTGGGGCACACGTGCATCGCCCCTTGCCCTCCCTGCCCACGCCCGCCCCCCCTCCCTAAAGAGGAAGGTAAGTCTGTGTGGGGGTGGGGGATACGGATGAGGATGAGGAGGAGTGAGAGGAGACATGGGAGGTGTGTGTGGGAGGTGAGAATAGGAGGAGGGATAGGTGAGGGAGAAGAGGGCTCAGAGGGAGTGGAACGAGTGGCACGTGCGTGCCCAGGCACATACACAAGAGGAGTATGTCCGTCTTGTGTATGCCTATCCTTCCGTTGAGGAGGAGGAGGAGGAGGAGAGCGAGGTAGAACAAGGAGACGAGGCAAAGGGTGATGACGACGAGGAGGGGGGCTAGGACCACAATGACCTAGGGTGACGCCCTCCCGGCTCAATCCCCTTCCTCATGCGTCCTCGCAAGCCATTGATTGCCTTAAATACCCCTTTGAGAGACGAACGCCCAATCAGTTTGCTATTCAGGCGATCGTCCCACTTCGATCAAAGAAACGTGCACTCTTCAAGCAAATCGTAGAGAAACCGGGGCATATTGTCACAACGTCCAACGGGATGCCCAGCGGGGGCCCCGCTTTGAAAAGGAGCCGCCGCCCATCCGTGTTAATGTTTCGCATGATTGCATTTCTGGTCACTGGATTTGGGGAGGTCTCCAGCGAGAGCCCCATTTTGAATAGGAACCTCCCTCCATCCGTGCGGCTGTTTGCAAGCTTCTTGCCGTCCATTCCGAGGATGGCCCGCCCTCCAAGCACATCACTGCGTCTTTGTTTACGAGCGCGCACGGCGTTGAGGTCACAACCCCATGTTGTCATCCTATCGCCCGCCATGTTTGCGCGCGTTACCAGCTTCAAGAATTTCGGGCCACCGAGGGAGTTCCATGCTGCAGAGGACCCACCCTTCATCATCTAGAATGCCGCAAGCTTCCAGCGCGGAGACCCGCGGCGCGAAGGCGAGAGCTCCAGTCTGTAGCGGACATCCCTGCGTCCGCGGGCCCGTTGCCAATTCCCTAGCTTCAGGTGTTCAGGGGGTCTCGGGCGAAGCGCCCGGCCCGCCCCTCCGACAAGGCCAGGGCAGCGACAGGGAGAAGCTCTGTATAAAGGGGCAGAGAGGGGTGAAGACGACGAGGAGGAGGACGGCGCGGATGAGGAGAAGCTCCACCCAGGGGTATGGCAGACGCGCTCGCAGTGCCGGCGACGCTGGCGACCGCGCGCCTTCCGGCCAGCTGGGCAACCAGGCCGCGCGCTCAGATAGCTGCCGCCCTCTTCGCTGGGGCGTCCGCCTTGCTCCTCTTGAGCCTCCTTCCTCTGCCTTGTCCTGTTCCCCCTGCATTCGCTGGCACTTCGAAGAGGATGTCGGCCTGCCAGCTGGTGCCCCGCAGCAGCTTCTCTTCCACTGTTAGCCCCAATGACCCCTAGAAGCTCGGGGGCCCCCTGGGGCCCTCGGAGGTCGACGAAGCACGTGCCCCGAGATTTCTTGTGGCAAGACGTCTGATGCTGTCAGGCCACGGTGACTCACGAGCGCCCTGGCAGGCCTGGGGAGGATTCCCGCCGCGAGGCGGTGAAGTCTCTCGCTCCAGAGACCCCGGGACCATAGTAGCAGCGCGGAGGGCTGCGCTGACGCTCGCGCAGTGCAACCCAGCCTTCGCGAAGCCAGACCGCCTCGCCGACATGTCGGCGAGCCTCGGGAGCACCGTGGTGGTGGGTCTCGTTGGCAACCCGACCCGACGACAGCGTGCAGGTCTGCTCACCAAGTCGTGCACGCGACATCATCATGCCATCGAGTGGGGTCGGGACACGTCGCCTTACACGAACAGCAGCTGTGGAGTGACACTGTGGTTGAAGACGCCGAGGTCCCGCACATCTCAAATCAGGTGAATCGAGCAACCACCAGCAGGCCTCTTGGGCAGAGAAGGCTTGTTTTCGTACACATCTTCAAATCATGTGGCGCAAGGTCCATTTAATTGATTATCAACCGACCCCGATGGCTCCTGCCACCAAGCCAGCATGGCATATCACGACGCACCAACTCTTGAGGGTACGAGTTGGCAAACACACCTGTCAGGGTCACACCGTATATCTTTGTGGATTGGAATGACGGCCTTGTCAATCCAAGTGGCCCAGACGATGCAGTCGGTCCAGTCGCTACTGAATTTGAGCTGTTGAACCTGCACCACTTGGCGGCCATCATTACACACAGCTTCGGAACTGGCCATGCGCATCAGGGTCCCAACGGATCGAAGAGTAGGATTCATTTTGTCATCGGACCGAGTGGTCTACTTCAGGAATCGTGGCGTGCGCGTGCTGGAGGAGGACGGCTTTGAAATTGCAGGCATCAGCGAAGTTTCTTGATCAGACACTTGTGGGTACCACCCAATTTGTCGAGGTCCCGACGGCACCGGCGCAGCGAGTTCATACAACATGGGAACTAGACACAGTGGCAGATCATTTCACGCAGTGCGGACAGAGCTGGATTCCCGACAGGGTCGTGCCATGAAGACGATGTTTTATCAAAGACGGCCCTGAGAAAGGCTTCGTGGCGAGGCGAACTGTTCCACCGCGCGATTGCAATGGACCTAAGAGATTCGCGCCTACAGTAACAGTTGGTATGTGAACAGACCCCAGGCGCTGGGGGCTCGTGTCAAGAGTTATTTTGTTTTTTTCGGCGGCGCCCTGACTCATGGGGCGGCCGCGGGAGCTCTGGTCTTCTTTGCCCGTGAGCAGGGCCACGTCTCTGGGACGCGACAGTGAGGAGTCCGCGAGCAGAGCTGAGTGACGACGAGGGGCATCTTGCACTGGCTAGCGAGTTCAAACATGGTGGAATGGTCCTATCCGTTGATGTGTCTACTGCGCTTTTTGCATACCCATCGTGCTTCTGCTCGTCCCTGTGGCTCTCCCCTTCTGCCTCCTTTGGCTCGAGGCGGCGTGCCTCCCCGAGGCGGCCGACCACGGCGTCCCTGGTGATGGCGAGAGTTCGGGTTGTATTACGATCATCCCCCATGTGGTTTTGAGTGTCGGTTGTCGCCATGATTCTGGGGTGTCAGAAAAAAGGGGGGTGAGTGGGGGGAAGACCATGCCCCTGGCAATGGGCTTCCCTGGATTTTCCTTGTGGCAGCGTGGTTTCGTCCAGGGTGGGTTTCGGGAGCGAACCCACTTTCCGTAGACGCGCTAACAGTGTGTTAGCTGGCGGCGAAGCAGAATATCCAATTGTAGGAAAGCGCGGTTCGTGGCCAAACCACTTGTAGGAACGCGTGCTTCGCGTTTTCCTACATTTCGCTGCGTCGTTTTCGTTCGGTACATTTGCAGATTCGACATGTCCGGAAACTGCCTTTCGTGATTGCCTACCTTTTGTTTTTCGTGAGTTCGGTGTTACAAAACCTGATTCCCAACCGCACCGTTAACCAAGCACGCCGTCACCGCAGCCTTGGATTTTGAAGCTGATGTTTCCCTCCATCACTAGCCGTTCAGGAGGATGTCCCTCTAACCCCCACCTGTCATTCACCCCACCTCTACGTTCTAGGCCTCCCAGACGGGGTCCGAGTAGATGGGGTCGGAGGATCGTGCCGCATCGCCGATGCATCGGCGATGCCAGCCGATGCGGAGCTCGGCTTTCTCCACGCCGGCGTCGCCGATGCATCGCCGACGTCGCCGATGTATCGGTGATGCATGGGCGATGCATCGCCGATGCGGCGCGACCCTCCGACACCATCTATTCGGACCCCCTTCGGGATGCCTCTATACGTCTTCTTTCAGCGCGCCCCGTGGCCCCCCTCGTCCGCTCCTCCTTGCTCTTTTTTTTCGCGCACGTGGATGGCGGAGACAAGTCCTGAGGGACATAGGTCCTGCGTTTCCTGCCACTGCCAGCCTCGCCATGGAAAAGCTGGTCCCCGTGGGAAGCGCTTCTGGATCCAGGACCCGTGTCCCTCAGGCCTGGCCCCCCGTTTTTCGCGCACCTGGACGAAGGAGAAGGGTCCTGAGCAGCGCTGGTCTTGCGTTTTCTGCCAGTGCTGGCCTCGGAGTGAAAAAGTTGGTTTCCGCCGGAAGCGCCCTTGGATCTAGGACCCGGTTCCCTCAGGGCCAGCTTCTTATTTCATGCCAAGTATAGGGCGTTCCAGGAAAAGTTTCGCATTCGGTGCATTCTCGCCTTCGGCGTGAGCCGGCGGAAGGCCAGAGCGGAAGCGGCTGGAAGCCAAACGGCGGCGGGCCCGCCAGCGGAAGGTCGTCTGAAGGCGGCGAGAGTAAAAGTGGAACGTCAACAGTTTCTTTTTTTCCCAACCATCTTGTGGTCCTGGGTCCTCGTTTTGAATAGGCAGCGCCCCGCGTTCCTCTCCTCTCCTCCTCCTCCCCCTCCTCCTCCCCCTTCTCCCTCCTCCCATCCGCCTCGTCACCTCTATGCGTTTCACCCGCCCAGGAGCTTCGTGGCCCCATAGGGAGCTCCTCCGAAGGCCCCAGCGCCAGGGTGCGCATGCGTCCCCCCGCACATTTCGGTACACCCCTCACGAGGATCCTGGCCTTCTAGGGAGCTCCACCGAAGGCCCCAGCGGCGGGGTGCGCATGCGTCCCCCGGCCCACTTCGGCACACCCCTCACGAGGATCGTGGCCTCATAGGGAGCTCCACCGAAGGCCCCAGCGACAGGGTCTGCATGCGCCCCCCCGCCCATTTCGGCACGTCCCTCACGAGGATCGTGGCCCCGTGGGGAGCTCCACCGTGAGCGGTACTCATCACGCGGCACTCACAAGTGCATATGGTTGGGTCCTTCGCCAGGGTAAGTTGTGCCAGGGTGTCCGCAATCGGCCAAACGTTTCTCCCCAGAGATCCTTGATGTTGTTCAGTGCGGGTTTCTCGGAAGTCCCGACCCCGCATTTTGGGTAGTTGTGTGACGGCCCTGGGGCCCGGCGAGGCCGACAACGGCGAAGGGCCTCCGTCTTGAGTTCTGCGAGCCGTTGGATGTCTGGACCTGCTTCCCGCCGGGAGCGCGCCGCAGAGAAGGCGCAGGCCCGCGAAGGGGACGAGGACGATGATGAGTGCGAGGACGGGGACGAGGGCGAGGAGGAAGAGGAGGAGGAGACAGCGATGGAGGACGGGGAATGGAGGAGGCTGAGGAGGAGGAAGAGATCGAAGAGGATGATGATGATGCTGCTGATGATGCTGATGCTGATGCTGATGCTGATGATGCTGATGCTGAGGATGAGGATGAGGATGAGGTTGGCAAGGCAAGGTGAACCGTGCCTAGACGGCACATTGGTTGCAGATCACATGCATGAGTATGTACAACAGCACGCCGGCGTCGACAATGCGAGGAGCAAGGCATAATCAGCGTCGCCGACTCCGGCTCCATGCGCAGGGATTCTCTAAAACTCTACGCTTCTATGCCCGACCCGCCAGAGACCCCACTCGGTGGACGACCCGGGAGAGCAGCGGCAGCAGGAGGCAGAGGAGGGAACGACACCCGGGGACCAGGACGAACCTGGAGCCGGGGGAAGGAGGAGAGCGAGCGACAGGAGACGACGCCGGAGGGAGGAGAGGAGGGCGAAGCCCGGGCGACCGCCCGAGGGACGAGCAGGAGGGGGAAAGCAGGCAGAGGAACGACGCAGGACGGCGGAAGAGGGGATGGCGACACCACCTGGAGGGCAGGCGGGCGGGGGAAACCAGGGTACAATTCAGAGTAATATATCCCCTAAAACTTGTGATAAACATTCTACCGTATGATGGCCGGCCGCTCTAATTCAAACAGCACCTCAACACTGCTTTCTTTCCATGCTCGTCGATTGAAGGTGCTTTGCCCGATCGTTTGTCGGACTGCCTCCTCCTGGCTCAAGGCCCCTCCGTGCATGCACGTTGCTATTGTCACCGCGTGCGCGTGCCTTTCCGAAGCCCACTGTAACCTGGGGGCGTCTCCCAGGGTCGAGAAGACGGGAAGTCCCGCTCTGGAAGACACTCTGGCGAGGCAGCGATTCGTTGGGCAGGGTGGACAGCTCTCCATAGTAGAACAGTTGCCTGGCGAGCACATGCTGGCTTAAACATTGCTGGTTTGCTCTGCGCCGGACCTCTGCGTTGCTATCATGAGAAATCATCGAGTGTGCAATGTTAGAAATCTTACGTAGACTCTGAGCTTGAAACGCGTCGATCTTCACTCGGTCTGCAGTGTGCAGACAAAGTGCTTCGAGGCTGTAAGTGAGTTTTGACACAACACACGCACTAAACAAGTTTACCTTTATGGCCCTGCTTATGTTGGCATGCCTCCAAACAGCTTGCAGCGCATCGAAAGACGCGCGGGCTTCACCTACGCGTCTGGCAACTGATGCCCCTGTTTTCCCGTCGGCCCGGAGGAGGCTGCCCAGGTAGACCGTCGAGGTGACCGTCTTGAGCGGCTCGCCCTGCGGCGTGTGGATGTCCACATTGTGCCGAGGAATGAGGAATGAGGATGAGGATGAGGATAAGAATGAGGAAGAGAAGGAGGAGGAGGAGGAGGAGGAGGAGGAGGAGGAGGAGGATAAGGATCGGAAAGAGGAGGCCGTGGCCACCGTGAGGCTGCGCCCGCCCGCCCCCACCTTTCCCCAGGCTGGTGCTGCCCACGGGCGTGGTGCTGCCGGACCGTGGCATCTTCCTCGCGGGACCCACGCCCGCGGCCAGGAGAGGATGTCTGGAGGAGGAGGAGGAGGAGGAGAAGAAGAAGGAGGATGTCCTCCTCCTCCTCCTCCTCCGCCTCATCCTGATGTCCCTTTCTCCTCCTTCTCCTTCTCCTTCTCCTTCTCCTTCTCCTCCTCCTTCTCCTCCTCAGGAGGAGGAGGCGCAGAATAAGGAAGACCCAGTGGAGGAGAAGGCGCCGATACAGCTACCCTTCCCTCGTTTTCGCCTGCTTGGGCCTCGTGGGTGGTCCTCGTCGCCACGGCTGGATTCGCCTCAGGGTCCTGGTTAGAACGCAACCAGTCAGACATCCAGGGAGTAGCGGTACCATGTTTTGTTGGGGTTCCCGAGGATGACGACTAGACAGAAGACGACGACGACGACAACTAGGACGGCGATGACGATGAGGACGGCGACGAAGACGAGGATGTGAAAGAGGTGATCGAGAAAAGAGGCAGATGAGGTTGGTGAGTTCGAGGGGAGGGGTTTGGGACGAGATTCCCGGGTCTATTTGTTCTCCGAAGATTCCCAGAATTCCTCCAGAGGCCTCCAGAAGTTTTCAAGTGACGACACTTCGCAGCCACGAGTGACGCAGAAGGTCTCCATCTTCTGGGGCGGCGTCGGACGGAGCAAGAGGTTGCGATGGGACAATCGGGCGCCAGGATTGCGGCGGTGCACTCGAGAGCGCGAGGGTACGGTCGCGAACTCTGCCTTGGCGTATCGCGTCGCCACTTCTGGCCCACCGCGCTGCGGCGCGGCACGCTCTCCACGCCGCGGCCTCTGGGCGCCAAGGTCTCGAGCTTCCCCCGAGCCTCTCGCTCCGCCCGGCGGGGCGACACGCCATCCGCTCGCGAGACGCAGCGCGTCGCAGCGGTGGCCGTGGCGACACGCTAGGCAAAAGCTCCCGACCTTACACATTGGCCAGTTCTAATGCGAAAAATGTTTGATCTTTGGGAGGCCAAGATCCTTTCATTTCTACTTGTTTTATCCTGGGCCTCTTCCTGGCCACTCGGGGGCCAGGAACAACTAGAAACGAGCACAATTAGAAATGAGCACGATTAGAAATGAACGACGTGCAGCGCGTCGCGGCGGTGGCCGTGGCGACACGCTAAGCAAAAGCTCACGACCTCAGATCGAACAGGATCAGGATCGATGCGAATGGAGCAGAATGTTGGAATGGTGCGATCTACATGGTCCGCACAAGTGTCTGCCGGGACTGTGCACTGGAGGGTTCAGGAAATAGTCTTCAGCTATCAGGGTGAAGGGGTCGAGCGGTCTTACACTGTCCCTGGGTGCGTTGCTGAACTGGGCTCCAGCGCCGCGACCTACGGGGCCCTCCCGCGACCCACCCACGTTGCCTCGTCGAAAATCATTTGGCGCCTGCGGCGGGCTCGTTATGCAGTGTGCAGAATTGAGTCCAGCCCAGTGGCTGAGACGGCGCATATCCGGAGAAGTACGCACAACGGTCAGTCATTTCGGACCGGACACGTCATTCGCCAAGACGAAGGCGAATGCAGTCGTCAATTATGCTCCAACATGTCGTTCGTCAAGACGAGAGGAGCCGTCAACTCGTCCCCGACCCTTTTTCTTCAAGACCGAGTTCGTGGTCAAGCATCAGCTCGGCCCCGACACTGCGTCCGTCGAGACGAAGGGTGCGGCAAGGTAGGCCGTCAAGGGCGTTCGTTAATTCGGAGGGAAGCCGTCAAGGGGGTTCGCCGCCCCAGAACGAGGCCCTCAAGGGGTTCGTCAAGGGCATACGTCAACTCGGAAGGAGGCCGTCAAGGGAATCCGTCAAGTCGGAAGGAGGCCGTCAAGGGCGTTTGACAACCCGGGAGAAGGCCGTCAATGGGGGTTCGTCAACTAGAGAGGAGGCCGTCAAGCGAGAGACCTAGCTAAGAGGGAGCTAGCGGCCCAATCGCCAGATAGAGTACACGGGGCCATCCCTCGTGACACCCAGGCCCACCTCCGGACCAGCTGCCCGCGACAGTCTCAAGCGCAGAGCATCGGCGCCTGCGGCGGGCTTCCTCCGATCCTGCGCCACGCCTCGCAGGCCGCGGCCGACCCCGGCCCTCCCCTGGTTCCCTCCGCAGCTGCGGGGGCCACGCGCCGCCGACCCTGGCCCCCCCCTGGTGCCCTCCGCAGCTGCGGGGGCCGCGGTGTGGACGCTGCTGGGCATGCCAGCACGAGGGTGGGGCCACCAGAGGCCGGGCCCCCCGGGGGCCAGGCTGGCAGGGGGCAAACGGGTCCTGTGAAGGGGACGGGTTCTGGACCTTGGGGCGTTCCCCCAGGACGAGCTTCTCATCGCGAGTTTTTTTCTGACAATCCCCGGGGCCGTGGAGGGCCCCGGGAGTCCGACAACAGAAAAACAAATCAAGACCCGTGTCCCTCATGGCGACGAACCAAGCCACCAGGTAAGGCCATGTCGCTGCTGGGGAACGGCTCCATACGGGCCGCGCGTTGCTGTGCTGCCGCGGCACGGTCGGCGCGGGCCAGCCGCGGCCGCGCTTTCAGCGGCATACGCCGCCTCGCGGGCGGCCTTTGTGCTTTGCTTGGGGTCAGGCAGTGGCCCATGCCGGTGGGTGCCCTTCTCATCCACGCGAGGACTTGACGCTGGAAATTCGGACCCCCAACCAGGCGCCCTGTACCTCGGAAGGCGTCACGACCCAAGGCCTGGAAGTGCACATGGGCGCCGCGAATCTTACATATCCGCCATCTGTTCTTATTCCTCTTAATACAATGGGTGCGCCGATGTGCCCGCCAACGGCTCCTCGTCATCCTCCGCCTTCCCTCCGCACTTCGATGGTATTAAGATCGCTGGGGGCGTTCCGATCCGTTTCCAAGATCGGCGTGTGTGCTGTCCGTTTTGGGGTCCGTGCTTTCCGTTTGGGGTTTTCGTTCGCGCCGTGTTCGGTTGCGTCCCATCGTTTGCCGCCGTTATGTTTTCGGTTTGGACTGCCGTTGTTTTTCCGTCTTGGTTGGCCGAACATTTTCAAGTTGGAAAAAAAGGAGGCACACGAACACCCCCAGCATATGACACATCCCCCGTCATTTGTCGAAGGACACGGTCCCCGAGCCCAACGCCAACGACATGCGTGCGCCCGGCCTCGGCCTCGCCCTTGCCCTCGTCGTCCTCTGAGGAGCTCTCGTCCCAAGCCCCCTCCGACGTCGGGATGCTCCGCGCGGGCCCCCGCGGAGGCTGAGAAAGGCCACGAAACTCCCGCCGTGATTTTCGTATCGATGTGTGGGGATATGAATCCTCGTGCTCTTGCTCGTTCCCGTCGTCCTCGTCGTCCTCGCCGTCTTCCGTCATTGTCGTCGTCTTCGTCGTCGTCCGTCTTCCGTTGGTGACGTTGTTGTCGTCGTCGTTTTTACGTCGTTCTCGTCGTCGTCGTCGTCGTCGTCGTCCCCGTCGCCGTCCTCCGAGGAGCCCTCGGCGGCCCGCTCTGCATCGGCAGCCTGACGCCGCTGCGTAACGCCTGCACCCTCGCAGCGCAGGAGCGGGGGCCTACTCTTTGAGCCAGGCGGGCGGGTCTCGGGGAGGCGAGGGGCCATCCTCCTTCTCTGAGCATATGCTGGGCGCGTCGTCCATGTTGGTCGTTTGCGCGCAGCGACAGGCAAATTGGTACTGGGCTTGGTGGCCCTTGGCGCTCATTTTAAACTCTGAGCCCACAACACGTTCACACAGGAGCATGTTCTCTTCTCCACACGCTGCGAACGTGATTTCGCCTCTCAGGGGCAACGTTAGGGGGGGGATAGTTTCGGGCTAGAGATGTTCGGATGTGTTCGTCGCTTGGTGGTTTTCCAGCCTCTGGGTGCCGAGCAGCGGCTGCACCTCGCCGAGATCGTTCCAGTGGTGCCCAGATCGTCCCGAACCGCCGGCAGAAACCCGAGTTATCGCCCAAAAGCCAGAGTTACTCAGGGGCAACGACAGGGGCGGAGTAGGCTCAGGGGGGAAGTCGTCGACCCCCAGTCACTCATTCATCGCCGATATGGGCCCGATAGCCCACCCCGCCCAGGAACGGGCGGTCTCGCTATCGGGGACCTGTAGCCGATCAATCGGAGATCACTCGCATATTCCAGCCCGATGTCCCCCCCTAAGCAGGAAACTGTGTTTGCAAGGGTCTGGCGATAACCTGGGTTATCGGGCCGCCGCCCCCCCTCCCTCCGAATAACCTGACCTCGGGGCCGAAGGGGGCACGTTGTACAGGTGCGCACGGGGCTGCCCACAACGAATGGTTCGGTCAGCAGCCGGCACCTCCCTCCAGAGGAGCGGTCTCCAGGCCCCCCTTTGTGCTGCTGCCTCGTGTTGAGCCCCTCCCGAGCCGCAGGACAGCCAGTCGTCCTTGGGACAGATCTACCGGCGGGTGTTCAGCCGCTCCCTCGGGTGCCCGCGGCGGTAGCGCCCCGACCGGGGGGTCGGGGCGAGTGCCACGTCACGGATGGGCATAATAAGAATGGAAAATTCGTGGCGGGATGAGCAGCACAAGGAGAGCCTCAAGATGCACACATCACGCGTATGTTTGTTCCAGGTTCTTGAACGGTTTTTGGGCGTTCTCGAGTGTTCGGATTCCCGACGCTCCACGACGGGCCAAGAGGCCCCGAATATCGCCGCAAGAAAAACCGACGAGGCCCGTGGCCCCAACACGGCCGAGGGCAGCGACCCCTGCTCCCACAGAGCGAGTTTTGCATTGACCCCCTGGGACGGCCAATGGTTTGTGCGGTTTCACGAAACATGGGCACAAGCTGCGCATGCGTTCGAGGGGTTTATGAGGGCCGATCCGTTTCGGACCATGTAGTGGCAAGAGGGCCGATCGGTTTCGCACCATGTGGTGGTGACGGAGATGGTTCATGAGACCCCTGCTTTGCGGCAGCCGTGCAGCCAGAGGGCCACGTCATTGCCGGCCGCGCAGAAGAAGAGATCTTCCATCGGGTTCGGAGCGGCGTCGAACCCCAACCGTAGAGGAACCGTAGACCCAGGCGGCGGAATGGCAAGCCTGACCCATTGGCGCTGCAGGCTCCGAAAATCAACGGGGAAGACTCGACCCTCCGCGACCTCAGCCATCCACTCCTCCCATCCTCCTCTCCTCTCCTCGTCCCGACGCCGCCAAAGCAAGAGGGCCGCAGCGAGACGCCACAATGTGACGAGGGAGGAGTAGAAGGATGCGCGCGCGTCAGCATAGGGGCCTGAAGCGACCCCGCTCTAACCGAGCAGAGAGAAGGGGCCCACCCTGCAGGTACGGTTAAACAGCGTATCGTTGATCGGTGCTGCAGCCTGCCCTGAGCACATCCCTCCCCCCCCAGAGCATCAGCCAGACAAGTTGGGCTTGCACCATCATGCCTTGCTGGACTCTGGGCGCGAATGCTCTCCTCTGTACCCCGCCTTGCCCTCCTCCTCGCGTGACTGCAGGTGACCTGACCTTTCGTACCCAGCGGGCCGGCCGCGCGGCTCTTTTCGGTTCCCCCAGGGACAGCAAAAGGAGGAGGAGGAGGAGGAGGAGGAGGAGGTCCTTAGGCTACACGGGGAGGAGGGTGGGGACCGAGGAGGGTGAGGTCTGTGACGTTGATTGTACGGGGACCCCTCCCCCCACCCGGCGCGGAGGTCGGCGGCCGAGTCGTTTGCCCAGTACGGTTCGCCACGCTGTTTCTTCTTCGGCGCCTGTGCTCTTGGGGGATATCGCCCCCTGGCTGCCGGTACGGGTGCCGCTGCTCCCGGGACCTCCCCGTCTTCGAGGGGGATCCAGCCGTGGCGACCAGGGTTCTCCAGGGCGAGCAGCGGTATCGGTATTAAGGAGGAGCACGACGAAGAGGAGCAGGGAAGCACTGAGTACTGCCTCCTTTTCCTTCTCCTCCTTCTCCTCCTCCTCCTCGTCCTCCTCCTTCATCGCGTCCTCCACAATAAGCGGAGAGACCTTGGAGGATGGGTGCCCTCGGATTCCGAAGCGGCGGACGTTGCACGAGCTGCGCGTCTTGCAGCCGACTTCCCGCACAGTGCGGGGGCGCATCGACATCGATGGCTGCGAGCGGAGCCTCCTCCTCCTCCCCTCCAGTCCTGTAAGCTGTGGGCGGGCTGGAGGCCCGAATTCGCGGCCGTTAGGTCGGCCATAGAGCTCCCAGGTGGTTGGCGAAGTCACCCACTGCTCCGAGAGGTGTTCGTCGTCGTCCCCATCTAGTCCTTCTTCTCTCCCTCCGGCGGCAGCGTCGCCTTCCTCCCTGCCGCCCCGCCCGCCGCTCTCCCATCCCTCCCTGCCTGCAGGCCCATGCCCATCCATCCTGCCTGCCAGGCGGCATCCATCCATCCCTTTCTCCATCCCTCCATCATCACTCCATCCCTCTCCATCCTCCTCCCTTCTCCCTCCACCCTTCCTCTCCCTGCCTCCTCCCCCCTCCGCCCCCCCCCTTCCACCAGGCCACATCTAGGGCGCTCCAGAAAGGGCCTCACCCTCGAGGGATCGAGAAGTTGCCCTCCTTGCCTCAGCGAAGGGGCGGCAGTCAGAGACTCGGCCCTCCGAGAAGCGCACAGTTTGGGGACTCGAGGCCTCTCGGGACGGGCCACATCGCCCCCCCAGCCCCCGAGCTCCCCCTACCCGTCCTGTCAGGGCGCCCCGCCTCGTGCACCTCTCGCAGGCGGAATCCGAGCGGCGCCGGGCCCGCCAGAGGAAGCCCGGCGGCAGGCGGCGGAAGCAGGGGCAACGGCAGGGGGGATGCCTCGAGCCCCGATATCGCCCACTGGTCGTCGGCAGGGGCCGGGGCCCCCTGCAGCCCACCCCGGCCGGGAGCGCGCGGCTTCGCAAGTTCGACGGCCTATCGCCGATCTTTCGGCGGTTCACCGCCGATTCCAGCACGATGCTGTCCCCACCCCGAGCTGGCCGCGGGCCCCCCTTGACGTTCCCCCTCACCGTAGGACATGAACGGGAAATGCTCCAGCGTCGATCCCCCAAAATTGATCGCACGACGTAACAGCATGACAACACACATGAAAGCAGTGGCGACATCAGCAGCAACCGCATCAGCAAAGCTGGCAGAGGCCTCCGAGCGCGCAATCCTTACGCTCAGGTGAGAGCCCCTGAGGCAAAATCACACCTGGGGAATAATCATTGGAAGATGTGGGCTCAGGGCCTCCAGAGCGGGCCGCTTGGGCGGCGAGTGGGCGGCGGCGGTGGAGGCAGGTCGGTGGGTTTCGGGCGCCTCCGCTCCTGAGGCCACGGCCTCGCGCGCGGCTGGACTGGCGCGACGGCGCCGTGCGCCGCCGCCACGGTGCAGTTCACCATGCTCGGCCCAGGACGGCGCCTCTCTGGCCGTGTCTCCGGTTTCTCCTAGGTTTTGGTCGGCTACATTTAAGAGTGACCGTTCGCCAGAATGACCTCGGTGCGGGCCCGTAGGGGTCTCCTACTGGCTTGTGCGCTTGGGTTTGGCCCCATCGTGGCCCCCCTGATGCCGCGCATCCAAGGTCACTCTTGCCCAAGGTCGCTATTGCGTGCAGCCGACTTACCGACTGAGTCGGAGGAGGGAAAGGTAACACCGCTTATAGCTGGCTGGATGGCTGTCGTGGCCCAGCAGCGGTTCTGGTCAGCAGCAGGGAAGAGGGAGCAAGGGCCTCCCTCGTCGCCACGGCTGGGCGTGGCTCGGGAAAGCGTGCACCCCAGGAAGGATCCAGGTTTCGATGGTGGACCCAGGAAGGGGCCTGGTGATCGAATTTGAGTGGACTTGCATTCCCCTGAGATCCTGGCGTTGCATTTTTGTTCACAACGGGCGACTTTGCCAGATTCCGGGCCACGTGACCCTCACAGATCGATGCGGCTCGCGAAATGGAGCAGAAAGATGTTGGCTAGGGCTCCGGTCGTGATTTTCACGATGTTGCATTGTTTCGCAACGACGGATCTCAGGGTCGCCCCCCCTTCTTGACACTTTTTTGGGGGGTCCATCCAGCGTAGATTTCCGAGCCACTTCCCAAAAATATCACCACCACCAGGGGTGCTACCTCCAGCGAGGAGGTCCACGGATGCTTCCACTGGGGAGAGGGGATGTCTCAAGCGGGGAGTGAGGGAGGACCCGGCGTCACCAGGAGGATACCCCTGACTCCTCGCGCTGGTGGTGGTGGTGTCGGTTTTCGTTGTTTCTAGTTGGGCCCGCTGGCCAGCCCCCTGAGGGCTCGCAGGCTGCGAGGACCGGGGGTGGTCATGGACGGGGCGGTTGCGCTGGTTGGATCTGGTAGTTTCTGCATGACTATGTGTGCTCGCCGTTAGGGCCGGCGGCGGGGGCCAAGCGGCGAGCTGGTTTGTGCGTGGAGGGGTTTGGTCTTGCATGGGCCTCTGGGAGGCTCCCCATGGCTGCGGCGGGATCTGCCTCGAAAGCCTGTCCCAGAGGCACGCCTGGAGATGTCTGGGATTCGGCTTTTGACGGAGGAGGAGGAGGAGGAGGAGGAGGAGGAGGAGGAGGAGGAGGAGGAGGAGGAGGAGGGAGGAGGAGGAGGAGGAGGAGGAGGAGGAGGAGGAGGAGGAGGAGGAGGAGGGAGGAGGAGGAGGAGGAGGAGGAGGAGGAGGAGGAGGAGGAGGAGGAGGAGGAGGAGGAGGAGGAAGTGGAGGAGGAGGAGGAGGAGGAGGAGGAGGAGGGGCAGGCGGATTGGGGCGACTGCATGGCGGCGGCGTGGACGCCGTCCGCCAGGGCCTGCTCGACTTCTTTTCCGAAGCGACGATCGGGCCGCGCGCGTTTGTCGACGACGTGCACACCGCAGCCGGATCGCGGCGCAGTGCGGGCTTGTGGTCCTCGCCCTGCAGGAGGCCCCACGCCGCGACCGAGGGCACCTCAAGTATGGCCCGACGAGAACGGCAATCCTGGCCAGAGGCCTGCCAGACACCCGCGCCGCGAACGGCGTCAGATTCGTGGACGTGTATGAATGCCTCGGCGCCCACCGGTCCACTGTGCTCCCCACGGCCAGGCGCACCTTCGAGCTATCGAGCAGCAGGCCCTCGCGGTGGGCTGGCGGCACACTCAGACAATGACCCACCTTGGGTTCGCGCTCCTGGGCCTTACTGCGAGCACGCCCCCCAAGGTGGCGCACGGGGCAGAGGTCTGCATCCACCCACAGGGCTTCGAGGCGACCTTGAACCGCATGCAGGAGCGGTGGGCCCGAGGCGCCGTTGGAGTGCGTGGCGTCATCCCGTGGGCCCTCCTCCTGCACCCCATCCCACGACGATGCAGGAGCGCGCCATCCGGCTCTACAGCCAGATCCAGGCGGAACCCCAGTGCGCCGAGGCCAGTCGCGTCTTCGCGCTGGCGGAGCAGGCGGAGGGTTCCTGGATGCGGCACATCCGCCAGCTCCTGCACCGCTGGAGCCCCCCAGACCTGCCAGCCGCCAGGGCCGCAAGCAGGGTTCGGGGCCCGCGCCAAGTACCTGGACCTCGCCAAGGCCGCGGCGCAAAGACCTGGTGGACGAGCCTGGTACAGCGCGAGGCGCGCCGGCGCCACGCTTCCAGAGGTGCGCGCCTGGGCCGGCTTGTGCTTGCAGGGCGCATTTTCCTGCGACAGGGCAGGCGCCGCCAGGGCTTGCCGCTTCTGCGGCCAATCGCAGGTCGAGACGGCGGTCCACCTCGTCGGCTTCTGTGGGGGCGCCGCGCAGGCTCTCTGGCGACAGCGCCAGCCGTGGCCGCGCCCCCCTGCGGCCCGCGGCCAGCCGCCCACCCTGGCTGCCGGGCTCGCGCCGCAGGAGGCGCGCCACCGTGAGGCCGCGCTACAGGCGGAGTAGGCCATGCCGAAGCGGATAGGTTAGGCGCCCCCAGACTTCCCCGCGCTACCTTTGGCCTTGGCCTTGGCCCCGCCTGGCCTTTGGCCTTGGCCCTCCGGCCCCCCTCCCTTTCCCCCCCCCTGCGTGTGCCCTGCTGCCCTCCCTGCTCTCCCCCCTGCCCCACCCTGCTCCCCCCCGGCCCCTCCCCTGCCGTTGGTGGCCTGGCCCGCCTGGTCCCCCTTGGCCCTGCCTCCCCCCCCGCGCCGTCATTCTGCGCTCCCCCGCTCCAGGCCGAGCGCCCTCCGAGCAGCAACCCGCTCCCAGCGGGGCTGCCGGGGGCTGCCCCCGTGCGGCACTCGACCAGCTGGGCGCTGGGGGGGCGGCCCGTAGGGACCCCCTCCCCGGGAGCATGGGCGGGCGCCTCCCGCGAAGCGTCGGGCGTCCCCCTCCCTGGCTCCCAGCCGCGGGGAGGGTCACCGCGCGGCACACGCTGCTGCCCGTGGCCTGAAAAGGGGCCGCGCCGGGCGGCCCAGCTGGCCACGGCACCGCGCGGGAGTGGCGTCGTCGAGCAGCTCGGAAGGAATGAAGAAGGAGGAGAAGGAGGCGGAGGAGGAGGAGGAGGAGGGGGAGGGGGAGGGGGAGGGGGAGGGGAGGGAGAGGACGGGGAGGAGGAGGAGGAGGAGGAGGAGGTGGAGGAGGAGGAGGAGGAGGAGGAGGAGGGAGGAGGAGGAGGAGGAGGAGGAGGAGGAGGAGGAGGAGGAGGAGGAGGAGGAGAGGAGGAGGAGGAGGAGGAGGAGGTGGAGGAGGAGGAGGAGGAGGAGGAGGAGGAGGAGGAGGAGGAGGCGGAGGCGGAGGAGGAGGAGGAGGAGGAGAGGGAGGAGGAGGAGGAGGAGGAGGAGGAGGAGAGAGAGGAAGAGGAGGAAAAGGAAGAGGAGGAGGAGGGAGGAGGAGGAGGAGGAGGAGGCGGAGGCGGAGGAGGAGGAGGAGGAGGAGGAGGAGGAGGAGGAGGAGGAGGTTGAGGAGGAGGAGGAGGAGGAGGAGGAGGAGGAGGAGAAGGAGGAGGAGGAGGAGGAGGAGCAGCAGCAGGAGGAGGAGGAGGAGGAGGCGGAGGAAGAGGAAGAGGAGGAGGAGGAGGAGGAGGAGGAGGAGGTGGAGGAGGAGGAGGAAGAGGAGGTGGAGGAGGAAGAGGAGGAGGAGGAGGAGGAGGTGGAGGAGGAGGAGGAGGAGGAGGAAGAGGAGGAGGAGGAGGAGGAAAGGAGGAGGAAAAGGAGGTGGAGGAGGAGGAGGAGGCGGAGGAGGTGGGAGAGGAGGAGGGAGAGGGGGAGGCGGAGAAGCGGGAGGAGCGGGAGGAGGAGGTGGAGGAGGAGGAGGAAGAGGAGGAGGAGGATGTACAGGAGGAGGAGGAGGAGGACTGGGAGGAGGAATAGGAGGAGGACTAGGAGTAGGAAGAGGAGGAAGAGGAGCAGGAGGAGGAGGAGGCAGAAGAGGAGGAAGAGGAGGAGGAGGAGGAGGCGGAGGAGGGCTCTCATGATGCTGCCCATGTTTGTGGGCCCTCGAACGAAGGCGACGCTCGCCCCGCGGCCTCCCGAGCCGAAGGGGAGGACAAACCACCCGGGCGCCGATGGACCCCGAGCAGAGACGAGCAGCGGCCGGCCAACCGACAGGCGCCAACTTGCCAGGAAAACGAAGAACATTTAAACCAGAACCCAAATTCCTGCGCCAGGCCCCCAAAGGCCCGCCCTCCAGCACACACCATGCTTCCCACCGGGGGCCGAGTATGGCCTGCGCTTCACATTGATCGCGTCCTGGGAAAGAGCTCTTTCTATGGTCGCCCGCAGGGTCCCATTTCACACAGTGACGCCTGCATGCAATATCGCAGCCGCCCAATTTGGACGCTCCATCATTGCTTACAGGTTTCATTTAGTGTTTCGACCGCCCGTCTTGTGCCTTTGGCGGCTGTGATTTGATTTCCCATGACCTCCCGCCCGCCCGGCCAGCTCACCAGCTCGTCGTTGTCGTCGTCGTCGCCGTCGTCGCCGTCGCCGTCGCCGTCGCCGTGTGTCGCCGTCGCCGTCGCCGTCGTTGTCGTGGTCGTGGTCGTGGTCGGTCGTCGTTCCCGATGAGTGTCCCCCCCCCTTATTGTTCGCCCCCCCCACCCACCCGGCCCCCCCTTCCCTTGTTTTCGCCCCCACCCCCCACCCCCTGGCCCCTCCTCTCCTTTTCTCGGGTCCCCCCCCTCCCCCCACAGAGGGGGGAGGCGTCAATGCCCTCCCACTCTCCCCCAGAGTTCTGGGGAGGGCACGCGCCCGTGAAACGCGCCCTCACCGTCCTGGACGGCCGAGCCCGTCGAGACGTGTTCATAACCGCTTGACTCGTAGATGTTATACTCGAACCTTACCCCTGGCCGGTTCAACGAGGAGACGATGCCCAGTCCTCCATGCCAGGATTCCCAGCGAGGCTTTTCTTAGGTTTGTTCCTTTTCTTGGTTACGAAAGCTTCTTCGTAAGCATAAGAGGGGAGGCTATCCTGATCATGGGCCCGAAAAAGGATAGAACATTGGATCTCCTCAACTTTCTGCTGCTAGTCTTGCGCCTTCACCTTCTTGTGTCTCCTCAGAGTATGCTGCTTTCGGTTTTTCTGCGTTGTCTCCTTGTTCTCGGCTCCTTGCGCCGACATTGGCCGCGCCGCGCCGCAATCGATGCCGTCGTTCCCGTGGATAGGCACTTCCTCAATGTGGAACTCCGGTGGGCCCTTGTTGAGGCACCCCTGCTCTCCGAACTCCTCGTTGTACGCCTCCGACGTGGCGAGGACGAGCTCTGGCTCTTCGAGCTGGAGCCAGCGGCCCTGGCTCACGCTCCGCCCACGAAGATCCGAGTGGTGAATTTCTGCATCCATGGCCTCGTCAGCCGCGACGTGTTCGGTGCTGAACCGTCGGCCTGCGGCAGCTTCTCCTCCCGCTTCGGCGGCGCCGGATGCTTCCTCCTCCCGCTGGTCCTTGACCAGTCTGCCGGGCCAGCTGCCTGTGCATCTTCGTTTCCTGGGAGATCCCCGCTGGTGGACTTCGGCGTCGACGGCGAGGGCAAGGGTGAGGATCGCGAGGAATGGGAGAGAGGTAGTTAAATGGCAGTGTGAGACGGAGGAGGAGGAGGAGGAGGAGGAGGAGGAGGAGGGGGAGGAGGAGGAGGAGGAGGGGGAGGAGGAGGAGGAGGAGGAGGAGGAGGAGGAGAAGGAGAAGGAGGAGGGGGAAAAGGTGGAGGAGGAGCAGGATACCGGGAAGCCGCCAGCCAGGGATCGTAAGGAGCGAAACAGCCCTTTCAGTGCAAGCATGGTTTGGGACAGCTTTTCACGAGCAATCGTGTAGAGGATCATTTCGCTACCAGCACCGTCGCACCAACAATGATTACAATATGTAAGGGCGTTCGCCGCCCAGCCTAGTTATCTTCCTGAAGTTCCCGAGCTGCAGGATCGTTTTCTGGGTAAGAGTGACAGAGTCACGTCCTATTTTTGATCAGATGTCGGCCACGATTCCGCTCATATACCACCTTCGGGCCTCCGATAGTCATCAAGCGGTGCCTCCTTCCACAGACAACGCATCGATGAGCAACAGGATGATGGGAATCCGGCTGTAGATATGCCGGGAGACGTCCCTTCTGCCACCAGTTTGCCCATTGACTTTTGGAAGTTCGTTCAGATTGCAAGCACAACGAAAAACATGGTATGAAGACCCCAGTTGCGCCCCAGGATCTCGGCCGACGACCTTGCTGCAGTCCTCCAGCGCGCAGAATATGCATAAAACATGCCCCCGTCCGTTCCTCTCATCTTTCATCCCACCCCTCCTGCCGCCTCCCCGCCCACCCCTCTTTCCAGCCTCCGTAATCTCTCTAGCTCCCCATCCTCGGCCCATCCCTGGCTGGCACCCTCTGCCAATTCTGCTGGGATTCGTTCCTCGCCGATGGCACCCGTATTGCACCTGACGTGCAAGTTTTGGCAGCATCGCCCGCGAGCAGCGGTGGTGGAACACCGATGCTTGAACCTCCTTCTCATCACTGCTCCCATCCCACGCCTCCTCCTCCTCCTCGTCCTCGTCCTCGTCCTCGTTATCGTCGTCGTCGCTATCGCTAGCTCTATCGGCGTTCTCCTCCCACTCCCATCCGCTTCCGGGTGATGTGGACGGACAGGGAGGAGTTGTGTTGTTCTGTGCGAGTTCGTGGTTGCTCCCATTCTCATTCTCCGTCAACCTTTTTTCGTCCTCGTTTCTTTCTCTCCCTCCTCATCCTCCCCCTCTTGAGTGCTCGTCCTCCTCCCCCCGCGCGCACGCGGAAGGGCAGCGGAGAAGGGAGAGGGGAGAGGGTCAAGTTAGTGCGTATGAAAGCGGACCTGGAACTCGAAAGACGGCCCCGTCGTGTTCCGCGCAATCGGAAAACAGGAGCCAGGTAGATTGGAGGAGGAGGCGGCGGATGAGCAGGACGGTGAGCAGGAGAAGAAGGGTAAGGTTAACGCAGGACGAGGACGACGACGAACAACAGCAGCAGCAGCAGAAGCTGAAGTGGAAGGGGCGTGAGGAGCAGGAGGACCAAGGGAAGGCAGAGGAGGGGAACCGAGGGGGACGACAACGATGAAACAGGACTTGGATCCAGAAACCTGGCCCACGCAGGTGCGAGAGCGCCATTCTGATCGACGGGAGCAAAGCGCCGATCCGAAAATGAGGCCTACGCTGCAGCGGGAAGCACCTCTAGGTGAAACACCGGACACCATCGGATTGAAACCGAACGTCGGAACATCAAAGTTTGAAGTCCGCTGTAGAAGGGGAACAGCACGCGACGAGGGCCGAGCATCTCCCGGACAGAGCCAGGGGAGAGAGAGGAGAGTAGTGTCGAAGACGCCTACGGTGAATGACCGAAGCCCCCTGTCTTTCTGGAGGCGCATCTGTAGCCGAAAGTTAGGCTAGAGCTTCGCCAAGCTATCGGACCATATGTTTCCCCAACCGTCGTTGTAACCCTTCGGGGGACACACGAGGAAGAGGAGAACCAGGAGGAGACGGGAAAGGGAGGGGGAGGAGGAGGAGGAGGAGGAGGAGGAGGAGGGAAGAAGGAGGAGGAGGGAGGAGGAGGACCAGTGTAAATCCAGGAAACATCAACGATGTTGGAATTAATCCTCTCTCCAAGCTCCCTCTTCAGCCCCTACAACGGTGCATTCCCATTAAAGGAACTGCCTCGTTGGAAGAACCTTTGGAAGATGCTGAAGCGTGCCAAAGCATTGTTCTCTTGATTTCGACGCCACGTATCAACCTGACTGCTGCGTCTCGTGCCAGATATCCATTTTTTGATTTCAGCACAGCGAATCAACATAACTGTTGAGCCCAGGATCATGGGAACCCACGAAACTCTTGCAATTGTTTAAAGCGAGTGTGCGCGGCGCTCAGGCGAGAGCCACATGTTGAAAAGTCACCGCCCTCAATCCGTGAAACTCTTGCAGTTTTTGACAACGCGCGCGGCGCCAAGGCAAGAGCCACATCTTGAAAACTACCCCCCCTCAATCCGTGAAGCCCTCGCGAACTTTTAACACGAATGTGCGCGGCGCTAAAGCGAGAGCCACTTTATGAAAACGGCCCGCCTTCAATCCGTGAAGCGCCTGCAATGTTTTGAACACGAATGTGCGCGGCGCTAAACGAGAGCCACAGTTTAAAAATGACCCGCCCTCAAGCCGTGAAATTCTGGTATTGTTTTACAGCGAATGTGCGCGGCATTCCGGCGAGAGCCACAATTTGAAATCCATCCGCCCTGAGTCCGCCAAGCTCTTGCAGTTTTTGACAACGAATGTGCGCGGCGCGAAGGCGAGAGCCACATTTCGAAGACGGCCCGCCCCCCACATGTGAAACTGTTGTCACTTTTTAAACTTCAGAGTTATAGGTGGTGAGGCAGTCTCAGGTCAAACGCCCGGCCCGCCCCAAAATTTGGTCTCGGTGTGCGACAGGGAGAAGTGACGTAGAAAGAGAAGGAATGGAGGAGGAGGAGGAAGATGAGAAGGAGGGAGAGAAGGAGGAGAAGTAGACCTCTTAGGAGCCTCTTGGGGCACTCTTGAGGTCTCCTGGGGGCTTCCTGGGAGCCTCTTCGAGGCCTCCTGGGGGTCTCCGTCGACCTCTTGGGGTCCTTTGGGGAATTGTTCGAGGCCCCTTTTGGCCGCCTTAGCGCGTTCCCAGGCCGTCTGACGCCGTCGGGAGCCATCTTAGGGGCCTCTCTGGACCGTTTGGGGACCTTCCTGGGGCGTTTAAGGGCCGTCTTGAAGGCCATCTTGGCCGTTATGGAGGCCTCTTGGGCTGTCTTGGGCCCGCCTCTGGGCCGTGTTGAGGGCTTCTTAGGCCGTCCTGGAGCCATCTTAAAGGCCTCTTGGGGGCTCTGGCAGCGCTCTTGGAGGCCTCTTGCGGGTTTCGTGGGGCAACCTTGGGCCGTCAGGGTGGCTTCTTGGATTTGGACGCATCCGAGACCCTCTTGGGCCGTCGTGGAGGCCATCGAGGCCGTCTTGGAGATGCTGGTTGCGCGGCGGCGGGGCCTTCTGGGTGGCCGGCGGCATGGACCGAGAACCCCAAGGGATTTCTGTTGGACAAGAACCAAAACCAAGCCGTAGGATCTAGCACGCCAGGCACCTCTGAGATAAATGAACAGGGGGCCTCACATGTGCTTTTTGTCTCATCCGCAGCCGACGAGCTCCCGACCGCTTCCCCATGGATAGTTCTCGGCCCGGGCACGTGTTTGATGGCCCTGGGGCCTGATGACGGGCACCCGTGGGCCGAAATCGAGGGAAAACGGCGGGATCGAACAAATCATATGCAGGCTCGGGGGGAACGACCCCCTATCGCCCATTCACCGTCGATAGGGGACTGCGCCCCACCCCGCCAACGCCAGTCCAGGGTAGCTATCGGGGGCCTGTTGCTGGTCAATCGACGACGTTTCGCCGATTCCAGATCAAAGTTTCGCTCGAAGAGCGAAGACCTGTATAACCTTCCTTTTTTGAAGGTCCGCAGGTTTCCTGGGCCACCCTGGCGGCGCCTCCGGCGCTGTCCCCGCTCCGCGTGCCAGGGAGGGGGTGTCAGCGCCGATCCCAAAACATCCGTGCGGACCTTTTGTAAAATCGTGATTGTGCTGTGCGTCGTTCCTCCATCAACGGTGCCCCTCATCATATCGTCAGAAAAATCTGTGCCCTCGATCCTCGTCCTGGGCCCACGGGCCGGGTGCGACCGCCCGCTGCGCAGGCTACCATTTCTTCCTCGGGTTGCTCGGGAGCCCCGCCGGGGCGGTGGCAGCTGGCGCGCTCATAGAGAACGTCATCACGTACGGGCCGGGCACCAGGAAGCGGGCGCGATGATGCGCGGGCAAGGTCGGGGCAGTCCAAGCCTGACACCCGCGCGTCGTGAGAAAACACGGCGGGAGGTTTTTTCGTTGCTATATTTTGCCGTTGGGGGCCTTCGTTGGGCCTCGGGACCGTCAAGAGATGGCGCAGGGTGAGGAGCCCGTCCAGGGGAGGAATTGGTCGAAACCTCCTCGGGTCGAGTTGTGAAAAAACTCATGGTGTCGGGAGTCTGGGCAAGAAGGGGATGAGGATTAGGGGTGTGTGGGCATCAAGGCCAGATCCGCGATATCTCTCAGATGTTATGGCAGTTTCATCTTCTGTCAGAACGTTCGTTGACCTTCCCATCGTCCACGCACATGCCTCGGGCCATGATTTGCTAAGCCCTCTCTTTCAAGCCTCTTGGACGTCCCCGCGCTGGGTCGGGGGACGCCATCTACAGTCATACATTGAGGATGGCAAGGCAGTCGGTCGCATTCAGTCGAGTCGGTCTGGTCGGCTGATGCGTTGCTCCGTGTCCATCGGTGGGGCTTCACCCGGCGCTCCTCGTGCGTCTGGGGGACGGGGGGGTTCGTCCTCTGTCCAGTGTCTCTCGGGGCGAGACTCTGACGATGTGTGCAGTATGCATGTCCGTATACATGTGCATAGATGTATGCAGTATGCATGTCCATATACACGTGTATTGGTGCGGGCAGTTTGTCTCATGTGTACAGCATGTGGATTGTGTAGTCCACCAGCGCGTGTGGACGCCACTGAGGGAGCTTTGGTCAGCGGCCGTCGTGGGGCTACACTGCGACTCTTATCTGGCCAATTGAATCTTCTTGGGGGCCTTCTGGGCCCCTCTTGGGCTATCGGGGGGTTCTCTGGGGCCGTCTGAGGGTACTGTTGGTCCGCCTGGCGGCTGCGGATGCCGCCTTGAGCCTCTAGGAGCCGTCTTGGGGTTTTCTTAGGGCCGTGTGGGGCCGTCTTGGGGGCTGCCCGTGA
This sequence comes from Prorocentrum cordatum, assembly GCA_963575745.1. Lineage (NCBI taxonomy): Eukaryota > Dinophyceae > Prorocentrales > Prorocentraceae > Prorocentrum > Prorocentrum cordatum. The sequence goes on from CAUYUJ010018393.1 coordinate 739,295, forward strand.
AATCGAAACGGCTTACTTGAGGACTTCGTGGGCCGTCAGAATAGTTGAGTGGGGATCGTTTTCCTTCGTGCTGGTGTGGTGTTGGAAGCCTCTCGGGTGGTCCTCGATGCTCCCATGTCCGAAATGGGGGTCCGACCATCATCACTGATTTTAGGATAGCTACACGTGGAAGTCGTTTTTTCCAGCCTGGATGTGGGATGTTAGGTATGGATGCACCTGTGAATGTGCGGCTGAATATCACGACGTCTGTGTACGAGCGGATTTGAATGTGAACGGGTCGGGGTGTGAGTATTTGTGGGCCTTCGGGAGGGGTTGCCTTCTGCACCTCGATGATCATGGGGCTCGTAGGGAAGACGCGTCTACCTTGCCCTGGAAGGCACGTCCACCCGAGAGGTCTCAGCAGGCCGGGCGCGAGCGGGCTCGTGAAGCTCTCGTGGTCAACGCTTCCTTGGGTGGCCCGGATGCCATGCCTGCCACATCTTGGCGATCATCGGGCTCTGGGCAGAGGCGCGCCTACCCCGCCAAGTCTGCAATCCCGCCCCAGAGATCGCACACATCTGACCGAGAGCGGGCCCGTGCAACACCCCAGGTCCACCCCCTGGACCCCGTGGGAGGCCCGAGTTCCATGCCTGCTACATCGCGGTGGTCATTGAGCTCCGACAATCCAGGCGTGAACGGGCCCGTGTAATACCCAAGTCGATCCCTCCATATGTGGGAGGCCCGGGCGCCAGGCGTGCTACATCGCGATGGTCAGTGGCTCTGGAAATTGAAACGCGTTTCCTCGAACACTGTTTTTCTATTTGAGATGTTCCACCAATCCGTTCGCGAGCGCGAGGTATTGTCTTGGCGGATCTGGACTTGGAAGCGCGAACCCGACACAATTTACTATGTATTGTCGCCTCGGGAGTGCGGCTGCGTTGTGGTTTATAATGGTGTGTGGCCTCGGGGACGCGGAGGCTTAGTAGTTTAAAAGGAACGATGGCCTCGGGGGCGCAATTCTGTCATATGTTGCACATGCGGCTTCGAGGCCGCGAATGTTGCGAGATTTGCAACAATGGATTCCGGCTTCGGGAGCGAGCGCGCTGACATTTGCGATGTTGTGTGGCCTCGTGAGGTCTTTGGGATCGCGAGCGGTAAGCATTTCACAATGTATGAATTAGTGCCTCAGCGGCGCCAGTCCATCTGCACAGTTTGTCAGCCAAAAGGAGTTATGGCCTCGGGAGCGCGAGCGCGTAGTAATTTGCGACGGGTCGTGGTTCCAGGAGCGCGAACTCTTGCGATTGTCAAGGGATTGTGAGTATGGCCTCGGGAGCGTAGCTTCGGTGTAATTTGGAAGGGGATGCGGTCTCGGAGTTTCGACGTGTTCGTATTTGGGCGTGTCCCAGCGCCCCATAAGTTTCCCAGGCTTCGATATCGGCGTGGTGAGCAGGTGGAGTTGATCCTTGCACGTTTCGCAATCACTACAGCATTGGAGCCAGAATACACAGCAGGATGATGGGAATTGGAACAGTTGCAAGGAACAGGGGCGCCTCCAACTCACAGCCTATTGTCCCTGAAGAGACCAGCGGATTGGACCATGTGCCCCCCAGCCGCTTTGGAAACCCTTGGGGTGGACCTCTTCCTTGTCTGGTATCTCCGAGCTCCCACGGCAGGCCCCTGGACGTGGCGGCGCTGGGCGTGGGCGCCACTCCTCGCAAACCACGTAGCCATGGAACACCGCGCCCTCGAAGGACGTTGTCGTTGTCGTCGCACGCGCAATCAGCGGGCTTGGGGCGGGGCAGGAACGCGCAGCTCATGCACAACTCGGTTGCCAAATCGGAAGGCCAGGTGGCCGTCCGAGGAGCGCCCTCCGGCTGGGGGGTCGCCAGGAGGAGGAGGAGGAGGAGGAGGAGGAGGAGGAGGAGGAGGAGGAGGAGAAGAAGGAGAAGGAGGGCCAGGGGGGTGTCACAAGAGGCAGGTGAATCATGGTCATAACGCACTCCTGGAGAGGGCGGAATAGCGGTAGCGGTATCCCTTTGCTTATACCCAGGGCCCCAGGGGGGGAGGCGAGGGAGAAACGCGAATGGGCGTTGATGAGGTTGGAAGACGAGTGGAGGGGGAAGGGATGGAGGGAGGAATGCGTAGCTTGGGAGGAGGTCCGGGAGGTCCGGGAGCGTCAGGAGGGGGTAGGGGGGAGGGGAAGGAGGAGTGAGGAACGCGAAGAGAGGGAGCAGGGGGTGGGAGAAGAAGGGGGGAGAACTCGGGGACGGGAGGGAGCAGGGAGAGGAGCGACGGAAGAGGAGGGAGGAAAGAAGGAAACAACCAGAAACGAGAGTAGAGTGTCGTCGTCTCCGGCGGCGAGGCGACCCCATTTTTACACCTCGAGATTTTTGTTTAGCTCCTTCGAACCGAATCGGCCGTCACGGGGGTCCCCCCTTTCCGTGCCGACAGCAATCGCATGGGATGGTCCGCCCAGAGATGGGTGAAACGACCACCCACCTTTAAACATTCCAGCCGACCTTCAGAAATCCCAGCCATTGATGGTGCCAACCCCAGCCAGGTAAGACATGATGTCTTGAAGAAACTTCCCAGGGGTCCTCAACAGATCCTTCTGATATCCGTAAGAGATCCATCATCTGTTTGTCGGATGCCTTTTCTGGAACGATTCAGCGATGCTTAAGAGATCCTTCAGAAAGGCTTGCGATATGGTTTTAAAAACATAGTGGATTGTCGATTATGGCCCGTCTGCGTTGCTAGGGCACTGTGTACCAACACAGTTGGTTTTCCCCCGCAGTGTTGCTGTATTATGTGTGATGCATCGGGCTACGGCAGGGCCCAACTTAACTTGCTATGGGCGCTTTGTTTGCATTACAATCCCTATTGCGTTTGAATTGCGCAACTCTTGTGGCAGTAGTACTACTCCTATCACTACTACTACTACTACTACTACTATTACTACTACTACTACTACTACTACTACTACTACTACTATTACTACTACTACTACTACTACTACTACTACTACTACTACTACGACTGCTGCTGCTACTACTACTACTACTACTATTGCTGCTACGCCTAGTACTACTATTATTTCTTCTAATGCTACGACTACTACCACCACTACTACTACGACGACGGCCTCTACTACTACACCTACTGCCACAACTACTACTTGTACTGCCACAGCTGCTACTACTGCTACACCTGTTACTTCTACAACTGTTGTCAGTACGACCACGGTTCCAAATCTTATTCGTACAACGATCGCGGCTACTACTTGTAGTCTTATTACTGTTGCTAGTACGACTACGACTACGACTGCTACTACCACTACTACTACCACTATTGTTACTACAATTAATAATAATGAGACTACTACCATTGTTTTCCCCACATCCAAAGTGGGTTCCTTGTTTTTTCTGGACACCCCGCGCAGGAACCATAACCAGAACACACCTACATCATCACCCACTCATCACTCATCATCATAATCCTCCTCATCACTATCATCATCATCAACGTTATCGTCATGCGATCGCCCACCATCATCATCACCATCAGCATCATCATCATCATCATCACTCATCATTATCAGCATACTCCCCTTCGTCACCCAATCACTCACTCATCACTTCGTCATCACTCACTCGTCTGTGCGTGAAGTGCAAAGAAGTCTCAGGCGGGAGCCTCGTTTGTGAGTGAATTGTGAGGTAGTCTCAGGCGGGAGCCCCCTTCTTATGGGGCCCGCAGATCATGTTATTAATCCGAGCGGGTCATCCGCAACGTTTAACTGTCGTCAGTTTTGGCGTCCTCGGGCTTGAATATGGAGGAAGTATCGAGCGGGGGCCTCGTCTGTGAGTGAATTGCGAGGAAGTCTGAGGCGGGAACTCCTCCATATGGGGCCTGCAGATCATGTTACGAATTCGAGCGGGTCATCCGCAACGTGTAATTGTCGTCATTTTTGTGCTCCTCTGGCTTGAGCGTGGAGGAATTATCGAGCGGGAGCCTCGTCTGTGAGTGAATTGTGAGGAAGTCTCAGGCGGGAGCCCCTCCTTATGGGACCCGCAGATCACGTTACTAATCCGAGCGGGTCATCCGCAACGTGTAACTGTCGTCACTTTTGGGCGTTTCAGGCTTGAATATGAAGGAAGTATCGAGCGGGAGCCTCGTCTGTGACTAAATTACGAGGACATCTGAGGCGGGAGCCCCCTCCTTATGGGACCCGCAGATCATTGTAGTAATCCGAGCGGGTCATCCGCAACGTGTAACTGTCGTCACTTTTGGGCGCTTCAGGCTTGAATATGAAGGAAGTATCGAGCGGGAGCCTCGTCTGTGAGTGAATTGCGAGGAAGTCTCAGGCGGGAGCCCCTCCTTATGGGGCCCGCATATCACGTTCGAATCCGAGGCGGGTCATCGGATTCTACTAACTGTCGTCAATGGGAGGTTTGAGGACCGATTTTCGGACCGATTTTGAAGATCGAAGGGGAACTCGCACGGAGGTGCCTCATCCCACTCGCGGCACGATCGGGAATGATGACGCATCATGATGGTGGGTCCCGCAGCTACACGAGTCTTCGGGTTTTCGTACTTGTCGTCACTGTTGTGCTCTGAGGAGGAGAAGGAGGAGGAGGAGGAGGAGGCGGAGGAGGAGGAGGAAGAGGAGGACGAGGAACAGGAATTGAGGAGGACGACGGCGGCCGGGCGCAGGGGGAAACCCTTGCGTCCGGGCCGGGGGTGGTAACCCATCCTCGGCCGAAGCGGCGGCCGGGCGCAGGGGTAGCCCCTTGCGTCCGGGCCGGGGGTGGTAACCCATCCTCGGCCGAATCGGGGGCAGGGGAAGCCCTTTGCGTCCGGGTCGGCAGGGCGGGCCTCGCGTTTCGCCCGGGGCTTCCTCGACAGGAAGCCTGCAGGCTCGCAAGAGTTTCACGGATGGCGGGCGGGCGGTTTTCCGCGTGGCGGTGTCGCTTCAGTGCCGCGCGCGTTCGTCTTGAAAGCTTGCGATGGCGTCATTGATGGAGGGAATGCGGTTCTCGCTTCAGTGCCGCGCGCATTCGTTGTAAGTGCTCGTAAACGTTCACGGAAGGACGGCGGCTCTTTTTCGAATTGTGGTTTCCACCTTAGCGCCGCGCGCATTGCCATAAAGATGTGCAAGAGTATCACGCATGGAGGGCAGCTCCTTTCGTGTGGTTCTCGCTCCAACGCTGTGGACATCGGCTTTCAGAGTTTCTCTGATAGGGGACGGCTCATTTTCAAGATGTGGCTCTCGCCTCAGTGCCCCGCACATTTGCATGAACATGCTGCAGCAATTTCAGTGATTATTCGGTTGACGCCCCAGAAATGAGATTTGGCACGGTTTAGGATTGCCAGGGCGCGGCGGCCACGTTGATTCGCGGCATTGACGTCCCAAGCATGGTGTTCTACCACGATGTCGGATCGTCGGTCGCGAAAGTCAAGCTGATTCGCGGCGTTGAAGTCCCAGGAATGGAGCTTTGCACGGTTGAGGATTTTCAGACGCTTGTCGTCCAACGGGGCTCTTCCCGCAGTGATGTATTTTGATAGGATGCTATGGAGAGGGAACTTTGGAGGAAGGGTTTATTGCAACGTCGTTGGTGCGCCTTGGGCTCACACTGGTCCTCCTCCCCCTCTTCCTCTGTCTCCGTGTACGTACGCGGCGGGTCCGCCCGTGCTCACGTCCAGCGTCCCTGGGCGCACAGTGTCTCAGTCCTCTACGCCCCGTCCCTCTCAGCAGCGTCCTTCTGACGCAGAAAAGATAATTTGCAGACGCCATCGCTCGCATGTCAGCCATGCAACGTGGCTTGACGCTTCAATTCCGCTCGCGGGCGCGGTGCTTGCGGCAGCTCAGCGGCTTCACGATGGCGTCGCCTGGCTTGCCATCGTGCTGCCGTTTGCGCTCCCAGTCATTCCTCCAAGTTGCGTTGGAAAATGGCACAAGCATAATGGCCCATGCTGGGCCTGGCGTGCTGCACGCTGGCCTTCGCAGGTGCAGCGTGGTGCTCACAAACACGCCGTGGCGTTCGCGGGCCCTTCCTGTCAGCACCCGGAGATTATTCGGAAACCCTCAATGGCTGGCATACGGTTGCGCATAATTATGTGCACGCGGCTCGCAGGCGCAACGAGGTGCTAGCAAACATGTTGTGGTGTTCGCAAACCGCTGTCGTTCGCAACATCATTGTGGCAGTCGCAGACACATCGTTGGCACTCCTGGGCTATTGTGATACTTGTCCGTCGTTTTGCGGTTCCTAGGTGCATACGCTGTCGGTCGCAGTCCATTATGTTACTACCATGGACTAGCTCCTCGCCGCGCGCAGCTTACAACGACATTGCTGTGTTTCCAGGAACGTGGTGGTGCTCGCAAACCGTTGTGGTGGTCACATATGCACTTCGGTGAGCACGGCCCTGCGGTTTCACCCGCCGCCTGCTCGCAACACGCAGGAGTATTGCATCGAGCGCATGTGCGGGCGCGCGTGTGAGAACGTGCGGGTGGTTGTGGTGCGCGGGAGCCTCTAATGTGCCGATGCTGCACGCGTGCGTCGGTATCCGCGCGTGAGCGCACCACCAGGCTTGCAAAGACGCTGCTTGTCATGCCTGCGCTCCCCCGGGCCGCCCCGCTGTCGCTGCCATATGTCACACCCCCGTGGCGGATGGTACGTGGGTGGTGCGGGGGAGGGGTTGGAACAACAAACGCTTTCCCCTCCCTCCCTCGGTTCGCGCGCGCGCATGGGCGCTGGCGGGAATTCGGGTGACCAGCATTAGATTTGGAATGTTGCGGCTGGCGCTTCGGAGGAGTACGTCGATTTCGGCCAGACTCGGTCGAGGCCCGGAGGGGCCTCGAAACCCTTCGGTTCCCCTCCTTCGCCTCTGTGGACAACGCCACCGTCGATTATTGATGCCTGCGCGCACATGCTCGGAACTGTGGGCAAGAAGACCCATGACATTGATCGGCCACCCGCTAGTGTTGAATCCGCGGTTTGCTCATACAAGGAAGCTGTTTCATTCCGCGTCACGATTCCAACGCTTAGTTGTCCTGCTGATCGGCGATTTGCATAGTTCTTGTGGCGAGCAACACGTAAACTCACACAGTTTGGTCATGAAGAAGCGACGGTTGACGATCCAGGGAAGGCCGTGCTTCGCAGGCCAGTGTTTTCTTCATTTTCCGTTGCTCCCGTTTGCGCTTGGCGTTTTGCCGTTCACGGTGCAGGATCTTTTTTTTGTTTACGGGCGCAGCCCGTAATTTGATTTTCGGGAAGTAAGCTCACTGACTGACTGGACTGACAATTGAATCACCAAAGCTGTTAGATTGCAGTTTTATTTCGGGGGGTGAGGATCTTTCGGTGGCAGTTTCAAGCGAAGGGGTTGAGGATATTTTGCTGCAGTCTTAGGCCAGGGGGGGAGGATATTTACCTGGCAGTTTTAGTCCAGGGGGTGGAGGATGTTTCTCTGCCAGGTTCAAGCGAGGGGTGTGAGGATATTTCGCTGACAGTTTCGAGCGAGGGGCGGTGAGGATTTATCCCTGGCAGTTTTAGTCAAGGGGTTGAGGATATTTCGCTTGCAGTTTGAAGGGAGGGATGTGAGGATATTTTGCACGTCAGCGGGTTGGGGATATTTTTCGCTGACAGTGTTAGGCCAGGGGGTTGGAATATTTCGCTGGCGAGAGGTGGACGACGACGAGGGCGGAGGAGGCGGAAGACGAGGACGGAGTAGGAGGGAGGAGGCGGTGGAAGGAGCAGCCAGAGGAGTTGGACGACGGGAGGGGATGGGTGAGAGGGAGGACGGGGGACGAGGACGACGAGGAGGTGATGAAAAGGAGCGGGTCGGAGGTAGGGCCTGAGAGGAGTCGTGCTTGATGCGGGTATCCACGCGCCACGCGATGCAGGGTTGGGTCTTGCCCTGCCTTGCCCAGCCGAAGGCTACGCATGCAGCGGTGCTGCGCCCGTATATGTGCTCGCCCCTTGGCGAGGGGCTGGCGGGGGGGCTACGGGCGAGCTGTCCGGTGTCTTTGCGTTTTTTGTTTGCATTGTTTGTTTGTGTTGTCTGCATGTTGTGGTCGTTTTGGGGCCCCACGCGGCTGGAGAGGAGCGCCGATCGAGCCAGGAGCAGTTGGGCGCGAAGCTTGCGGATTGCTTGGCCCGACCTCCCGCCTGAAGGTGTCTGGGGGTTCTCTGGAGATTCGAGAAGAGGGCCAGAAACACCCCCAACAGCTTCAAGCTTCGAAGCTCGATGTCGTTGTCATAATCCTCCCGCCCGAACATTTCAGACGGGGCAACTGGTTCCAGATGGGGGTTTGTCCTTAACCACCGCCCTGGGTATCGATTCCTTTGGACTTCGTGCCCTGAGGGGATTCGGTAGCAAATTGTGGCAGCCTTGCTTACACTCGAAATTCCGTCTATAGGGTCGGTTAGCGTCGGCTAGCGTTCGGGAATCGATGAGGCAGCGCCGATTAGCGCCGATTAGCGTCTAATAGCGTTGATTTAACATCGACAGCGTCGATTCGCGTCGAACAACGTCCGTTCGCAAGAGCCAACAAGATGGTATAGGAGGCTCCCATCATCGGCGGCGAGCGAGGTGGGGAGTGAGAAGGAGAAGGGCTTCTCAGAAGGCGGCGAAACTTCTGATAAGCCCTCTGGCCTCCTGAGAGGTGTCCTGTGTATTCGGGGAAGGCTGACAAAACTTCCCAGAAGGCTGGGGGGGCTTTCGAGCCTTCTGAGCGGGCCCGCCCCTTCTCACTTCCCCCCGTCAACCCGCATAGTGAGTGAGTGCTTTTCAAAGGTTCCCCTTGCATCCTCGCCCCTTCGGCCCATCCTTTGCGACTTTCGCTTGCCAACCTCTTTCGAAAAACGTTAACATGGCTCTCCAAGGCACGTGCGTCCTTACCGCTCATCCTTCTTCTACGGCTTGACTGTGCTTGTCCGAGTCCAGCGATGCACAGGTGTTCGGGCCCCGCCGCCCTCCCCCTCCCCCTCCCCCAGAGAACCTGGTCGGCTGCACAGGTCCGAAGAGGGGCAAGTTTGATGCGAGCCGGCATACGTTTGGCTGCCCAAAGCGAAAAGCTTCCGATGTCGGCCGGCACGTCCCGCCCCCCGCGCATCGCCCGGGTGATCGGCGACAAACAAAGTACACTTTCTATGTTTTTGTTGTTTTGTTTGTCCTCTCTCTCTATCTATAAACATATATATATATATATATATATATATATAAGCATAAATCTGAATATTTCGCGGCCGCGTAGCCGGCGCCACCGCAGCTGGCGCCGCCGCGAGGACTCCGGCCGGTCGGCCCGGGCTTCTGCGCGCTATTCGTCCGCAATTGCTGCGCGAACGCAGGCTGGACCCGCGCACCCCCGCCGCTCCTCAGACGGCTTCCCCGAGCAGTGTTCGTGCTCCCGCCTCCTGCTCCCAGGGAAGGAGGGGTGCCTTCGAAGGGGCAGGAGGATTGGAGCTGGCCCCGCCTGCACACACGGCCCGTACGGCCAGAGCTGCGCGTGCGCAGGGTCGTCGGGGAAAGGCGGAAGGACGAGGACAGCGGTCGGCTGTGGGGCGAAGCGTATGGCGTAGTGCGTCACGTGCACTGTCGGGAAGGGGCTCGCACGATCGGGTCAGAGGGTACGGAACGGGCCAGCAGCCACAGAAGGCCAGAATTGGGACGACAAGGGGCCAGCAAGGCAAGGGAAAGGAGTGCCAAGCGACGTGAGGAAGAAGCGAGGAGCGAGAGCGGACAGTCGAGGGGGGAGACGGACAGACGCGAGGAACTCGGGTCGACCGACGGGAGGGGACGCCGAGGGGAAGAGAGGAGACACCACACACACACAAGGGACGGGCAAGGCACGCAGAGGGGGAGGAGCCAGCCGAGGAAGGAGGCGAGAGGGGAGAGAAGGAGGTACCACACAAAGGCAGGGGGACAAGGAGGGGCCACAGGGCGGCCAAGGGCGAGACACGCACTCACACACACAATCAAACAAACACACATGCACACACACACTTTTGGTCTGCGGGTCGAGAGCGAGCCTCTTCCGGTTAAAAGCTAGGCGGGCCACGCAAAGCTCTAATTGGGGAGACAGAGCACAGGCGGGCGCACACACACACACACACACACACACACACACACACACACACGCACGCACGCACGCACGCACGCACGCACGCACGCACGCACGCACGCACGCACGCACGCACGCACGCACGCACGCACGCACGCACGCACGCACGCACACCCACACAATCAAACAAACACACACACACACACACACACACACACACACACACACACACACACGCACGCGCACGCACGCACACGCACGCACACCTGCCTGTGCCTGTGGCCGGCGGGCGCGGCAACCAGCCTCTGCCGCCCAGGCATCAGGGTCCTGTCGGAGCCGCTTGCGGGCCTGCTCGCCACGGCCTCGCGGCAGGAGGCGCGCACCCGCGCGGCCCCGCCCGTGGTGGGCGAGAGGGGAGGGGGAGCGCGAGGGCTCGGAGGTGCAAAGGCGGGGTCCCGGGTGATGGGCTCCTCGGGACGAGGTGCCTCGAGCAATCTCAGTACACCCTCGGATCCCCTCACATCCTCAGGAGCCCATCTCTCGGGACCACATCCTTGAGCCACCGAAGTGTGATGGTGGAGCAGTCGCAAACAGTCGTGCGGCATTCGAGACAGGGCCTATCCCTCGAGGGTCGGAGGAGTTGATATCTCTTCCTCGGCGGAAGGCGTCGGGAGGGCAGCGGACGGCGGCAGAAGCAACACGAGGCTGCCTCCGTCGGCGAAAGCCCGCGGAAGCTCGGCGGAGGGCGGCAGAACTAAACATCTGCCTCCCTGGAGATGGCAGGGTGCTTCAGTTCAGATTTATGGAACCCGCCATACATGTGTGTATATGGGTGTAGAATCGCATATTCCTGTCGTACGTGAACCAGTCGGGCCGCGGAGAAGAGCCTCGACATGGTTTCTCTGCGCTTTTTTCGGGTTTCTTGGATCGGCGCTGGGCTCCCCTGGCGACGCCTCTGGCGCGATGGGTCCGCGCGGACCTGCGCGACATTATGTTCATAGTTGGTTTTGTTTTTCCGCGGCGAAAGAACCGCAACGGTACATCAGGGCGCGTGTATTAGCGAAGGGCCCCGCTTCCATGCAGAGTCGGCGCGCTGCGTCGCCAGATCGGGCGGCAGTGGCCTCCTGTTTCGGGGGGGTGTTCTCCCTGATCCGTGGATCTGGCGCCCACGCGCCAGACCAACGGACGTGTCATCCATGCCACAGTCAGCCCGCGTAGTAAGGATGAGCGACCTTCCAAGGTTATCCTTGCATCCTTTCCCCTCGGGCCTCGGCCATCCTATCATCCTATCCTTGCATCCTTGCATCCTTGCATCCGCTTTCGCTGGCCGCGCCCCGCCCGCAAAGTGTCGACATGGCCTTCCAAGGCCGTTGCATCCTTATCGTGCGTCCTTATTCTACGGGTTGGCTGTAGCGTGTGCCCGATTTGGGGAGGGGGACAAGCTCGTGCAAGCGCACGGGCATGCCAGGGGAAGAATGCAGTAAGGTGAACCCTTCCTGCTCCTTCGCCCTTGCCCAGGCTGAGCTTGCTCGACCTCGGCAGGAAAAAGGTACTCACACCGCCACCCTTCCCTGGTCTGCCCCGTTTTGGGCCGTCTGGGAGGCCCCCGTCGCCACGGCTGGGTTCGCCTCGAAACCCTGGTCAGAACACGTTCCGGGAAAGGTCCCGGTGGTAGCGGTACCCGTGCCTTTCGGCTTCCCCATAGGGAGGCACTGGGGGAGACCGAAAGAGGGCAGAAGGAGAACGGAGGGACTGGACGAGGGAGGACAGCCGCATAGACAAGAGGGGGGCGAAGCGTGCGGAGGACGAGGAGGCAGTCGCGGCTGTGCGGCGAGGGAGGAGGCACCGGAGGAGGCGGGGGAGGATCGAGGATGCAGGTTTTCCTCGCTTTTTGCCTCGGGGGCCCCGTTTCGGGGCCATGGGGCGGTCAGGATGGATACCAGGAGGGCTCGATTGAAGTGTGACGCGACGCGCATCTCCCCTCGCCCTTCATTACCCCCCGGCACACCCCACAAGATCGCTCCAAAGATCGCTGTCTCGTCTTCTCCAGATTTCGACGTTGTGTTGTTTCGCTCTCGCAGCGGGGCCCCTTTGAGCCCCTTGTGGGAAACCGGCTCTTCGTCCCGAGGGGTTCTTTGAACCTTCTGGGAGGAGGAGGCCAGGAGCCGAGGCTTCTGAGGAGGCCGAGACCAGCGAATCAACATCCGTCGTGATGTTTCTCTGCGATGTGAGGAGGTCAGGGCTGTCCTCGGGCTGTCTTCCTCCTCCTCCTCCTCCTCCTCCTCCTGCAGTGCTGTAGCGTCGGCCGCAGCCAAAACACTCTTACGGCGATGAGTTAGATGCAGCTGGTTCGCGCGGAGAGACATCATTTGCCCTCTTCTCGCATCGTGCCCGCTTGCCCTCTTCGCGTCCCTTTCAGGCTACTTGAACGCCTCCTCTTCCTCCACTCGCTGGAGCTCGTCGTCGTCCGGTGGTTGCTCTTCGAGGCGCGCCAGGTCAGGCGTGATTGGGGCACCAGGGGAACCCTGTGCCTCCTCGGCCAAAGCGGGGGCGCGCCCCGCTTGGTCCGCCCCTCCTTCCCGCCGGCGAGGCGTCCTCGACGGGCCCCTGCAAGGTCGGCGGGGATTTCCTCGCGTCGGTGGTGTGCGGGGCGGTGTCGATGCCCTTCAACCAGCTCTACAACTTTCAGGACCCCCCTCCTCCTCCACGAAGATCACATGGCATAGACACTTTCGGGGGACCTGCGCGATTTCTTGGATCCGCGCTGGGCCTCCCCTAGCGGGCTCCGCGCTTCAGGGGTCCAGCGCCCATCCAATAAGTCTGCGCGGAGTTCGGAAAGTTTGTGGCTCTGCCGCCTTTCCTCATTGGTCCGAAAGATACCCGTACCCTGGGCCAGCCAAGGTGAGATGGGCCGTCTGGGGGACTGGGCGCTTGCTATTGTGCCCGGTCAGCTTGCCCCGCGCGCGCCAGTGCAGCATCCGCGCGTCAAGACGCAACGGCGCGCTCGATGGTTGGGTGTCTGATTGCAGCGACAAGCGCTGGTTTTTGTTAGGGACGTCTCGGGGCATCGTGGTGCGTGCGCGGTTCAAAGCCGCCCATGTGTGGCGGCGCGTGTCCCAATCGATAAAATGCTGCATTTCCTCACTATCCTGGCAACCAATGCGTCTGGGCCTGCACTGGGGAACGACGTTGCAACGTCGCGCCCCCAGGGGGCCGCAGCGGCCACGTTGGGGACGGGTGTGGAGGGCATGATATGTGTTCGAGAGCGTTTTGGGCTTGCCGCCACCTCGGCTAGGTACGGGGACCTGCCTGAAACCACCGAAACATACCCAGACCTAGCTGGGGTGAGCTGCGGCACCCCGGCTAGGTACGGGTATGGTTTTTGGTTTTCATGGGGCAACCGTACCTAGCTGGGGTGATCCGCAGACGGCCGTCCAAGGGGGGCGGCTTTTGGCGACCTCGCCCAGGGCGCAGATTCGCGATGTCTCTGTATCGAGCAATTCGCGATAGGGCGGTTGTCGCGCAATGACGTTCGCGCCAGAGTTGTTCGCATGCGCCCCCGAGTGCGCGTTGACTCCTCAACGCCCGGATGTGTGTCTGGGGGCGCGCCTCCGCAGTAGCTGGTCTACATCGACAACAACCAACGCAGGGTCGGGCACTCCGCCGATTCGAACGCACGTGCGATCGGTGCTAACGTGCGCCCCGAGAAGACAGCGGTCTGTAATTCTCGATCGGCTGTCGTTTCTACACTTGTGCGGCCGCCGTCAGCTGCGACGAACCGCCCCCCTGGCCCCTTGCCACCCTGTCTAGGTAAGGGTCCGGGTATCTTTCGCGTTCGAGATTTTCGCCCTCTGAACTGAACTTTTATCCCAGTTGTGTTTCGCCCTTCCCTCTGAACTTTTGTCCCAGTTGTTCTTCGCCCTTCCCTCTGACTTTATGGCTCTTTCTCCCTCCCCTCTGATCTTTTGTCCCAGTTGTTGTTAGCCCTTCGGGGGACCTTCCCGGGCCCAGGAACCGTTCACAAAACGGCTCGGGATAAGCAGCAGTCCCAACGGAAAGGGTCCAGGTTCGCATCCTCTTTGTTTCTCTCTCCTTCGTCATCCGTCCTCTCTCCTCCTGCCTCTGATCCTCCTGCTCCTCCTTCTTGCCTGCCCTTCTCCTGCTTCTCTCGGGGGTCAGATTTTTGTTTTCGAGGGAAGACGAGGGAAGGGAGGAGGAGGAGGAGGAGGAGGACGACGAGGTCGAGAGAACCGCTGGGGTGGGTCCCTGACGGGGCTGGCCTGGACGGGGCCCCAGCGGGGCCGGTCGACACCCTGGAGGCCCCCCAGGAAGAATGGAAACACATATGGCGAGAAGGTGCGCCATCCAGGTTAAGAGCCCAGGACCTCAACGTGCCGCTCGGGGAGCCCCCTCCTGTGCCCACGGTATCACAGGTTCGTGAGGCCCTTCAGAAGTTCAGCAAGAACACGGCGATCGGGATAGATGGCTGGAATCCAGGGAACTTGAGACAATTGAGTGATCAAACTCTAGCACTTTTCGCTGAGTTCTTATCGTTTGTGGAGACGTATCTTATGATTCCAGAGCAGTGTCACGCGGCGCTCATCGTTTTTTTTTGAAGAAACCTGATGGCGGGTACCGCCCGATTGGCATCTTGGCCACGTGCGTGCGGCTGCTTGGTCGCATGCGTCACACGGAGACCAAGAAGTGGGAGCGCGAGCGCCACCTGGAGTGCGTATACGGCTCCAAAGGCAAGTCTTGTGTGCAGTCAGTTTGGAAGCAGGCGGCCCAAGCAGAGGCGGCCAACGCTATCGGGGCTTTCTCAGGGTCGGGGCTGATCGATTTCGGGAAGGCGTACGAACAAATTCCCCACGAAGTGTTTTGGGCCGCCTGCCAGAAGCATAAATTTAGTCTTCGTCGTGCTCGCTTACTGATAATGGTATATGGGGGGCAGAGGATGATTAAGATTCGGGAGGCGGTTTCGAGTTTTTTTCTCGATCGGATGTTCGATCATAGCGGGGTGTTCGTTCGCAACGACGATGTTACGTGTTGTGCTGTACGGTTCGCTTGTGTACATGCAGGAGTACTGGCCGTCGCTATGTTTGTACGTAATGGTAGACGATATCACGGTCTCGGCGCCCGGACCGGAGAAGTTCGTCAAAGAGTCATTGTCCAGAGCCGCCCCAGCACTTTGCAAGCGTTTGCACGAGATGGAGTTTTCAGCGTCTAGGAAGAAGTGCCAGCTCGTCGCATCGTCCAGCAAGTTGGCGCAGGACATCGGCGCCAACCTCAAGAGTTTAAATTTCAAGGTGTGCTCGAGTGTCAAGAACCTCGGGCACGATTTCAGCCAGCAGGTCAGGAAAGGTAAGAGAGTTTTGAAAAGGCCGTGTGAGCAACCTCCGCAAGAGGTTTCATCGGTTCCGTGCCCTTCGCCACCACAGGCGCGGGCTCTCTCGAGTGTTCCGAGCTGGGGTCTTGCGTCGGCCTCGTATGGGGTCAGGGCTTGTGGCATGAATGACACAGATCTCTCTAACCTCCGAGCTGTATCGGCCTTCGCCCTCTTTGGCAAGGCCAAGGGTAGGTCCAGGGCGGTGCAGTACCTGTTGCACGACCCGCCCGACCTCGACCCAGCGTACCTGATAAACACCCTACCCCTCGCGACGTGGCTCCAGGCTCTCCACGATGATTGGGCTCCTCAGGGCGTTATGCCAGCTATTTTCGAGGCTGGAGTGTCCAAGATCAGTCTGGGATGGGCTACTGTGTGTGGCCCTGGGGGAGCCGTGGTTCAGACTTTGCGTCGTCTTGGGTGGCAAATCAGGTCTTTCAAGCTTTGGGTGGATCCTCAAGGGCTCGTGGTGGACCTCGAGAAGGTTAGCATCAAGACCCTCAAAGCACTTATCCACAGGGGCCTCAAAAGGCCCCAGGAGCTGCAGGCGGCCAGGCACATGGGCTGGAATGGGACCCCCTTCTTGGACCCGATCAAGGCAGAGCTGCAAGTTCTTCGGGCCAAAGGTCATCCTGTCTCTGCAGATCTCGTTTCAATACACATGTCAGGTGGGCTGTGGACGCAGTCCAAGCTCTACGAAGAGCGTTATTCCTTGTCGTCGGCCTGCAAGTGGTGCGGGCACCCGTCAGGCTCGATATCTCACAGACTTTACGGATGCGACGGCTTAGAGGCATGGCGTCGAGATCAAGGTTATGATGATGTCGTGTCGGTCGGTCGGGAGTTCCCAGACAACTGCCTAGTTGACTTCGGGGTCACGGACAGTATGAGAGACGCCGTGCCTCCGCCCTTGCAAGAGCACGAATGCCCTCAGCGCGGTCTCCTAGGATGCGGCTACCTCAGCGAAGAGATCTTTATAGACGGCTCGGGGGTCAACCCAGATGTGGAGTGGATGACGAGGGCAGGATGGGCGGTCGTATCTCTCCAGCACGGAAGCGAGCTAGTCTCATCGGTGGCCTACGAGCCAGTGCCAGGGCCTGTGCAGAGAGCGGGCATTGCAGATCACTACGCGTTCTACATGGCACTATGTCTCATGGGACCCAGGGCGACCATTATCACGGACCACAAGAACCTCCTGATAGGTCTCCAGAAGGGCCCCGAGAAGATGTGTAGAGCTTCAGAACCGTACTGGGAAGTCTGGAGTCTAATATTCTGGAAATTGAACGACGTGGGGGAGGAGAGTGTGAATCTGCAGTCGATGCCGTCTCACAAAAGCAGAGCGTGGCTCAGGAATCACAACTTTTCTGACTCCTGGTACTCTGGGAACTGGCAGGCCGACAAGTATTCGAGGCGGGGGGCTCTAGAGCATCCAGCAGCCCCCCATTTGGATCAAAGGATCCAGGCGGCCAAGGTTTTCGGTAGGCAATGCACGAGGCTCCTGGCAGACTCTTCGAGGCGCCTGAGTACAATAGGATTTCCAGATGTGGACAAGGTCCCGAGGGCCACAAAGGTCCCCAGGCCGAACCAGATTTTAGTGGATGAACCCGCGTGCGTGCTAAAACTCACCACGGGGGATCGAGGTCACCTGCTGCGCAACGCTGATGGCAGGTGGGGTTGCAGAGTTTGCGGGGTGAGCGCTGCTCGACGGAGTGCGGTCATCCAGAATGAGTGTCCTGGCAAGCCGAGGGTGCCTGCGCGGACGCACGAGTCGCACCGCATGTGGGTGCTAGGCTCGGACCTGTATTTCTGCATGCAGTGCGGTTGCCACGCGCGGAGCCAGGTCAAGGACCTGGCCGCGCGCTGCCATCGTGTTGCAGGGACTGGGAAGATAGGGGCCTTGAAGTACATGCGCCAAGGCATTGACCCCACATCCAAGGTGTTGGTGGGGCGCCCCTTCCCAGTCCACTAATTATCCCCCCACGGGCGAGTCTTTCATTGAGGGATTGTGTCCGCAGGGGCTCCAGAGGCTCCAGAGGACGAGGTCGAGGAGGATGAGGAGAAGGACGAGGACTTGGATGGGGAGGAGGAGGAGGAAGAGGAGGAGGAGGAGGAGGAGTGACAGTGCCGATGCCCTCCGATCCTCGGGGGCCAAGGCCTTCTCGTCGCTCATGGTCGTCGTCGTCGAAGTCGCCGTTCCAGGGAGTTACTCTGGCGTTTTATGGCGATTCTCGCCAGCAGTGTGAGCTCCGGGAAAGGTCAGGGCTGGCCGTCGTCTGAGAGTGGGCAGGAGGAGGCGGACGAGGACGGCATGGTGCAGGAGACGAGGAGGAGGAAGACGAGGAGGTAGTGAGGAGGAGGAGGAGGAGGAGGAGGAGGAGGAGGAGGAGGAGGGAGAGGAGGTGGCGGAGGAGGAGGAGGATGGAGGTGGAGCGCAGGCGGCGTAGGGTAGGCAGGTGCCCTCCCGAGGAGGACTGCCTGCGCGGGCTGCGGGCACCCTTCTGCAGAGAGGAGGCGGAGGTGGAGGAGGGGGAGGAGGAGGAGGAGGAGGAGGAGGAGGAGGAGGAGGAGGAGGAGGAGGAGGAGATGGAGGAGGAGGGTGGCGGAGGAAGAGGAGGAGTGGCGGAGGGTGGCGGAGGAGGGCCGAGGGTGGCGGGTGGAGGAGGAGGAGGAAGAAGAGAAGGTGGAGGAAGATGAGGAGGAAGTGGAGGATGAGAAGGCGCAGGATGATGGAGGGTGGAGGGTGAGACGTGGGAGCGGACATCGAAACACTGTGGGCCAGCCCGGAGGCGGACGCCAGGTCGTTGGGTCAGTGCTGCCGCTGCAGCCCCAGGGCCGGGCCCCGCACTTGCGGGCACCTCCAGCTGCCTCCTGCTGCTCCTCGCGTTGCTGCCGATCCTCCCCCTCCTGAGTATCGTTTAAACGATCCCCATCCCCAGCGGCGTGGCATGGGCCCCACTGGCCGATGTACCCCCCTGGATGGAGATATAGGCCGTTCCCTTCGGTTTCCGAGGGGTGTATCTCCAACTGGGGTGGTAATTTGGTGGGGGTCTGGAAGGGGATGGGGATGGAGACGGGTATCGGTTAAACGATACTGGCCTCCCTCTCCTCCGCCTCGCCCGCTCCATCCTGAGCCTTTTCCCCCTGCTTGTCCTCCTGCTCATCCGTGACCTCCTTCTCCTCCACTGTACACCGTATCCTTTTTGCCGAGTGATCAGGAAATGGCAGGGGGGATGCGTAAGACTTCGAATTCCAACTACGCATGCCCATTCTGCATCGCCCACACACCAGTTGGTAGCTTTCTGCCCGCGTTCGCTCGCGGACCGATTCGATTCGACCAGGCCTATGCCTGCCTGCGTAGCCTGGTAGAGTTCATTTGGGGGATTCCAGGTCCGCTATGACGCCCGTCGGCTGTCAGAGAAAACTCGGCGCCATGTGAAGGGATGGGTGGGAGGGGCCGGATGTCAGATATTGTGACAGTGCACCTCGCTTGTCCTCGTTCTCCTCCCTTTCCTCCCCATCCTCTCCTCCGACGTCGCATTTTTTCGTGACGCAGGCTTTCAGGGATCTCGACCTCTTCCGCAGGACGGATTTCATCTTGAGGCGATTTTGCAGCTCCCAAGGCGGGGAAACGGTCTCGAGATGCGAGCACTTGCCAAGACCGGCCGTTACGATGTTTTGCGTCGCCCAGATCTGAAGGCCCTCCTCTTCCTCTCTCCCCCTGTGCCAACCGCGCTACCCCGAGTCGCTTTCCTTGACTTCTCCCCCATCCCATCCCCATCCTCCCCTCCTAAGGCCACCCACCTCGACAGGCCAGACCGTCCTGGCCTCCTCGTGCTTCTGATCGTTTTCACGCCCTCCCCTCGTCCACCCGTCCTCCTCGCTCCTTCTCCTCCACGGTCTGGTGCGAGGTGCTTCAAAATGGAGCTCCTCCTCATCCTCTTGTCCTCGTACGCCTCGTTCTCGTCCTCCTCCCGTCTCCTCTGGCGGCAGGTGACCTCGCGAGCCAGCCTGGAGGCGAGACCGACGGAGCGAATCCGCGTGGGCCTGGATTTCCTCAAGAGGCGCGGCGTGCCGTGGGGGGAGGGCGAGGGGTGGTGGATGGGGATGGGGGGTTGGGGGGAGGTGGGGAGGGAAGGTTGGAGGAGCGGGAGGGAGGAAGAGAAGGCGGGGGACGAGCGGGTCGGAAGGTGTGGACCTGGACGGCCCAGGTAGCCTAGATGGCGAGATTGGCCATCTAGGGCCATGGACATAAATGGCCTAGATAGCCTAGATGGCGAGATTGGCCATATGGGCCACACAGGGAAGAGCCGATACGGCCTAGACGTCGCGATGTACCCGCTGCGCCACCTAGGGCCTAGAGAGCCTGGGCGGCGAGATTGGGCAGTGGGCTGGGGCCTGGATGGCATCATTGGTTGCGACGGCACGGATGACGTAGAGGGTCTCCTTCTTCCCGCATCTTTCTCTCTTCCTCCCTTCTTTCATTTTTCCCACCTGCCTCCGCCCACCCATTCCCCTTGCCCTTACATTCTAGCTCCCTCCTTCTCCTCCTTCCCCCTCCGTCCTATCCCTCCCTTCCTCTGCGCCATCGTCCCGGATCCTCTTTCCCTGCTTCTGCTCCCTTCTCCTCGCTCACTTCTCCCCACTCTTCAATGCTCAGTGTTCCTCACCCCCAACTCCGTCCTGCCCGTTCTCCTTGTCATCCAGCACCTGCTCCTGCGCCTTCGCTGTCCTCCCTCCTCTCTCCTCATCGTCCTGCTCGTCCCACCTATTGCATCCCCAATCCTGCCCCTCCAGTCTCTTTACTTTTCCCCTCCTTGTCGTCCCGTACGTTCCCGTCCCCATCGTCCAGCGAGTCGGGCTCCTGTTCCTGTTCCTGCGCCTGTTCATCCTTAATATCCTCGCTTTCGTCTTTTCTGCTTGTACGTTTCCTCCCCCCTCTTTTCTCTTCGTCTCGGTCTGTGCGACGGGACACAACACCAGTAGCCTCACAGCCACGAGCGAGACGAGTAGTGCTATGAGCACCACATCTTTGAGCAGCACGTCGGGGTCAAACACAGTGATGCTGAGCAGCACGATGTAGTCGAGCACCACATCGTTAAGCTGCACTACGGGATCCAATGCCAGCTGCCTGACATCTGCGAGAGAGACAAACTGTGCTACGAGCACCACGTCTGCGAGCAGCAAGTCCAAGACCACAATCTCGACCCTGAGCGGCACGACGGAGTCGAGCAGCATGTGCAGGAACAGCTCCTCGACACCGAGCAGCACGACGGGACTCAGCACCAGCAGCTTCGTACCTACGAGTGAGACGAGCAGTGCGAGCAGTGCACCGAACACCGCGCCTCCTAGCACCACGTCCGGGAGCAGCACCGTGGTTACGAGCAGCACGACGGAGTCGGTTCCTCCTCGGCGGTTCTGGCCACGCCACGCCTTGGAGAGATCTCCCAGGCTCGTCCAGGTGACCGCTTGGAGGTCGCCAGCCGCTCGGCGTCTCCAGCCGGAACCCCTGCCGGGACGAGAGGGTGTGGGGCCCTCCGGGGCACCGCGGCCCCTTGGCTCAAACCCCCGCATTGGCGATGTCCGCGACCTTGCGGCCCCGCGCCGTGCGGAGGACAGCTGGGATCCTTTCGGCGGCCCCCTGGGGCTTGACGGAGGAGTGGAGGCGGGGCCGGCACGACAACGGGACCTCCTCGCGACGCAGGGGCGGCATCACGGCGTACACCGCGACGCACTCGCGCACCACGCTTCGCACCACGTGTCCACCACGACGTCCAGTCGCTACGACGACGCAGATGATTAGGGCCCTCGTGGACCAGCCCAGGCGCCCCAATCTGCAGTGCTGGCAAACGCCGCCGCACATCCAGCACCTCAGCGGAGCAGCCCCGTCCACCAGGCCCACGCCCCGTCCTTCGAGGGAGCGGGAGCTAAGGGCCCCAGAGCCACCCACCTTAAGAAAGGATCTGGGCGACAGTTGTACAGTCCACCGTCTGGAGACGGGCTTACATGGAACACCCTCTCGCTCATTCCACGTCCGAGATGTCATAAGGCGACGATGCCGTTGGAGGCGGGGGGCCACCAGGACCCCGCCCCAGGCGCCAGGCCGCCTACCACGCAGTGTACCACACTGAACGTGGCTCAACCCCTACCGTCCCTCACGCCGCTGTTAGCCACACGCTTGACACTAGTTACGCTCTCAATGCCACCAGCCTGAGAGAGGACCTGTGTGGGGCCGTCGAGGAGTCGAGGACTGGGCCCCTGAGTGGGCCAGTGCCGGCGCCACAACTCGATGGGCTGGACAGTGTTGCAGGGCTCCCAGGCCTTCACTGCAGCGCACCCTGCCATCAGGCCGTTACCCCGTCCCACCAGAGTACGGGGGCTCACGGCCTCGGCACCACCCACCACGGTGTGGGCGCCCGTGTGACTCCAGTTCAGGTCACCGATCGGAGACAAGCCTTCACAGCACCCCACGGTTGCCAGCTGCCTGGTTGACCTCGACCGCGTGGCTTCCTTACCATAATGAAGAAGCGACGGAGGGTCACTGCCAGTTGCGATTGTGTCCTCAGGTCCCCAGGCACACCAGGGGTAGACCAGTCGAGCGACGCACCCTGACCATCACTGACGCCTTCCGTGCCGCCATGCAAGCCAACCGCACCAGGGATACCCTTACGGATGAACCTGGCCCGCCAACCTCATGGACCCACGCCATTCCGTCATCCGAGCAGACGGACATCAGTCCAGACTGCACAGCTGCCGCGTACCACCAGGTACGCGACGACCCCATCCAAGATCCCGACAACGATCAAGGCACGCTCGATGATACCATCCAGGATCCAGACGACGATGAAGGGTACATCCCAACGTTGCATCAGTGTGCTACCAGCCTTGCTCACATCTTGCGCAGCATCCAGAAACGGTCAGCATCCCGTCTTGACATATTCCTAAGAGCACAGTCCGCCTGGAACGGCCTTCATCAGGCCTTCCGATCGTTTCCACCTTGGGGCCTCTGCATAGGCAAGCCTCCAGGCGCGCCTCGATGCTAGCCTTTCCATATTCCTGAGTGCGCTGCACGAGCTGCTGGCAATTTGCCCGTAGCCGTACCACTGGACGGCTGAGGGGATGTTGCCAGAGCGGCGCCTTGGTTCAGTGAGGTAGCGAGGCGTGTATGCCAACGCGCGCTTGATGCCGGCGCCCTTTGCTCGGTTGTGTTGACGAGGTGTGCTACTCCCTGATCGCCACAAGCCCGCTTTGTTTTCCAGCCGCGGTCTTTTACAGACCGCCCCAGGGGTAGGGATTTCCCACCCCAGTATCTTACGCGGCGCCTCCCGCCAATGCGGGGGAGGCTCGAGCGGCAGTAAAGTCCCGTTCGGCCTGGACGAATTGCCGTCCAAATTGTTGGGCTCTGTTCCTCTCGCTCCTGTTCGGCGTCCTCTTCGTAACCCTCGCTTGCTGACTGCTGCGTCTCATCGCGTCTCATTCCCCCTTCCTCCTTCTCCTCCCTCTTCCTCCCTCTTCCCTGCTCCATCCTGTTTTTCTGCCTCCACCGTCCCTCCTTCCCCTCCATTTCCCTCCTTCTCTTCTCCCTTGCCTTCCCTCCTCTGGTTTCTCCCCTCACTGCTCCCTCTTGCCGCCTTCCCTCATCCTCCTCAAACTCCACCTGTGTGTCCACCCTCCTCCCCCTCGCCCCCTATTATGCTGCTGGCGCCTTGTCCCCGGCAGGAGGCTCAGATCAAAATTGAATCAAAGCCTGCGCGCCGCGCACAGTCGGCCTTAAAGATTCCAACAGTTCCTCGGATTCCAAAGCGGGGTTCCCGCTGGGCCTCCCTTTGGTATGTGTGGCCCTACAAGTCTACGCCTCGGAAAGCTCAAGAATTGGAAGGTGTTTTTTTTGATTTCGGGAGTGTCGCTTGAACAGCACGCCCATGGGACGCTTCTGTTTCCCAAAGGGCGGGAGACGACGTATGGCAGGAGGTGCGTGTCACCATCGTTGGCACAGCCTGGTCCCTTGGTCCTTGGTTCTTACTCCATGCTCCTGCTCATGTTTTCTTCCACCATCCTTGATATACCCTTCCTGCTTTTACTCCTTCCTTTGCCAGACTTTCCACCACTCACTCCCTCATCCGTCCTACTTGTTCTCACTACCATATGTTTACCATTCCGTGTCCTACATGTTCCTTTCTTCTCCCCACCTACCTTCTCCCACCTCCCTCCGCGGGGCCCCTTAATGTGATACGCATTGTTTCTGGGGAAGTATCCGAGGAGACGCATTGCGGGAGGGCGTACTGCAGGATCACTAATGCTTCCTATATTCCTGTGTTCCTTACTCTCTCCTCCTCCTCCTCTTAAAACCCTTCTACCCCCAATCGCCACATATTTGTTCTCTGCTCCTTCTCCTTCATCTTCCTCATGATCCCCCCTCCTCCCTATTCCCCGTCTTCTTCATTATCACCCCCATCCTATTCATTATCCTTCCTTGCCTTTTTTCCTCCTCCTCCTCTTGCTCCTTGCTCTGACGACCGCCTCCCGCGCCCTCTGACTGTTCCTGGTTCCCGTTCTCGTCGTCGTTGTCGCCACGTTCCTTCAAAGTCTTCTTATCCTTCCCCTCCTGCTCTTGATCCTTCCCCTTTCATTCTCCACTTCATTTCCTTCTCCTGCACATCCTCCTCCCCTTCCTCCTCCCCTTCCTCCTCCCCTTCCCCATCCTCCTCCTCGAGCCCTTGCTTGTCGGGGACCTTCCGTCCAGTCAATGGGCAGCAAGCAGTGCAGCGCTTCTTAGACCGCAGGTAGCACCGTTGGACTCGGATGCGAGCCAGAGATGTCCACCCCTGCGAGTGGTACGTGGGCGACGAGGAGCTCCCGCCCCTCACGTTGGCGCAGCTGGAGGATGTCTGCGGCAGGTACGCAGGATCTTCCTGGTTGGGCTGGGACGGGCTTAACCCGCGAGTGCTTCTACAGCTACGCGACGAGGCGCTCGAGCTGCTTCTCGACATGATTGTGACGTTCGATGTGCAGCCCGGTGCTTTCCTCACCTTCCAGACGCAGGTGATCTTCATCGCGAAGGCTGGAGGGGATGTGCGCCTCATCAGGCCGCTGGCGCTGTTCCCACGCCGGTGGTCCAGGCTGCGGCGGCCGTTGTGCGCTGTCTGGGAGGGGGCCCATGGTGACGACTTTTTCTGGAGCGGGTCGTCGCGCACCAGCTGCAACGGCGCTGGCTACACCCACAACCCGATGGCGAGGTTCGGGCGCGAGGCCGAGTTCTCGTCTACGACTGTTGGCGTGGACCTGGAGCGTCCTTCTACGATACCGTAAGGCTCCGCCACCTGCTCGATGCGGCAAAGGTGCATCATTTCCCTCTTAAGGTAGTTCGAGGGTTCTGCTGCATCTATGCGGGATCTCGGGCGGTCCTCTTCGAGGAGTGCATCTCCAGCAGCTTTGAGGCGCGGGCGGCCATCGTGGCGGGCTGCAGCGGCGCCACGTCATTGGCCCGCCTCCTGCTCCTCAGCCCCTGGAGGTGGGCGAGCGCAGCGAGGCCTGCGTCTCCCCTCACAACGTCGTGGACGACGTCCTGGTGGACATGATGGGCATCCACGGCTTGGTGGCGGCCCAGGCGACCGCATGCGTTGACGGCGTTTTAAGGGATTTTAGCGCGCTCGATTTGCAGTTCGTCCTTGGCAAGTGCAAGCTCCTCGCATCCGACGCGGCGTCGGACAAGTAGCTCCAGGCATCGTGGGCCCCTCTAGCGCCGGCGCGGGTGGCCACCATGAAGGACCTGGGCGCGGAGGCCCGCCAGCGCGGGAGCCGCTACGCGCACCTGCGGCGCGGCGGCGTGGGCGACGCAGACATGCTGCAGCGCATGGGAGCTACGTCCTCGGCATTGTCGGGGGTTGCTACTGATGGCCTGGCTGACGGTTCGCTGCACGGTCTCAGAGTCAAGGCTGCAGCTGCGGCGAGTCTGTTGCCCAAGGGATGCTCGCTGGGCCTGCGGCTGCACCCCACCAACAGGGCGACCGGCTCGATCCGCTGGTGCTTCATGCCATGGATGTGTTGTCCATGTGGGCGGTGGCAGTCTGGAAGCAGCAGGTATAGGGCCGCGTGTTGGCGCCGCTGTCCAGCGCGCCAGCCTCAGCCAGCACCCTTGGCGCACGGCGTGCGCGCCCGCGGACGCTGCCCGTCTGACGGCCCGCAGGCTTGGCTGGGAGTTCGAAGGGCCCTTCGCGATACTCAATGACGAGAACGTGGAGGCCCTTCCCGTCTGGCCGATCTTCTGGACGCCGCTTCGCAGCCTCCGCAGGCGCAAGACGGACGTCTGGTGCAAGAGGCAGCATCGTGCCTTCCGCGCCCTAGCCACCAGCGTGCACTTGCCCCAGGCGCGGCGTTTCGCACATGGCCTGGTAGGCTCCTCGCCATGCAGGCTCTGCGGCTGCGGCTTGTGGAGCCTGTGCCACCGCCACTACGAGTGCCCCGTCCATGCCGGGCTGCGCCGCGACCAGACCTCTCTCCGCCTCCGCCAACGAGCGGCGAGAGTCAGGCACTGGAGTGTGGGGACGGGAGAACCATGCTGCAGTGGTCTCGGGCTAGTCCCCCCGCTGCTTTGTCCAGCGGGTCGGCGCTGAGGGCGACATCACATGGATCGACAGGCCCAGTTCGGGGAGGCTCTCAGCGTGCCTCCTCCTGGACGGCAGCTCGTTCATGAGTCACCTCCCCGGGCTGGGACACGCTGAATGGGCAGTGGTCCAGGTTGACCACTTCGGCCGCCTGGAGGGGGCTGCGTTCGGGCCCGTGCCCACCTCGGCGGCGCCCAGCCAGACGGCCCCCACGCCGAGGACTACGCGGCATTCATGCTCGCGATGGTGGCCGTGGCCCCGTTCCAGCTTTACCTGGACTGCGCCAGCGCGCTGCGGGTGCTGGCGGGCGGCCCAGGAGCTAGGGCCCGCGGCTCGGACATGAGGCCACACCTGTGGGGGCCCTTCTCGGCGGCGTTCGGCGAGACCGATATCGATGCCCACAAGACGCGCTCTGGCACGCGACGAGCGCCGACGTGGACGCCAGCCGCAGCACGCACTGGGAGAGGCGAGCCAACAGCTTCGCGGACGAGCTGTCCAAGCGGGGAGCAGTCAGTCATGGCATCGGCGACCCCGACGCGGCTTGTGGCGAGGCTCGCGTGTCCTCGCTGAGGAGGCGGCGTGCTGCAGCGCCTCCCTGGAGGCCTGACTTGGCGACGGTGCTCGATCGGACCATGAAGATATCCGACGGCGCCAGCCTGATGCCTTCGCAGACGCGGCAGTGGCCGCCAGCGCATCAGCAGCCGCGGGGTCATGCCAGGAGGGCGCCCCGCAAGGGCTACCTGCTGCCCGACCAGCCGACGGTCGGCGGCCACCCTTGGGCCACCCTGCGGGCGGTCGCAGCGTGAGGGCGTGTGGAGGCCAGTGGCCAGGGCTCTGGACAGGCCCCAGTGGACGTGGAGCTTCGTGCGCCTTTTTTGCATGGGATGGTGGTGGTCATGCAGTCGGCGCCTTCGCTGGACAGCTACCCGGCGGCGGTCCTGGGCCAGGCGCGGCCACGCCGCGCGGGCCGCCCACGTTCGACCTGGACGCGCCCGCGCTGGCCAGGCACGCGCGGCGGCTGGAAGCTCACGCGCTTTTTGCGCTGCGCGGTCGTACAGAGGCCCGAGGTCCGCCAGGTCTCGTGCCCCTCCCAGGGGCGCCGCGGGGGCGCTGGCGCCGGGCAGCTGAGGCCCACTCGCCCAGCGCAGGTGGCCGCACTACCGCGCGGGCCACCAGGGGAAGAAACTCGTGGTCCCCTTCGCCCTGGGCTTCGACGAGCAGCTCGAGCTCGGGCGCGTGGCTGCTCGGCCCTCCGCTGCTTTCTACGCCAGCTCCGACGTTTGAGGCGGGTTTCCGCCTTGCCCTCTCTAGGGCCGCGCCCAGTCCCACTCCTCGAACCCTTGCTTCATCCTTCATGGCGTGGCCTCGCTTCGTCGGCGCCCCGCTCGTACCCAGAAAGCGCATACCATCCTCATCAGCCATCACGGAGACGGTAGGGGGCGCTAGTGCGTGGCGGCGTGCACAAGGGGATGGCGCAAGGGGGTCGGCCTTCGGCTTTGGTGCTCGGAGGCTTTTCGGAGGGCGTCTCAGATCTCAGACGCGAGCATGGTTTTCATAGGCCCTCTGCCGGCTTACATGCCCCCCGCCTCCTCAGCAGGCCGACCCCTCGCGCCACCCAGTTGTGCGCGTCGCCAAGGTGTCACGACCAGCCGACCAGGGAGTCCCACTGAGACCGTCTCGCTCAGTGCAGAGATAGAGTGCAGGCGGGTCTGGTTCGCAGGTCGACCTTGCACAAGCAAGGGTGCCCTGGTGTCCTGCCTACCGCGTCTCGTGTTTTTGCCATGCCTTTTGTACGGTTTGTCTTCACAAGGGAGTTGTGACTTCTCGGAGCCCTTTTGCAGCCAGTCCCGACCGTGCGGCCACAAATGGTAAACTTGGAATCCGTTTCTCCTCATACAGTTCACAATGCTCCCCCCGCCGTGTCCGCATCACCCGCTGGATCGTTTTTTCCCGCCCTGTCGACAGGCAGTACTTCGTGTGCAAGGACGGCGGCTCCTGGACGCTGAGCAGGACCAGGGGGTGGGACTAGCGAGGGTTGTGCAATGAAGGCTGGTCCGGCGCGAGTGGGAGAAGGGGGAGGCCAGATGAGGAAGAGGACCACTGCGAGAAAGAAGATGGAGGAGGGAGAGAGGGAGGGAGGAAGGGACGGAGGGAAGAGGAGTCCAGCACCCGTTGGGGAAGCAATCGCATTCCAACATGCATCAAAACACGGGCGGCACATCGACCTCAAAGAAGTCGCCACCTGAGGCCGAGGACGCCCCACAGGCCAGGGTTAAAACTCGGACGAATTCATGTTGGGTTCGGCTCGAGCCATACGGTTCATGCGCTCAACAGCACGGGCACCGAGGGGCTTCGGCCGTAGCCCGATCTGGGAAGCCGAACAAAGCCAACCCCCTCGCCAAGTCCACCCCCATCCCAGTAGGAATCGTCGACATCACGCCTTCGGCAGGCGGCCGTGCAAGGGCGGTTTGCTGTTGCAGCCCCATCTTGGCTGCCAGCCAGGCCCTCGATGCCTCCGAAGTCACAGTCGTCCTATCGACACGAAAACCTTTGCGAGACGGATGGTCCCCGCACAAGATCCAAGACAATTGCCGATCATGACCCGAGGAGCGCACCCGCAAACAGTCTGACGCGAGAGCGCTCCTACCCCAGTGGCCTCCTACCTGGCTCACAGCCCCGCACGAAGAGCACACAGCGATGGACCCAGCAGCCAACCCCTGCGAGTCGAACACAGCGGCCCCCAAATCGAGTGCTTATGAGCGGGCCAAGGGGCTAGCTCTGGCCACAAGACAGGGGCAGCAGACACGACCTCCGACGAGGCCGCAGCCTGCTGACACCCATCAGAGGCCGCTTCATCATCCTCCCTCGTCCCGCCCGCTCCGCTCCTCCCGTCCCACCACTCCCCGCCACACGGAGGAAGAGGATGGAGGGCAGGATCAAGGTCGAGGTCCACATGCTTGAGCCAGTCCAGGCTCACGTGGGCAAAAAAACCTTCGAACTTCCGATTCAGGCCTCCTGCTCGGCCGCGAAACGGGGAACAAGGCGTGCCATCTCATGGCACCCCTCGACGACAAGGAGGTCCTGGGGGGCGAGCCTACCTAGCTCGGCGCCTTTTTTCGCGTACGAGTCCGCGGCACGATTGCCCAGCCACTGGAGGCGGCTCAGTTTTCCTTCCAACACGTCCCGCTCAGAGCAATGAGCGGGAACCTTTATGGACAAGGACTCCGTCCAGCTCATCGTGCACATGCTGCCACAGGTCTGACCGCGGACCGCGGGCCAGATCGGCCGTACCAGAACAATCGATGTGAAGGTGAACCCCGAGCGAAACCAGCGCGCGACGCACGAGGGAGACAATGGCGAAATCGAGCCATCAGAGAACACGTGGGAACCCGTCTCCAAAATCAAACCCACTGGAGGCCAATTCAATCTAAGTACGGTGTCCTCGGGAGGGCCGGGCGGGATTTTAAACCAATGCGTCGGGTCAGGCAGGACCCCGCGAGCCAAAAGTTCTTGGGCCCGCGAGTGCAAACTCGAAACGACGATCGCAGCAGCCCCCACGTCAGAGCCCAAGCAGTCCCTACGCCACTCGGCGTGCGCAGGGCACCTGAATCGGCGGTGTAACAGCGTCCCGGAGCTCTCGCTGCACAGAAGACACAGAGGCGACATGTCCCGACAGCTCTCGGCGAAAGGCTGCTGGCTGGCACCAGTACCTGCTGGCCATGAGGCCTCTCAGGCAGTTGCGGCAGTGAGCCGTCCACGAAATCCAACTGCGCGACAACAAATCCAAGGCCAGCTTGAGGCACATAGGTCTCACCCACTCGCTTCCAAAGTGGGACTGACAGGTCTGCCCATCAGCCACGATAGCCTCGCCAACAGCTTCACGAACGCGCAACTCGAAAAAGGAGAGCGAGAAAGACGACAGGTGCCAAGACCTCCCCAGATGATCAACCAGCGACTCCTTCTGAAAATCGAGACGCCATCCAATCCTGGCCAAAGAATGCACTAACGCCACCACGGGCTGGCTGGTGGCACTCCAAGGTTTCACCTTGGCTGAAACTCGCACGTTGTCTTGGAACGCAGAAGCCAAAACGGCCTTCGAGACCGATTTGTTCCACCAGACAGAAACAAAAGTCTTGACCGTCGCAGTCGTAATTTACGAGGGCGGATCCCTCAGGGGAGCCCCACTAAGAAGCAGCATGCGCCCCAGGGAAGACCCAGGTTGCAGGAGCCCAAAAGAACGGGCCGCCGAGACTCGAAGAGAGCGGAGGGCCGCATTTCCAAGACCCATGATGTGGGCCCAGGGGGGTATGGGGCGAGGGGGGAAAAGGCTTTTTAGAAGCACCCCCCTGCTTCTTAAAAGGCGCGGGCCTCATCTATAGATGTAGGGCCGACGCCTTTAAGAAGCAGCTTCCTTCGAAGGAGCCTTCCCCCCTCCCCCTACCTTGTGCGCGCCCCCAAATGATGGGGGGGGGGGGGCAGGGGCTGTGGACGAGGAGCCTCGGTCCGCGCTGCCAGCGACTCCAGGGGGGCCGCAGTGCCGTTTCTGCGCGCCCCCGCCCGCAGGATGGTGCCCCGGGACGCCGCGCTCCGCGCCGTGTACATCGGATGCCTGTTCAGCTCATACGCTGCCGTTGAGCGCATGGCCCTGGCCCTTCTACAGCGCGCCTGAGCCCAGGGGGTGGACCAGAGGGCGGGAGCGAGGACGGGAGGGAGCAGGAGGGGCAGCGGCATTGTTTTTCGCCGGCGGCGTCTCGCTGGAGGGTCTGACTGGTGGTTGAGAGGGAAAGACCACAGACGAGTCCCACCAGGGGGAAGGGGCGCTGGCCCGAGACCGCCCAGTACGGCGGCGGTTTCGCTTGAGACTGCTTCACACTGCGTTCGAGAATCGCGGTTTCGCCCAATGTGCCGGCTGCATGTTTGGTTCAGGCGGCAACGATCTTTGGTCAAACATGCATTGAGGTGCACAGGCTGTGCTCTCACTAGCCGACCTCCTACTCCTCGATCCGCCTCTTCACCTTAGCTGCTAGTGGGGTACCCTGCTGGGGCAATCGTTTATGTATTCCGATACCAGTTCGCAGAACTCAGCTCAGATAGGTTGATCAAAGGTACTCCCCAACACATGGCCAATCAAGTTCGCAGGGACCAGAGTGGAAAGCAGAAGTGGATTTGGAGGGTGCGCAGGATTAGGTCGGCGTCACCGGAACATACTTATACTATATGTGCGTCGCCTCCCCAGGGGCGACGCGCGCACCGAGAAATTTTATAGTATATGCGTCTGGGCGGGCGCTTTCTGGCCACACCGCTCGAGAAACGATGTACTACAATATGGGTATACTATATATATATTAGGGTCGGACGCGCGCCTCCAAGGAGAACATGTAGTAACCTCATCGTGCGGTTACTAGTATGTCTTTGTGCGTCCCACTATGGGGAGCGCGAGTGGTGAAGCAGGGGCAGCGGGGAGCAGGAGGGAGCAACAGCGCAGCGCCGCTCTCCCCACCCGCCGCCGCCCCCACCCCACTTCGGGCACCGCGGGGAATACGGGCGGGCTACGGTCAGGAACGGTTGCTTTGCGAGTCGCGCCGCCAACTCTGGACCACTACGCATCGGCGCGAGACGCTGACCACGTCGCGCTACCCAGGCGTCGTCGTCCCGAGCTCTTCCCAGCCTGCCGCCACTGCGAAGGGGAGCGGCACGCTGTCCG
>CAUYUJ010018393.1:776015-816015 GCA_963575745.1 Prorocentrum cordatum
GGTGCTGATCGCCTCGAGTGCCGCGAGCTTGCCTGCAGGCTGGGTGGTCCCAAGCCGTGGTCCGTGGGCTTCTCCTTGACCGTGTCGGCGTACTTCAGAGCGGCTCCGATCGTCGCGTAGTTGGGCTGGTGCTCCTTGGGCATTAGGAGCGTGCTGAAGATGCATCCCTCGAGAGCTCGCTGCCGTTGAGCTGTATTCAGGTAGCCCTTCATCACCTCGACGGCTGTCTCGGCCTCCAAGGCGGTGTCCTCCACGACGGCCGCTGAGTCGGAGGGGCCTGCCTTTTGCCGTCGGTGCGTGGGCGCGTGCTCGTGCGACTTGCCGCTGCCGCCAGCGGTCAACAAGCTCGTCGGTGAGGCCTCTGCTGGGCGCTTCTTCGCCTCGTCCATCTCGCTCTGGCCGATGGTCAACGCCCACGCCATCGGAGCCAGCGAACGAGAATGTGGCGTCTGGGAGGTCAACGTGCGTGCGAATATGCTGCTGGAGAGCCACGGGCGACGAGGATCAATACAACATGCTGGACACTCGAAAGTCACAGGAAGGATAACTTCATGATGTATTTTGCTGCAGTCGCATTGGCAACTTCGTTTGATGAATACTGTGATATGTGAACATGCTGCCGAGAGATCGCAGCTGTCGAATGCGTGCTCATGCGCCATGGGCATTGGCTGGTGACGATGGGGAGCTGAGACAAGGCCCGATGTCCATGACTGCCTTCCGTGCTGAACCTCATGTGTGCGTACCACCCTTGTTGATCATGCAACTCCAAACCACATTTTGTGCCATCAGCTTCCATTTCAATGCAACGCCGGATTCGAAGAGGGGAGGCGGGGTCAGGGTCTCCAGAGCTTCCGGGAACAAGTCCTCCACCTTCCTCCACCTGCCTCCTGCCCATCTCGTTAAGTTACCCCTCCCGGTACTTATTGCGGAGCTCGGCAAAGTTTAATTCGGAGAAGTTCTTATTACATCTGCCCGTGGAAACCTCAAGGTGCATGTGACCCATGACGGCGAGGAGTTCGGGGCCCTTTGCAAAAGAGCAATCTTTTCAATATCGTTGGCGACTTGAAGGGCCCAGGGGTTCCCACGTACGTGCCCATTATCGTCTCTGGTAAGCAATCCATTTTCAACTGTCGGGCACCTCTCGTCGCGCATCTGGCCGAAAAATGCTGCGAGCAGCTGTCGATTATCTGAGCGGTGGGCCACCTCCTGCAGTCAATGCAAACGCCGTATGCGAAGCTCGAGCTTCGAGGGTGCCAAGCCAAGCTTGGCCCAAATTCGCACTGTGGGGCGGGAAGCATGCTTCAAACTGCCGTCAGCCTGCGGGATCTTGAGTATTGCTGCGCCTCGCAAAAGGATCCGACCCCACTTCAACAACAGGCCATCGATAAGCGTAAAGTCGCTGGCCGACGGAATTAAAGCTTCGAGACCACTGAGCCCAGCGGACTGCGCGCGCGCCTGGATACGTAGGGGTATTTGCTTTACATACCATTACCTGCCCATCGCAAACCATGCGCTCCCCATGTGTTGTTGTATGGCAAGTCTCTGTTGTGCTGTGGTACCCGCACCATGGTACTGTGCACCAAACTGCTTCGCATGCGTACATACACGCCCAGGATGAGCACGTGCGGGGTCAGTGAATGACCCAGATTCGCCAGAGGGGCCTGTGCACACGAAGCGAGGTGCCAAGACCTGTTTGTCGTGATTCAGGGCGCCGCCCGCGAGGGCAAGGTGATGAGAAAGGCTGGCGGTGGCTGCGCTGGCCTGATCGGCCATTGCTGAGGCTGCAGGGGCTACGACCTCATGAGCTGTATCATCTAAATAACCCGTAATAGATAAATCAATGCCTTGATCAGGAATATCGTTCATCGGGCTGCTGCACATGAGGGCGGAGCCTCCAGGCAGAGCCGGTCGCTCTGCAGTCCAAGGCGGGAGTGGTGCACGGTCGAAGCTGCGGATATGCTTGACGGGGGTTGGTGGGTGGCCTTGCAAGACACCCTCTTGGAGCTGATAGTGCCCTACCCCATCGGAACAATCCATGGATGCAAATTAAGATGATCTGTTTCATCTGGTAACTCAGCACTGATACTCCCAAAGGCCTTGGCCGGATCGTAAAACATCGTGCAGGGCGACTTGCGTTTGCAAGACGATCACCATCATGTAATTCGCTGGATCTTTACGGCCGATTCGCGTCGCCTGTGCCGGATGCCACCGTGGAGGTTGTCTGCAAGAACTCGCTCTGGGCAGCATAGATCACCTCGCTGCCCAAGGTGTCTGCTGTATGCCCTGCTGAAGGGGCACATGCGGTGAACTAGGCGAATGGAACGAAGGCCAGGTTAGGTAGCCGCGGGTGTGGGCATGCTGCATCCCCAAGAGCGGTGCCAGTCAAGTGGTAGACGGGACCCTTCTCGGAAGCCCCAAAGGAACCCTCGAACTCGACGTGAAAACCAGGCCATGTCAGGGAGCGTCGCCGCGAATCCATCTTGTTGATCTTTGCATTGGGGTGTCGATAGGAGGGGAGGAACATCATCCGATCAATTTCTACAGGTAGGCTCCATTGGGGGCACTTTTTCAGCTGGCCATCTTAAGGAGCGACGAGCACATTCCTTTTAAGCCCTCCTCCGCCTCATCCTGAAAACCTGGCCCGTAACAGCGGAGGCCCAACTCGTTCTGAAAACAATCCTCTGGCAGGGAAGGAAGAGCAACTAGCGATGCTCATTGGCCGCCGAGTGGGCCGCGCTGTGCGAGAAAGTCAGCCCACATCTGCATCGTCGGTCGCATGCTGATCGGATGATTGAAAAAGCGGCGTCCTGGCCCAACTGTTGTGCAGGCGAGCCTTTACAAAGTCGGTGGACCAGAGACCACCTGGACGTCTTCCAGGCGTCCCATATCCGATCTGCAAGCGATTCCATGCGTTGATCTCTGTCCGCATTTCGGTTCTGCTTGATATGATTTGTCACCGAGAGCAACTGAGACTGCACGTGCGTGAGCTCCTGGAAGTGTGCACTGTCAACAATCAGGACGGCAGGGAAGGCACTGAGTTGTTCTCTAAGCTTGAACCGCTTCGGTATGTCTCGCATCATACTCCAGAGCAATGCCTCGAACCTCTGCCACACACTTCTCCCATGCATTGTCAGGGGTGGCCTTGTCTCCAAGTTGGAACCAGGCGGGGCAGGTGCGAAAACACATGTCCTCAACCTCGTCGAGAAATCTATCACGCCAAAGGCCATGCACAACACCGTCTACCAACCAATCAGCCCCCAAAGACTCAGCCTTGGTGCATTGCGCCACAGGGAAGCTTAGAAGGTACTCGACGTAGACCTGCAGGGAGGACTTTGTACCAGGTAACTGAGGAGAGCCAGTACGGGGAGCCCCAATGCAGTCAACTCGAATATTGTTCAATTTCCCGAAGTATGTGCCCTCACCGCCTACGAAGGTATTGATGATGCAAAGTCCGAACTGCTCAAGGTATAATCTCATCTTCTTCAAACAGTAGCGACCGGGGTCCTATAGGGTCAGATTCGGATGTGATGTGTTCGACGGGTGGCACTCCAGTGTGGTCATTCAAGTTCCCGCCGGAGACTATCGAACATCGAGCCGGCTGTTCACTAGATGTGTCCGTCATCCATCTGGCCAGCGCATCGGCACATTTCTGATACATGCTCCTCTGTTGAGCTGTCGACGGTCGTGGTGGGAAGCACACGACGATGGCTAGCAAATGCAAGCGGCCTGATCGAAGGAGGAAGGCCCCGCCTTGTCTTTGTAGTACAGGGGGGGGGGGCGAGAATACTGCGACGATGTGGCGGGTCCTGAAGATGCCCTTCCTCAACCTTATATGCATTCCTGCATGACCGTTCGAAAAGGCACCTCGACTGTACCCCAAGCTGAGAATGGGGAGATCTTTGCCTGCAGTGCTGCTGAAACAACTGTCCGTGGCTTTCATGCGAAGGCGACTCCCTGTCAAGAGCGTGATATCTTTGCTGGCGTATGCGAGAGAATCTGTTGAATGACGGCCTGGCTGAACGAGAGAGCACACGTTGTGTGTGTGTGTGAGAGAATGTGAAGGCTGCAGGAGGAGGCAGAGGGAAGAACAGGAGAAGGAGGGGTGGATGGTGAGAGGGAGGAGAAGGAGGAGGGAGGATGAGGGGAGGGGGGAGAGCGGGGAGACGGGGGAGGATAGAATAGAGGCGCGGGGCGAGCAGGAGGGGACTGGAGGAACATTACTGGCGGGGGCATGGATGGGCAGACAGGATGTAGGGAGGGAGGGAGGGAGGCAGGCATGCAGGGAGGCGGGGAGGAGGAGGAGGAGGACGAGGACGAGGAGGAGGAGGAGGAGGAGGAGTTGGTCTGCATTTTTGCTAGCTCTAGGCCATGGGCGCCAGCATCGGGGACGCATCATGGCTTAACATGACTCCCCGTCGCAATGGGCAGAACCAGGCCGATGGACTCTCGTGTGGCCGTGGTTGCGTGTACGCTCATGTGAAGTAGCGTCGCCATCAGCGATGCTAGGAACATTGTCTTCGGGGTCCACGAGCGCCTCTTGGCTCAGGAGTTCATCCAACTCCCCGCCTGCAGGGGGTCTCGAGGGGAGGAAGTGCATCAACCGCGCCCTCCACCACCTTCAGCATCGTTATATGCAGTGCTGCTGCTCGGGGTTCCCACTCGCGTAGCAAACTCGAGCGATAATGTCCTGCTGGAGTTGGAAACGGCTTCTGATACGTGTCCCGCTTCCACTCTTCGTGCTGGTGCAGCGCCGCCCCCTGCTTTGCAAAACGGTCGGCGTGTCCATTGCCCCAGAAAAAGTGAGAGCCCATGCTTGCACTCTCGAGCCGTGTTGCGTGCGCCTTTGTCTTCGGAGGCAATGCCCCCAACTCCTCCATGAAGTACCACACCCACCGCCACATCGCAGAGTGCCATGTTGCACCTCTGGTGATGTGGCGTGGCCCCTTGAGCGAAACGCTTCACCACCTCCGCGCAATCCGACCAGATGCGGATCGTCGCCACTGTGATCTGGAGCGCCTCGGCGACGGCTCACAACTCCGGTATGACGATCTGCTGGGTGTTATGTTCGAAGGGCAGGGGTCCGTACTTGCCGAAGCAGACCTGCTCCTCGCCGTCGACCTGCACCACCCCTAATCTCGCCCGCCGCGCCGCAGGAAAAGATCTCTACAAGAGTGAACTGCCAACGAACACTTCACCCGATAAGGAGCCCAGATGCACGCCGATTGTCAGGCACGCGCAGAAGGGGGTGGGGGGAGGGGGGAGGGCTTCCTAGAAGCACCCCTGCCTCTTTGAAGGCGCGGGCCTTCTCTATAGATACAAGGCCAGCGTCGTCTAAGGAGC
Source organism: Prorocentrum cordatum (assembly GCA_963575745.1). Taxonomy (NCBI): domain Eukaryota; class Dinophyceae; order Prorocentrales; family Prorocentraceae; genus Prorocentrum; species Prorocentrum cordatum. The sequence goes on from CAUYUJ010018393.1 coordinate 781,356, forward strand.
AGCCTCCTCCCAAGAAGCCCCCCCCCCCTCCCTTCTGTGCGCGCGGCCAAGACTGTCTCCACTGCGTTCGCCACCCCCAGGCTGCTGTCGCGGTCCGGGCAGGAGCCGTGCCTGCGTCCGGGGCGGCCGCCTGCGGGGCATGGCCAAACCGCGCTCAACGACCCGGCAGTGGAGCTGTGGCCAGGCAGCAGCAGGGCCGCGGCGGCTCGGCGGCGGCGGGCGCGGCGCGGAATCGAGAAGGCGCAGTCCGATCACGATCGGGAAATTGTTGTGGAGGCTCAGCTGCCGCGCCACATCCTCGCAGGTGCCCGGGTCACAGTCGCCTCGAGCCCCGAGGGTTGGCCTCACTCCGAGTAGTGCCGTGCCCGTCCAAGGGCTTTGGCGCGGAGCCTCGCCTGCGGCCGCGCGCCCCCCCGCCTCTCGCCCTCTGGGCTCGTGGGCTCTTGGGCTCGGGATGCTTTCCAGTAGCTGCGCATCGTCGAGAGCTTTCGAGGGGTGCCCACATCATCCCGAACGTCTGCCGGAGGCACGAGTTATGACCCGAAAACTAGCAGACCTCGAGTGGGGGGAGCCGGACCAGCGCCCTGTTCTCCCTCTGTCCACGCTTTGCTGACAGGTCGATGGAGGAGACCACTCACCGGCGCCCGGAAAAGGGGCTCCAGAATCCCCATCGCCTCCCTTCACCTTTGGATCCACCGTGTCCCGCATCAACCCATGCAGTTGCCACATCTCCATAGTGCGGAGGTCCAGAATGTGCCCTTGCACCGTGATGGAGGAAGAAGAAGAAGGAGAAGAAGGATAATCATACTAAGGATAAGAAGAAAACAACGACACCAGAAGGAGGAGGAGAAGCAACAAGAGAAGAAGGAGAAGAAGGAGAAAGACATCAAGAAGGCACTGGAGCAATGCACACTGCGCAGGCCCAGCGCGCGCACGCGTGCGTGGGGTCGTGGTGGAGGACGGGGGAGCAAAGGAAGGAGCAAGGGGAAGAGCAGGCTTGATGATGATGATGATGCTGATGATGATGATGATGATGATGATGATGATGATGATGATGATGATGATGATGATTGATGATGATGATGATGATGATGATGATGATGATGATGATGATGATGATGATGATGATGATGATGATGATGATGATGATGATGATGATGATGTTGAGGAGGAGGAGGAGGAGGAGGAGGAGGAGGAGAAGGACGAGGAGGAGGAGGAGGAGGAGGAGGAGCGGGATAGGCAGCAGCAGGAGCAGGAGAAGGATGACGATGTGAATGAGGAGGAGGAGGAGGAGGAGCGGGAAGCTCGGGGGAGGAGCAGCAGCAGAGACATGGGAAGGATGAGGCGGAGGAAATGGCATCGGATAGGGGCGGCTCTCAGGGAGGTCGCTGCGGCCCACGGCCGTCGCCGTCCTGACCCTGTCTCCGCCTCGGGCCTCCGCGCGGCGGCTGCGCGCTGAGCTGCGAGTTCGTGGTCGAGCACGGCTCGCATCATTTTACCACCCCCTTAAGAATGAGGTGAGAGTACGAAGGAGGCGGAGACGGAGGAGGAGGAGGATGGGGAGGACGGGAAGATGTTTGATGCTCTGGGGGCCGTGCCGAGGTCCTCGTTGTGGAGCCGTGCTGGGCCTGAAGAAGGAAGGAATCTCAAGGCGGGGGGAGTTCGCTGTCAAAGCGGGGAATAGGGTCCACTTTGGCTTCCGCTTTGGTCCGTTCCATCGGTTATCCTCTGCATCCAGGCGCAGCTAAGGTCCCCATGGAGTGTGGTTTCGTATCTCAGGCTCCGTTTGGCAAGACGTTGTAAGTATATGTAATTCTTGACGCTTCGCGTGACCCCACCAGTAGGCTTCGCCCGTAACTCGGGCTGACCTCTGACGCTGCATGCGCCTTCGCTTGCGGCTGCGACGGAAAAAGTGACCCAACCCGTCCATCCAGAAACGATACCCAGACGAGTTGCCCTGATCAGAGATGTGGAGGAGCATGCAGTGGAACAAAGGGCTGGGTAAGACGTCATATTTCAAGAGGGGGAATCTGGAGGTGTAATCGGAGGAGCAGGGGGAGGAGGACGAGCGAGAAGGGGAGAGGGAGGAGGAAGAAGAAAGGAGGAGGAATCGGCAGATGAGTAAGCGAAGGATGAGGAGGAGGGCGAGCAGAAAGGCTAGAAACCTCTTGGATGCCTCTCGGAATCTCTTCGGACTTCTTCCAGGAGTTTCTTGGAGTCCTCTTGGGACGTCTTGGGGGTAGTCCCGGGGCCTCTTGCGGCGTTTTGGGTGCGTCTGGGGGGCCTCTGGGAGCGTCTTGGGGTTCTCTGGGGAGCCTCTTGGGGGCGTTTTGGAGGCCACTTGGGGCTTTCTGGGCACCTCAGGCTGTCTTGGGGCACCCTTGGAAGTTTCGGGGGCCATCTTGGAGAAGATCGATCCAAGGAGGAGCAGTAATACATTAGACTCCCCCAGGCGGCCAAACTGTGGCCAGCACCGTAGTGCAACCAATGTTTGGGACTTTCTCGTCGAGGCCAAAGAAAAACGCTCGGACGCCTAGCGAAACGCGCCTTCCAGACCCAGGAGGAGGAGGAGGAGGAGGAGGAGGAGGAGGAGGAGGAGGAGGAGGAGGAGGAGGAGGAGGAGGAGGAGGTATGTAGGGGGAGGGGTAAACTCCCAAACCACTCACGTCCTAATGGTCTGGTTGGATCCGGGAGTGGGCAAATCAGCGCCACAGCCCTAGCTCACCTGAAACACAGGTCGCAGGCGTGACGAGAGGGGGGCCGACGAGGTCCCGTGCCCGAGAAGCGAACAGAAGCGAGGCCCCGAAGCGAAATGCGACAGTGCCCGACCGAATGCGCCAAAACAGGCCACGACAACCTCGAACAGGCGCACACCAGCAGCCAGAAAAGCAGACCAGGTTGGCGGTAGCGGCATGGGGTGAAGGAGGGTGGAGGGCGTAGGTGGCGGATCACGGACAGACGGTGGTAGGAAAGCGGAGGGAAGAGCGATCAGCGAGGGGAAGGACGGCGTGGGCAAGAGCAATTATGGGAGGGAGGAGGGACGGGAGGTTGGACGGGGGAAGTGGGAGACGGAGTGAAGGATGAGGGAGGGATGTGGGTGGAAGGTGGGGCACCACCGCGTGGGAAGGGGGACGGAGGGCACATGCCACTCGGCGGCCCTGTGTGCCCCTCGCTTCGAGGGAACGCTAGCACGGATTGGGGCGCGTGGGCTGGCGACGGGTCCCGTTTACTCAGGACATCGGCTCGCGCTGTCGCCACATGGGGCGGCACCTGCCTCGTGTGTCGGGGCCGCCTTCCCCGATCCTTGGACCAGGTGCCCGCGCGCCAGATTCACGGATCATTGATCCATATCAGCGTGCGATCGATCTTTGGAGGGAGAGGTTTGGAGCAGAGGGCTGGCTTCTGAGGAGGAGCCTGCAGGGGGAAGATTATGCGGCATCCTTCTGCTACCTCGACTGGCAGCGGTCAGTTTGACGTCTTGCATGGCGTCTTGCAGCGAATGGGTTCGCTGCCAAGCCATGTTTTCAAGCGTGGCTGAAGCTAGACCGTGAGCGAACACAGAGCAGACTCGGAGGGTGACTCCCCAGCCATTGGCATCGCAAAGCGGATGATTCTGGGGCCCGACCCCCCGCGGTGCATATTTGTGGGCGCAGTCTGGCAGTTTGTTGTTGGCGGTCTTTGCAGTCGAAGCGCTGTGAGCTGGCTGGGTGCGACGACACAGGAGTCCCCCAAACTCTCCTCGTCATTCTCCTCCTCTATCCTCCTCCTTTTCCACATCTGCGTCCATCTGCTCATTCTCGCCCTCGGGGTCCCTCTCCTCGTCGTCATCCGTGGCCATGTTTGGCTCACGGCAGGCGGGTGACAGCCGCAGCTAGAAGCACGATCCCGATGGCTTTGATTTTCAGCATCGTCAGCCCCTGTCCCTGTCCCCAATGAGCCAGCGTCCTGGCTGCCCAGGTACGCCCGTTTTGAAACGCAACGCGTGCCGTGTTCAAAACGGCCGTGTGAACACGCTGCGTGTTTGCGTGGCGCGTGTTGGCTCACGTTTTGGCGAACGTGCTGCGCCAGACGCACGTCTTCAAACTACGTGTTGAGCTCCGTATCAACACGCTATGGGCTGCGTGTTGCGTATCGGGTCGGCTGGGCTCAGCGCGCCCCCTTGCTCGGGCCAGACGCCGCGAAACCCGACGGAGACAGCATCTACCCCCCATCTCGGCGGGGAGAGGTCGGACAGCGGGCCCGAGGCCTCACGGATGGGGATGGGGACAGTTCCAACGATGCCGAGGCTTCGCGTCCGCCGCCGCAGCTCGAGGCGCTGGACGCGGCTACCTGACACCTTCTCGGCCACGCGCAGAGGGGTGTAGGAGGAGGGGGGAAGGCTTCGTAGAAGCGCCCCTGCTTCTTAGAAGGTGCGGGCCCTGTCTAAAGATCATGTAGGGCCAGCGCCTTCTAAGCAGCAGCCTCTTTCTAAGGAGCCTTCCCCGCTCCCCCTGCCCCCCTCTGCACGCCGCCAACGTTCGCTACACACCGGCGGCACCCGCGCCGCGCGATGGCGAGCCTTGCTGCACGGCTCGGGATCGGCGGGTGCGAAGGTCTCAAAGTCTGGCCGCTCCCAGCACGACCAGCGTGCCGCCCTCTCCAGCAGCGCCGCTCCGCTGCGCGCAGGAGGGGCCCTTCGCCGGAGCGACCTGTGGTGCTCAGAGGTCGGAATGCGTGCAGCGCACCGTCGCATCGCGTGCAGGTTCGCTGGCCCGCACCGTCGCATCGCGTGCAGCCGTCGGCAGGCCGCGCACGAAGGGTCACTCTTACGCGTAGCCGACCCCGATAGCTGGGTGCGCTGCGATGGCAGCGGCCGCTGCGCTCGGGTTTGCCCCCCTCGCGCCCCCCCTGGGAGCCGCGCACCGCAGGTCACACTTGCCCAGGCCCGCTTCTTGCGTGCAGCCGAATCGTGGCCTCGCTGCCCTGGCGCGCGGCGGGGCCCACCCCAGAGACGCTTCACCGGCACAGGTAGGCGCATCCAGCCAGACCAGCTACGATCGATATGCTGGCTGGTCACCCTCACCTCACCAAGCGCGTTCCACTGCTCGCAAAGGGCCTACTCGCAAACGCCCGAAAAACATAGGTTCGCTTCGATGAGATTTACCGTAGATCCCCCGCGGCGGAGCCAGGCCATTTGCGAGTAGTCACTTTTGCGAGTAGTGGAACGCGCTCGTCTATCACCATCACCCTCGGCAGCTGCATCTCCTCACGGGCGTGGTGGTGCCCGCCGCAGCAGGGGCGCCGAGAGGAGCCGCTGAGGGGGGCCTGGCGGCTCAGCAGGTGCGTGCCCGCCCGCCGCCAAGCAGCCCACAAGGTGCTCGGGCAACGGAATGGACAACCGCGGCGGCGAAGACGTGCGTGGCCCCATGTCTCAGAGCCCGGAATCATCAGGGGTAAGTCGGGTCAGAGCTAAGTCGGATTCGTTGTTCGGGATTCCGAACCCGAGTTGCCCCGGGCCCGAGCTACCCCCGATAGTTCGGGCGTCCAGAGCCCCAAATCATCAGGGGTGACTCGGGTTCGTTTTTCGGGAATCCAAGCCCGAGTTGCCCCTGACCCGAGCTACCCCGGATAGCTCGGGCGCCCGAATGTCGGCGCGCCCAGAGGCACACTGCGCTTGCAGGGGGGACGAGGTGCCGCCGCTCCCGGGCCCGAGGTGCTCCATCACGAGGGTGGAACGTTCCGTTATCACCACGGCCGACCTCGCGGTACACCATGCCAAAGCGAGCGCGGAGCTTCGGTTACGTTGCTTGTGGGTGCCCTTCGCATGCGCCCGCCTGCTCATTTCGACATCCCCGTCGCGTAATTTGTATCACATAGAGAGCTATGGCTATGGCGCCAGACCACTGCTCGTCTCCGTGCGCCATGCGTGCTGCCAGGCTCGCCCACACTCGCACAACCTGTTATCATGGCACGCTCTTCGCACACTTCGTGCATCCCAATGGGTCCCAAGCCGCTTCAGCGCCACTGGGCGTGCCCACACTCGCACCACTCACAACTTTGGCACACACACGCGCCATTTAATGTCTTCATGACACATCGGAAGCCCCTTGCTTGAGCGTAGCATTTAAGCATGCCGTGCCCCGTGAGAAGCCCCAGCGGCGTTGTCAGCGAACACGCCTTTTGTGTGCACCGTGCTTTCTTCTGGCGCACCCTGTGAATAGCTCGTGCCCGCCCGCATGCACATCCAGGCTCGCTCGGCCCACGGCGAGCGACGAGAAAGCTGACGCTAGGGAGGAGTATCTGGAGAGCGTTCAACGCACGCCCTGACAGCACGTTTCCCCTGACAGCGAAGGCGCGTTCTCAGAAAGCGATGTCAAGTAGGCAATATGTAACATCAGGAACAGCAGGTGTCTGGCGGATGCGGCATCCTTGCAGAGTGCTGGATGGCCTTGGCAACATATGCCGAATGCTTCGCGCACGCAGCAACAACCACCAGCACATGTCAGACCACTGGGGACACGCATCACGACGGGCGGTGGCCGAGTGACCTTGCCAGTGTCAGAAAGCAGCAAATCTACAAGACCTTCGCGGCCCTTGTGGGACAGCATATTCTTGATTCGCGGGTCGGATTACGCAGCGGGCGCACCGCGAACGACGCACTCTGAATGTTCTCCTTGTGCATCGAGCACGACGGGCTCCATCCACAACCCGTGAACTTTCCAGCAGGGTGCCTTGTAGCATGGGCACACAAGCGGGGCGAGTGGCTCTGGATCGTTTCGATCTTCTGGTTGCCATCCAGCGTGCTGCCGAGGACGCGACCGAGCATTCCATGTGAGGGACCCTGCGCTGTCTTCGCTCACGAAAGGGGTCCTGGTCTTTGCGGTCGTTCCTTATCCTTCTCCTCCATCCACTTTCTCACCATCACTGTCGTCGTCATCCTCCTCTTCGTGGTTCTCCAGACCCCCCCCTGGACTTCGGTGCGTTTGCCATGTTGCTGCTGCTGAGTTTCTGGCCCGTCTGCGCTTGCCCCCTCAATCACACCTTCGTGCCCCCCATCGCCATCATCACCGCCATCATCACCGCCATCATCACCAAGGTGGGATTGAGGGGGCACGCGCAATCCTCATCGCCACCATCACCGCCATCATCACCACCACCATCATCACCATCGTAGCCATCATCATCACCGCATCCTTCGTCGCCATCATCACCGCCATCATCACCATCCGCAGCCAGCTTGGCCCGAACTCGACACGCACATTCTGGCGCATGACGCCTGCCTGCGGCCAAACCTGTCTCGGGCGGCTCTGGCCTCGGGCGGCTCTGGCCCAAACTGCCACGACCAGCGTGCGAGTTCCAGGCTCGTTTCGTTATTTTTCTTGTGTGTCTGTCTCTCTCTCTCTCTCTCTTTCTTCCTCTTTCTCTCTCTCTCTCTCTCTTTTCCTCTTTCTCTCTCTCTCTCTCATGTTCTCTCCCTCTCTCTCTCACACTCGCTTTCTTTCGTTTTCTCTCTCTCTCTCTCTCTATCTCTCTCTTTCCCCCCATCCCTCTCCCTCCCTCCCTCCCTCTTGCTCTCTCTCTCTCTCTCTCTCTCGTCGGCCTCTCTCTCTCATTATCTCTCTCTCTCATTATCTCTGCCTCTCTTGTTTGTTGGTATCTCTCTCTTTCTCTCTATTCCTCTTCCCATCTCTCTCTCTCTCTCTCTCTCTCTTTCTTTCTCTGTCACTATCTTTGTTTTGTTATCTTTTTTGTTTTCTCTCTCTCTCTCTCTCTTCCCCTCCCTCCCTCCCTCCCTCCCTCTCTATTGCTCTCTCTCTCTCTCTCTCTCTCTCTTTCTTTGGTCTCTCTCTCTCTCTCAGTATATCTCCTTCTCTCGGTCTCTCTCTCTCTCTCTCTTTTTCTCTCTCTTTCTTGATGTATCTCTCTCTTCCTCGTTCTCTCTCGTTCTCGCGTTCTCTCTTTATCTGTCATGGTCTTTCTTTCGTTCTCTCTCTCTCTCTCTCTCTCTCCCCCTTCCCTCTCCCTCCCTTCCTTCCTCTTTCCCTCTCTCTTGCTTTTTTTTTTTTTTCTCTCTCTCTCTCTCTCTCTCTCTCGTTGGTCAGGAGATAGTCCCGCCTTTCGCTTCCCTGGCTGCGAAGCAAGGCATTGTGCAACATCTTCTCAACGCCACCGAGAATGCAAACCAGTATTTTGCGTCGGAGGTACATTCGCCTCATGCTGTTCCAGGGCCTCCCAGAAAGCGCCGCGCTGGCGATTCGAGTCTGCTCGCTGACAGCAGTGCCTCGGGCGGTATCTCTCCGGCGCAGACGCCCGCAGGCTGCTCATTCTAGACTTCAACGGCATGGCGATTCGTTTTTTTGTCGTTTCTCTCTCTCTCTCTCCCTCTCTCTCTCTCTCTTTCTCCCTCTCTCTCTCTCTCGCTCTTTCCCGTTCTATCCGTGCCGATGAAAGTATTCAGAAGTGTGCAGCGGAGCACGCAGGGGAACTGATGTGGGCTGGTGCATCAGACCCCAGAACAGGTTGCCCTCGATTTGGGCACCTCAGCCATGGCATGTGACTTCCCGGGTAACTTCCGAAGATGGTGGGCGGTTTTCAGGTGAAGATCCCGCGAGGCTCTGGAGAAGTCTGGCCATCCGCGTTCGCCGCAATTGTTCCCTTCGGCCCCGCGCGTTATCCAATGTGGACCAGGTTCGTCACGCGTTGCAGGAATGACTGCACGTGGTGGGTATTGAAGCCAATTCGAACGGGATTGGCGGCGATGCGTTTGCCGCCAAGTCGAGGGAGGACCCAGCCCCGATTATCCGCCTCCCCTGTTGCCCGCTGAACAATCAGATCTTTCATGTTCCTATGTGCGAGTAGGGCTCGGCAGCCCTTAGTTCGGGGACTGATCGCGCGACCCTTCAGGCCGCGCTCGAGCCTGCCCCCCCCCGCGCCCCCCTTGGGGGTGGATTGCTCGGGCGAGACGGCTCTGGCGAGCCCGGGGCCACCCCTGAGCCCCAATGTTCTATGGGGCTTCCTCCGATAATTATTCAAGAGGCCCTGGCTCGGACACTAGTGCGTCTAGCTCAGAGCCTCGCGATGGGCGGGGTCGTCAATTTCAAATGTCGTGCCCTCTCTCTCTCTCTCTCTCTCCTCGGCGCACTCTTGCGCTGGCTGCTCTATGATGGAAGAACGCCAGGGGGCCCCGCGCCCCCGTCCTTCGCGCCCCCCCACGCGTGCATCCAGACGGCGCCAGCAACTGTTGCAGCGGTGTCGACAGTCAAGTGCATTGCGTCTGCGAGAGATCCCAGGCGCGGCGGTAGATACCAAGGCTCTTCGTCGCGTCTTTCAAGGAGCGGCTTTGGGCTTGCCAGGGTGCGCACCTGATATCGCCGGTGGCATGCTCACTATTCTCTCCTCCGGCCTCTCCAGGCTCTTCTCTTCACGATTGGTCCGGGGCTCACTTTCCTAACGAAGTGCTGCGGACGGCATGGTTCTCTCTGGGTCATGTTCCCACCCTGGGGGAGCATATAGCATGCTGTTCGCGTCCTGGGCTATTACCAGATCTGTTCATCGTATGAAGGATGCTCTGGCTGAGTCTCATAGTGCGCCTCTGGTGGTCGGGGAAGACTTGGACTCTTGTCTGGAAGAGAAGTGGGGGCAATGAGGTGGCGGCTCTGGATGGCGCCATGGGGGCCGATGCCGACTTGATTTCTCGTCCGGGACTGTTCAGCGTCGGACCGAAATCCGCCAGCCCGATCCATCCAGACGGGGGCGCGTCGGGGCGAGATGCTTCATGCAAGCCGCCCTGGTCGCTTGCCCCTTGCTGTTCCGACAGGCGTGCACTCTGCCTTTTCGACCCGTGGCGCGGCGGTTGGCGGAGCTGCGCGGATGGGGGGCGTCTTGGATCATGTCTTCGTGATTGCGACGGTTCGCCAACCCTGCCCATCGGAATTCCCGAAGATGCCATCGCGGGCCAGAAGCTCCGCCGGCGGAGGTGGACCGCTCAACTCCGATCCTGGACCAGCTCGCTCGCGCGAAGCAGCGCGCGCGAGAAGCGCGCGGGCAGGCGCGCAAACACGGCGACCAAGGTTGATGATCGGATCAGTGTTGCTCCTGCTGCCCTGCGTGGACTGTGCGCCCAGGACGTCGAGTGCGCGCAGAATGCCACTCTGCGCTGCCCTGCTCTGTCCCGATTATTTGACCTGGATGCTGGCACTTGCCACTCTAACCGGTTCTCTGTGACTGGTTTCAGTGTTCGCAGAACTCGCGGGTCTCGGAGCTCGAGCGCGAGGCAGATCAGGAGACTGAGGTTGAGGTTGAAGCGAGGATGAGATCTACGCGTCAGCGTCGCATGGAGCTCTGGGGGCCCATGCATAAACGAATCTCGCCTGGGGCTATCCTGGACTCGTCTGGGCAACCCTGCGAAACCGCGGCTTAGGCCGGGGAAGAAGTTGCTAGATTTTGAGATGCGATGAAACCTGTTGGCCTGATTTGGCGGCTGACATCATTTCTCTGTCGGAGATTGCCGATGGGCAGCGGGCCGTGGACTTGCAAGATGTTTGGAAGATGGTTCGGGGGCGGATGGGCTCTGTGCCTGGGCCAGGTGCGACTTATACCGCCGCCCCATGGCAACTCGCGGGAGTGGTGCACCGCGGCCTCACGTGAAATACTGCTCGTCTGTCTCTCCAATCTCTCCGAGGTAGTCCATCCATCCGATCCTGCCTCTGGTCCTCTGCGTTTTCTTGGTGTTTGCTGGCCTCTTGCCGCGGCGAACACTGCGCGCTGGGTCACGCCTCCTGAATTCCGTTGAAACTTGAACGAGCAGCGCGGGAGACGGCGGCGAAGGCGCAGGCGCGTCTGACGGGGCAGCCCATGACAGATCACATTCTAGAAGGCGAGGTCCGGGGGGTTTCAACTGTGCGCGCTGGGGAGGGGTCTCGCGGGGACGCGCTTGATTAATTAGTTTACGCGGAGGCGTTTCCGAGCATTGCTATATCCCGGCTGCCTCGGTTTCTGTTTCCGATGCAGATTCATTCTGGGGGCATTGGCTTCTCTGGGGAGTTTTATCCGGAGAGCTCTGGGATCGCGTGCCTTGGCGGCGAGCGGCATCGGATCATTCGGCCGTTTCGCGGCGCTCCGCAGGGAGATCCGTCTGGCATGCTCCCGTTTGCTCTGGCGCTCGACCCGCGCATCAGATGGATGTCCTCCCGGCTCCTTCGCATGGTTCCAGGGTGCGCGGATGATGTTTGGATAGGGTTTCGCGATGCAGCCCCTTCTTCCTCTGAGGCTCGGTGGTGACATTGGTCTCAGTCTGAACCTTGGGAATTGCGTGCTGCTTCGTTGCGCTGCTGACCTCCCTCCTCGGACGATTTGGCATGTTCGGGGGATGCTGGCGCTGCTGGCCTCTGGGGCATCATGGATGCAACTGGCTCGACGTGCCCGATGCCTCAGGGCTCAGATCGGGCCCAGCGGCTGCAAGCTCGCCTGGTTAAGTCGCGAAGAAGTTCCGTCAGCGTTTGATCGAGATCCGCAGATGGAAGACTGGTCTCGCCATGGCGACCCGCATGTCCGGGATGTTTGTCGCGATTGCCTCGCGCTTCGCGATGCACCGCAACCCAATTTCCAGAGTTGTACTGTCATGTGAAGGGGACGTGCAGCAGGAGTTGCTCGCTTGGCCCCGCTACTTTATTAAACCGCGTCATGTGCGCTCGACTTCGGGACCTAGCGCCAGCCTTGCATTCCCAGACCTGACCAGCATCGGCATTGCGCCCCAAGCTCGTGTTGCTCACAACTCTGTTACGCTTGGGAAAATTCGTTCGTTGTTGGGGTACCTTTAGATGCAATGTGGCCATCCCTAGTGGCAGAATGCTTTTGCGCGCTCCATGGTGGCGAACAGGGGTCAGAACCTCGGCCGTTGCGGGGCGTCGCTTCAGGCGTTGGGATTCTGGATGCATATCGCGAAGAGGACGCGGGCCAGGACCACGCTCCGCCCCCTTCCCGACTCATCGCTTGCAGATGAGAGTTGCATGGTGGATTCAAGGGACTATTGTCTCCCAGCGTTCTTGCGCCACCCATGCTCGTGCTATCTTGGGCTCGCTATGCTCCGCGCGCTGCGGCGCGGAGTCTGTGCCACTGCGTGATTTCATTGTGGGCCTGAACGATGTCTTTTGGAATTGTGGTTGGGCTGGCTCTATGGACCCTATGGGGCATGGCGCGGTCAGTCTCGAATTTTGACCCCTGAGCCTAGATAATGCCTCATTGTTTCCTTCCTTCTGTTGCGAAGAGCAGTGGTTCCAATGTGTAGCGCTGACCTCTCCCCCCCCCCTCAGTTCCCCGTGCAACGCTTGCGCGTTATGCAAGTCTCCTGGGCGCTGTCCTGTTCGTGCGGGATTGTTTTTTTCGCGAGCTCGGCGTCCCCCCGAAGGACCTCGTAAAACGTGCGCGGCCCCACCGTCGGAGGCGCGCGAACGTCCAGGGTCCAGGCCGCTTGTCCCGATGCCCGCGGTGAGCGGCTGGCCCTTGGGGGCTTGTTGCGGTGGCTTGTTGCTGCCCGTGCGTGCCGTTGGCGGGGCGGTGTTCGCGCCCCCTCCCACGGTCGGGGGGCGGGGGCTGGCGCCACGAGTTCTTTTGGCTGATGTTGGAACCTGCGGCCTGCCGCTTCGAATTTGCTCGTCGCCGAGGTCTTGTCTCGGGAGCATTGGCCTCCAGCGGCGGTGGCCCATCCATCCCATCCATTGTGCGTTCCGGGCCTCCTCTCTCTCAGGTTGCAGCTGCGTTCGATTTTCCTCTGCGATCCAGTGACGTTCATTGGAATCCACCAATGAGACGCTCGATCAGAAGCTTGTGGGATCTGCGACGGTCGCCACTCTAGTGCTGGGAGTTGCCCGCGCATCGCAGATTCCCGATGTTGTTCGCTCATTGCCCTTGTCTTGGCGTGCCTCTCTCCGCGCTGCTCTCCTGCGTCCCCTCGGCGGCCTGCCGCCTTCTCCGAGTACAGGTTCCTCTGCTGCTGTTGCTGCTCTCTCGTCGCCACTTGGGCGGCCCTGATCGCCGAGCCGTGGCGCTATTGACACCCGAGGCGTCCACGTCGGGAGTCGCTCCTTTTTGTTTGTTGTCTTCTGCCTGCGCGTCGCAGGTTCCAGATGAAGTTCTAGGACCTTCGTGCTGCCCTTTCTCTTCCTTGCTTGTTTCTCTTTTTATGTTTCCCTTGTTCCCCTCTCTGTCTCGCTCTCTCTCTCTCTCTCTCTCTTCGGTCCAGGGGCCGTCAGGAGTTAGAGTTGTTGGTCGCGCCCTTACGTTATGATCGGATATCATTCTCCCGATAATGCTGGAACTCGCACGCATGCCTAAAGGGTGTTTGTGCTGAAACGTACGGGCACAATGATCATCGATTGTCATGGGCGCCGTCATCGGTCCGCTTGAAAACACATCATCATCGTCATCATCATCATCATCATCATCATCATCATATCCTTAAGCTGCTCCTCGTCATCTTCTTTCCTTCCGTCCATTGCCCTCGCGCACCCCACCTTCTCCTGGAGAGCTACCAACCGCGGAACACCCGCGAATACCCAGATGGGGTCTCGACCCGCCTTCTGTTGCAGCGGCAGGCGAGCACCGCGAGCACCTATCCAACGGAAGTTGCGGTGGCCACTGGCGGAGCGGCCACCATCTACTCCGGGCGCTGCGCGCAGCGTCCGGGGACTGGCTCGTCATCCACATCGGCTATTTGAGACGATTCTCGACCGCCGCCGGCCCCTGGCTCTGCGAGTTCTGGTAGCACTCTTTGCCGGTGCGGCCCCTACCTTTAGTGCGTCGTGCCGGCCCCATATGGACTGTCAGACAACCCAAGCGGCTCGAACTCAGCTCCTAGACGGGACAAATAAGCCTCTAAGCCGGTTGGGCGTCCAGGATGCATTTCCGAGTAAAACCCTGAAGTGTTACCTGCGCGCGTCAATGACAAGGCGACGATGAGAGGCATACATCCTACGTAGGTTTTTCGGCACTTGTTTTGGGGGTGTCGGTGGACATCATGAAACTCGTGATAGACGCCTTGTCGGTGGCGTGTGCGCGCGAGAATGATCTTGTCATCGTGTCGTCTTGGGCCCAGAGACGGGTGGCGCGGAGCCTGCTGAACTCAGAGTGGCTGCGAGGCGGGCATACCCCAGGCCTGCCATAGGCCCTGCTCCTTGGCCCTACAACTGAGCTATACCTTGGCCTGAGAGCCTACGCCTGGGTCTAAGGCCTTCCCAGTGCTTACACATTGGTTATCGTCAGGCGTACCCCACGCGTGCCCGAAGGCCTGGGGCAGAGCCTACCGTGAGCGCACCCTAGGGCCCAGGGCGGGCCTTGCCCAGGGCCACCGTAAGGCCGAAGGCAGTCTAGGACCCCCGTCTTCTAGCTGGATGGGGGCGATTGGGGAGAGGTTGGGAAGCATGAGGCTGAGGAGGGAAGGCGAAGGTGCTGATTGGTGAGGGGGGGCCCAGGGTGTTCGGAGGCCCACCGGGGTCTCCGGAGCTCTCCGGAGGCTTATGGAGTTCCAAGAACGGCCAACGCACATCCAAAGGACTCGACCCTTGGACTGCAGGGGCTGGTCTGTTCGGCCCCGTTGGCCCCCTTTTCCGTGTGCTCACGCCCTCTTCTCTCCGCAGCCATTCGAATCACGTCCAAGCGTTTCAGGCGACGGTTCCACCTGACCTGCAGCCTCGTCGCTTGAGAAAAGATCCGTTTCAGAACACGGGCACATGATGCGTCCCGGTGGCCCCAGAGGGCCGGCGGATTTTCCTTTAGACGCAGCGCGATCGGGTGCGTAATGCATTTGAGCGCAAGAGCGCCGCCTCCGCTTCCGCCCCACCCCGCCAGAGCAAGAAGAGCACGAGGAGGAGGCGCAGGACAACAGGGAGAGGGAGAGGGAGTTGGAGGAGTAGCAGGATCAAGAGCAGGAGCAGGAGCGCAGGACAAGGGAGAGGATCGAGGCTCGTGATTTTGCGCATCGAGGTTTTCGAGTGTTTGTCGCCCTTCAGGACTCTGGGAGGATTCTCGCCTTCACGGCTGGATTCGTTGGGGGTGGTTTGGGGGGGGCGGACTGGGGCAGCAACTTCATGATGAGGAGGAGGGTGGTCGTGATGGTGATGATGGCGATGACGCGGATGTAGATGGAGATGAATAGGACCATGAATGTCATGATGATTGGATGTATTGGTTGTGATAGAGGTGTTGTTGGTGATGATTGCGCGCGCCCAGGGCACAGTGAACAGTTTAAACTGAAGCACGGACCCCACAAGACGAGACCGCTTTCCCAAGAAGCTCAGCTAGCGGCCAGCCCAGGGGGCGTTCGACGACAATCGCCCTTCGCGCGCAGCGGAATGGGCCGCCAAGGTGCCCCTTCTTCACGGCGGCGGCGCGATTGCATCGCGGGGCACGACGCACGAAGACCCGGATGTGCCGGACAGCCAGAGCCCAGAGAAGACGGATAACAGACGAGACACGACACGCAGACACGGCAGGCAAGACCGACGACGACGCTGACGACAAAGACAAGGACAACGGCGACATTTCAGCCCGCGATGTGGGCTTATGTTATTCCTCCTCGGCTGAAGCCCTCAGAACGTAAAATCGATGAATGTAGCTCCACAGTAACGTGCAAGTAACTTCGCCTATATGGCGAAATTTGCACGCCCGCGGCGGGTTCGCCCCGAGAGAAGTAAGTCCAAGGTCCACATTGGCCTTCGCTCACATTCGCTTGGATGCCTGCGCTGTAGACATCAGAGCGACTGGGCGCGATCCGACGGCGTCCGGCTGCAGAGCACGAGGGCGTCTGCAGCTGGCTGCCCGCCCGGGCCCGCCGGCCCCAGCCAGTTTCGGGGCCGCGCGGGCGCCGCCCGCTCGGCCCCCGCGGGCCCCACGCGGGGGGGCGCTCCGCCTGCGAGGCGTCGGCGAGGTGTGTTGTGTCCTCGGCTGCCCTGGGACCCCCATCGCTGGAACGCGGCACGTGCCGTGTTCACGAGGTACCGGGTCGAGACGCCATCCTCTTCGTCCGGGCCCGAGCCGAGTGCGCGCGTGCCCAGGTCCGCCGCGTCGTCTTCGCCAACGGCCCATCTGGGGGCTATCAGGGGCCTGGTGGGAAGGGCGATGCCGCCCACCTGCGCGAGAAGCCGTAAGTGCGCTCGTGCTTGGCCTGGAGTTCTTGGATCCAGACCTCCGAGCTGTCGCGGCGAGGGCATGGTCGCCATCGTCGTCGTCCGGGCCCGAGCCGAGTGCGCGCGTGCCCAGGCCCGCCGCGTCGTTGAGCCGTTCGGGAACCTGCTCGTTCACGTCGGAGCCGAGCTGCCTCCGTGCTCGTTCGACAGGCGTGCGGCGGCCTTTTTGGAGCCGCGGGCGCGGCTCTGGGCCGCCCGCGCCGCCCGCGCCAGCTGGCCTGGCAGCTGCTTTGTAGCGTGGCGCCGCGCAGGGGTGTCGGGTGTTGCTGGACGTGTCTCTGGCCCAAGGCGCTTCCAGCTTTCCGCGCCGTTCGGGAGCCTCTGGGGCCCTCTGGGCCTCGTGGAGGGTGCTCCAGATGCCACCCGCGCCTCCCTGGGAGAGCAGGGGCCACCCTGGGCCAGCCCCACTTCCAGCAGCACCCGCGAGGGGTGGGCGGGCCCTTCCCGGAGCACCCGGTGGCGAGGCACGCCGAGCCCGTGCTCGCCACGCCCCTCGCGCGCTGGACCTCGCCGAGGTTCCTGCGTCCCGTACCTGCTCGAGCCGCGGGTCCGCGCGTCTCCGGGGGGCCACTGATGAGCTCGCGGTGCGCGCCGGCGGTGCCGGTGAGCCGCCTGCGCGCGACTGTCGCGGGCCGCATCGCCGCCACCCGCAGCGCCGTCGCGGTCTCGTGCGAGTGCCGAGTCTCGTCACAGCAGGCGCTTCGCCGAGGAGGCCGCCAATTTGATTCTCCCATCCGTGGCTGCGCGTGCGCGGGCGCGCTGCCGTGGAGTTGCAAGGGATCTCCGCAGCGACGCTCGCCTTTGACCATGACGATGATGATGGTGCTGGTGGTGATAGTGGTGACGATGATACTGATGATACTGATCCTGATGATAATGGTGGCACTTCAAATGATAATGGTAATGGTGTTGGCGGTGATGATGGTGAATGTGATGAAGGTGATGGTGATGTGGACGATAAATGATGATGATGGTGATGATGATGGTGATGATGTTGATGGTGATGTTGATTGCGATGATGATGATGATGATGATGATGATGATGATGATGATGATGATGATGATGATGATGATGATGATGATGATGATGATGATGATGCTGATGATGATGATGATGATGATGATGATGATGACAATGATAATAAAATGATGACAATGATGAGGGAGAAGATGGGAGCGGACCGCATGATTCAAGAACCACCGTCGTAACGCGAATGCCGGTTGCACTTGAAAGCCGTTCTTTTCCTCACCAACCGTGTGGGAACGGACGCACACATTGCAGTAAAGTGTCCGGCCTGCCGGGCTTCCCACTTGAGAGGAGGAGGAGGAGGAGGAGGAGGAGGAGGAGGAGGAGGAGGAGGGGACAAGTGAAGCCAGATGGCGAAGGATACGAATTAACCCTAAAACGTATCATCCCCTGGCCTGCCAAGCTGATGTTGGACAGACCCGTATTGAACGGCCTCGGCGGCCAAACAATACAAACACCATGGCTGGAGAGAGGAGGGAGGACGAGCAGAGGAGAACTCCAAGACACCTGGAGCAGCGCTCAGGCCAACCTGCCGTAGGCGAGCCGTTGCGCACAACAGGGGACTTGCAAAACTGGCACTGCCGGACACCTCGGCCACCCAGGTGATAATAATACGTACTGCCTAGCTGGAGTTACGAATGCGCCGAGAGATATATCGGCTCCCAGGCCGAGCGAAAGCATATCTGCCGCGATGGCAAATGATGCGAAGCGGAACGTGAGACGAAATGGCTGACCAGGCCCTGTGGAAGAGAGGGAGAGAGAGGAGGAGGAGGACGAGGAAGGAAAGGACGGGGGGAGCGGGAACAGGACTAAAAAAAAAAATGACAATGATGAAGATGGTGGTGCTCGTCGTGCTTGGTGACGATGATGGTAATGATGATTGTGAGGATGATGATGGCGGGGACGAGGCAGCGCGTATGTTCCAGAAGACGGGGATGACAGGCACGTCTCTGTGTCTCAATATCGATGCGGCCTCATGCGGGTCAGTGGATTCTCGCTTGCGGTGGTGTGTGAGCCTGTGAATTGCACGGCACGAATTCGCTGGATGTAAGGCGCCGGCAGACTTGTACCGTCCTCTGCCGATACCTGTTCCGTGTCCCCCGCGCCCCTGTCTCGAAGAAACACTGGCAAAATCACACATGTTCCGAGGTCCGCCAAGAAATCCGTGCGGACCTCAGAATGTCTGCGTGTTTAGATTTGATACTTATGGATTCTAACTCTTTGCTCCTGCCTCCAGCGCGGAAGGAAGCCTAGAATTTGGTGGCCGCGTGCCGCGTCGACATACTTTGCAGCGGCGTGCCTGTATAGCCACTCTGCGCGCCGATTTTCCACAATTCGCGACTGCTCCCACATCGTCTGTGGAGCCTAATATATACATGCATTTGAGCAGTGCGTTGTCCAAGTGCGATGTGCACCTTGGTATTGTGCTCGGCCAGGGTAGCATGCAATACCTGTCCGATATCCCTGCTCCTACGGTTATTGCTATTACATTTCTCCCCTTCCTCCAAGGCGCCAGTATAGCCTAATACACTAAGCTCGAGCAGCTTGTGGTTACAGTGCGGCTTTCGCCTTGCTATTCGCGTGCAGCCGTGCTCGTTCGTTCTCCCCGCCCCGGACTCCATGCTCGAGTTCTCTACCCGCTGGATGTCTGGACCTCGACGCGCTCGGGCGCCTTTGTGGGCAAGGCGTCTGCAGGCAACGTCACCAGCTGTGCAAATGATTTAACGGCCCGGCGTCGCTGGCCTTTTGGACTGCGGAGCCGCGGGGCGCCGCGCGTTCCTCATGCCATCGGCAGTGCTGTTCGAAGGGGAAATGTGCTACAACACTGCCCGTGACGAAACTCAGTATCGTTTAACCGACCACTTCGAGACCCCCACCAAATGACCACCCCAGTTGGGGATACACCCCTCGAAACCCGAAGGGGACGACCTCTATCCCCGTCTAGGGGGGTAAATCGGCCAGAGGGGCCACGCCGCTGATCGGTTAAACGATACTCAGAAACGGACGTGGCCCTGTCATCCCAAATGAGCGACTTACGAAAAGGGTGTCGCTTACTCGGACATTGGCGAGTAAATTTCCCGCGTAATGGCTCGCGTGAGCGCATTCTTTTTCACTCGACGTGCCGCGTTGGCGGCCCGCGTAAGCTGCGGCTTCGGGTCGTTGGGTTCTCTCGCGTGTGACCAGCTTCTTTTCGTCGCCCAGATGGCGCCGGAGTAGATTGGGTCGGAGGATCGCTCGGCGATGCGGCGCGATCCTGAGCACGATTGTTTCCATACTGACGACGCAGATGCTTTGCCGATGCAGCACCGGCTCGGGCCCCGTTTGGGATGCCTCCACCGTGGAGGCCTCCCACGTGAAGGATCCACGTGACGCGTTCCACAAAGGGCCCTGCATTCGGCGCATTTTGCCTTCGGCGAAAGCTGGCGGAGGGCTAGCGAACGGCCGGCGGAAGTAACTCGGCATCGAGCTCGCTAGCGGAAGGCCCTCGGAAGGGGGCGGAAGGCACGCGAGACGCCAACGGTTTTGATTCCAGGGCTTCTTTTATGAACCACATGGAGGAGCACACCTTCCGTATTTCTTCATCCCAACTCCGTCGCAAACCAATGTTGCAGCAACACTTCCACCCAGAGTGCAGTGTGTGTCTCCACTCACTCCTGCGCGCGCCTGGCCCGCGGCCTTACCGCGCCGCGCCTACTGCGCGCAGTTCACGCTCCCGCATCGTGGGCTTTCCTGGCACTCGCGTGGGGTCGTATACCGTCGATCCAGGCCTCTTCCAGGTGGGGCTGGAGCAGTCTATTTGTGTCATAAGCGACGGCCAGCTCCTCATATGTTTGTCTTTGTAGGCCGTATTTCGGCTCTCAGACCATCAGAAGACGACCCGGGGAGAAAAAGTGGTCTCCGTGACAAGGTCGACGTGTCCGTCCGTACGCCGAAGTTCACCAGAGAAGAAAGAACCACCATCACCAGCTAAGGGTGCTGGCCGCCGCCCCCCCCCCCCCCCCGAGTTGGTGGCACCCCGTTCCGGGCGCGCCCCCAGAGAGTGCCCAGAGCGGAGTGCCACCACCAGCTCGCAGGGTGGCGCTTGGGAACGGAATTACTTTGTTTTCCTCAAAAGTTCGGGGGGTACCTATAGTCCGGGGGGGGGTACCTATAGTCCGGGGGGGGGGTACTTGCAGTCCGGGGGGGGTACCTGTAGTCCGGGGGGGGGGGTACTTGTAGTCCAGGGGGTGGGTACCTGTAGTCCGGAGGGGGGTACCTGTAGTCCGGGGGGGGCGCGCATGGGGGTACTTGTAGTCCAGGGGGGGGGGGGATGGGCATATGGTCATGCCTCAAAGCACGCGTGGTTCCACGCACGCGGGTGTTTAGTACTTACGCGCGCGGGACCATCGTTGCACACGACACGCCCGCGCGCACGCGCGCATGCACGCGCAGACTCACACGCACGCGCGCACGCGCGCACGCAACCGCACGGAACCGCACACACGCACACGCAAGCACACACGCACGCACACGCGCGCACGCACAGACACTCTGCATGACAATGACAACTTTCCAGATATTGCATGATTGCGCTGTCTGCTTAGGTCACAGCTAACGATGGCGAATTTCTTAGCACGCCTAAGTAAAAATGTGCGGACGCATCTTGGCGGGCCGCTTTGGCTTCCAGAGACTACGTAGCGAACGCGGGGGGGCTTGTAGCTCCGGGGGCTAGGGGGGTACCTGTAGTCCGGGTACTTGTAGTCCGGGGGGGGTACCTGTAGTCCGGGGGGGGGGTACCTGTAGTCCGGGGGAGGGGTACTTGTAGTCCGGGGGGTACCTGTAGTCCGGGGCCCCAAAACTATTGAGGGACACAGAGTGTGTGGAATTCTGGTGGTGGTGGCTCCGGTTGCTCTCATGCTAAGCGGGGCCAGGGCAGGGGGGGTCGGAGGATCGCGCCGCATCTGGGATGCATCGGTGACGTGGCGCGGCCAGGAACCTGGACCTCTCCATCCCGCTGTCGCCGAAGCTTCGGCGATGCGTCGGCGATGCGGCGCAGTCCTCCGACACCATCTGCTCCAGCCCAGATTGGGAGGCCTCCAGTCTCCCCCGCGCCAGGGAGAGGGGTCCCGCGCCGACCCGAGAAATCCGCGGGGACTTCCGCGCGTTTCTGTTTGCGCCGTCTCTCGTTCTTCTGCAGAAGGCAGGGGGGGCTTTCTCCGTCAGCTCCGCCTCGCGGCTCCCGCCCCGCGCCCCAGTCTGGTCCCCTCCACCGGTGGCGCCGCGGCGGTCGAGGGGGTCGGAGGGTGGGATGAAGGACGTCGGAGGGGTGTGAGGAGGAAATGGAGAAGAATCATAATAATCATATTGTACTACGAGTACGAATAATAATAAGAAGAAGATGAGAAGAGGAACAAGAAGGAGGAGGACATCATCAGATAGAGAGGACGGGCGAGATGGAGGAGATCTGCATGCGATGCAGGGCGCACAGAAAGAGGTGCAGGACGTGCAGGAAGGAGGCGGAGGAAGAGCTGGAGAGCATGGGGAGGAAAGGGAGGGGCAGGCGGAGGAGGAATGTACTGGAGGAGGGGAGGGGAAGGGAAGAGGAAGCGGAGAGCAAGGGTAGGGGGTCGGAGGAGAGTGCAGGAATTGAGGGGAGAGGGAGTGGGTTGGGAATGTAATCGGGAAGGGGAGGGAGGAAAGAGGGGGAGAGGGTACTCCTTGTATGGGGGTCGGAGGAAGAGGAGCGTAATGGGGAGGGAGGGGAATGTGGAGGAGATGAGCTTTCACGATAGGGCCGCCGTGATCCCCCACCCTATCCGATGGATGGACGATAGGGAGGGGGGATGAGTAGGGATTGGCACTGGGCGGAGAGGGGGGAGGAGAAGTCCATGAGAAGGTGGTGGAGTACGAGAGAGGACGAGGAGGAGGATGAGGAGGAGGAGGTGAATGTGGAGGATGGGGGGTGGCGGGGGAAGAGGGGGAGGACGATGAGAAAGAGGAGTAGGAGAAGTCGGAGTAGGAGTAAGAGAAGAGGAGGAGTATAACAAATAGCTGACCTTAGGATATCCCCCACCCTCGCATGACAGCAGTGGCGATGCGTCGTGCGTAGCGCAATCGCTGCGCTAACAAACTCCCGACTGCAGCCAGCCAGGCAGCGTGAGTGCACGGGTTGCCTTTGGCTTCCCGATTCGCCACTGATCTTGGAGGTGCGTGCTTCCGCACCTGTGCACTAGAAAAATTGCATCCGACCTTCGCCTTCCTCTTATCATTCCTCTCCTCCCCCTTCTTCCTCCATCTGGCTTCCCTGTCCTCCTGTTGGTGCGGCTTGCTGCAGCACTCGTGCGTTCTCGGGAATGCACGCGTCTGGCGATGTCACGGCCCGCGCTCTTCTGTTTGATGGTCCGCTGGTGTTGATGCTGATGATACCGCTGTCAGTTGATGCATGTGATGGTGCTGGTGCTGGTGCTGCTGTTCTCCGCCTCATCCACCTCTCCCTCCCACTTCTCCCCCAAACATGTGCATGCATGTAATGCGTTTGCACAGCACATCGCGTTGCATAGGTCAATTAGCCCATTGATGTACTGTGTGCAGCCATTCGCTTCACATTGCGGGACCTTGCCATGATATTATTGGAACGGGCTCGATGGTGACTTTTAATAGGTTTTCTGCCATGCTACGTTTCTCTGGTGCGATCCTTTCTGGTGGCACCGCGCTGCGCACCTCTCTCCCAATCCCCGGCTCAAGAGGGAGGGTGAGGAGGAGGATTGGGGATGATGATGTGGAGGGGGGAGATACTAGGGGTGGGTGGGGAGTGGGAGATTGAGGCGGAGTGGATTGAGGAGGAGGAGGAGGAGGAGGAGGAGGAGGAGGAGGAGAGGGCAACCGCAGCCGACCGAAGCCGCCGAAGCCTCATCGCGCGCGAGGCGCGCGCGGCTCTTGCTTTAGAACTGGCGTCCGCTTCTCTGGCTCGAATTGGTCGTGTCGCCAAAAGTCTGGGTCCCCTCCCACCCCTGCCCAAAAATCGCCCTCTCCCCCCCTCCCTGATATACCTACATCCCGTATCTTCTCTCTCCCCTCCCACTCCCTCCCCCCCCCTCCCCTCCATCCCCATTCGTGCCTCCTCCCTTGCATTCTCCTCGTGTGCAAATAAACAATACGTAGCACTCCGCAGTTGCGGATAAGCGTGAGGGGGCTGCGGGGACGTCGGCAGTTTTGCGCGGCTCTGAAGCAGCCCCGCCGCAGGCGTTTCATTCGTACAACTTATGCAAACAACCCGCCGCAGGCGCCGATTTTCCATTTAAGCAATATGGGTCGCGGGGTGGCTCGCGGGTGGGTCGCGGGTGGTTGGCGTGCCTGGTCGCGGGTGGGTCGCAGTTGGGTCGCGGGGTGGTCGCGGATGGGTCGCGGGG
The DNA here is from genome assembly GCA_963575745.1 of Prorocentrum cordatum. Classification (NCBI taxonomy): domain Eukaryota; class Dinophyceae; order Prorocentrales; family Prorocentraceae; genus Prorocentrum; species Prorocentrum cordatum. Next base: position 804,932 of record CAUYUJ010018393.1, read on the forward strand.
TGGGTCGCGGGCGGGTCGCGGGGTGGGTCGCGGGTGGGTGGTGGGTGGGTCGCGGGATGGATCGCGGGTGGGTCGCGGGCGGGTCGCGGGTGGTTCGCGGGCCGGGTCGCCGGCGGGTCGCGTGCCGTGTCGCGGGGGGGACGGCGACAATAAACAACAAACAAACAAACAAACAAACAAACAAACAAGCTACCAACCAACCAACCAACCAACCAACCAAAAACAAACACACAACGACAACGACAACGACAATACTTGACAACCACAACAACAGCAACAGCAACAACAACCATAATAACAGCAACAACAGCATCAGCAACAACATCATCAGCAACATCAACAACAACCAACACCAACATCAACAACAACACTCATTTGAAGGTCGTTCGTTCTTTATTGCCCGCGTGCCTTTCATTTGTACGCCCCAATCCTCGATGCCCGCCCACATCGTCTTCGATCGCACCTCCTTTTTTATGGGGAGTATTTTCCTTGCTCGCCATTGATTGGCGCGCGAGAAAGTCTCAAGCGAAAGCGCCGTTCGTGAGTTGGGGGGCCTCTCTGACAAGGGCCTCTCGGAGTACATCGTGAGGAAGTGTCGAGCGGGAGCCTTTGTCATCGTGGCTGGGCCTCCACCAACTTGGCTGAATTACAAGGAAGGCTCCAGCGAGAGCGCTGTTCCTGAGTTTGGGGGCCTCTCTGGCAAGGGCCTCTCAAAGTAAATCGTCAGGAACTATCGAGCGGAAGCCGTTGTCGTCGTAGTTGGGCCTCCACCAACTTGGCTAAATTACGAGAACGTCTCGAGCGAGAGCACCGTTTCCGAGTTCGGTGGCCTCTTCGGCCAGGGCCTCTCGTATTACATCTGCAGAAGTATCGGGCCAGAACCCTTGTCGCCGTGTCTGGACCTCCACCAACTACTTGCCTGAATTAGAAGAAAGTCTCGAGCGAGACCGCCGTTCGTGAGGTGGGGGGCCTCCCTGGCCAGGGGCTCTCGGAGTAAATCGTGAGGAAGTATCGAGCGGGAGCCTTTGTCGTCGTGGCTCGGCCTCCGTCAACTCGACTGATTTGCGAGGAAGTCTCAAGCGAGAGCGTCGTTCCTGACTTCGAGGGCCTCTCTGACCAGGGCCTTTCGGGGTAGATTGTGAGGACGTGCAGAGAGGGAGCACTTGCTGTAGCGGGGCCTCCGTCAACTTGATTGAATTGCGAGGACGCCTCGAGCGAGAGCGCCGTTCCTGAGTTCGGGGTCCTCTCTGGCCAGGGTGTCTCGGGGTAAATTGTGAGGAAGTGTAGAGCGGGATCCGTTGTCGTCGTAGCCGGGCCTGCAACAGCACTCATTTACAATCAAGTCAGCGCTCGAGCGGGAGCCTCGTTTTCAGAGAAACTGTAGCGTCGTGGCGTGGGCGTGCCGAACCGTTTCCCGAGATCCGCAAGTTTTATTTGTTGGAAGTAGAGTGTTCAACAACAGCAGCAACATCAACAACAACAATCATGTTACCCTCATGCGCGATGCTTCCACACGCAGCATGCGACCATCATGATAACCATCTCCACCATGGGGGATTATTGTTCTATCGCGGGGGTCCGTTATTCCCATTCCCAGATCTCCCGCCCAATGAGATCTTGCAAACACCTCCTCCGAGGAATTTCAACATATCCCGCCTCGAAAACACATGCCCGCGCCCTGCTGCGCCGATGCGAGACCGCCAGTGGAGCCCCAGCCAAGGGTAAAGAACAAGGAAGTATCGAGCGACAGGATTGGTTTGGTGGGGATTGGGGCTGTCGGCGGCGAGGCAAGGACCTGGCCCTGAACACAAAGGGAGGAAGTCTCGAGCAGGGGTGTTGTCGTTGCTGGGAGCGGCGCCACTGCAGAAGAGAGTAGGACGCTAGTCCAGCGTAAAACAAAACGAAGTCTCGAGCGGGAGCGCTGGTTCTGTTAGGACGGCGGTTGCCGGCGGCGATGAGGAACACCGCCTTGAGTAAGAAGGGAAGAAAGGTCGAGCGGGAGCCGCAGTTTTGTCTAGAGGGGGGCTGTCGGCGGCGAGGAACACCACCGTCCTCAGGAAAAAGGGAGGACGCCTCGAGCAGGAGCGTTGTTCTTGCTGGGGGCGGCGCCAATTCAACAGAGACTTGGGCGCCAGTCCAGCGTAAAACGGGAGGAAGTCTCAAGCGGGAGCGCTGGTTTTGTAGGGGCGGCGGTTTTCGGCGGCGAGCAAGAGCACCAGCTCTGAGTAAAAAAGGAGGACGTCTCGAGCGGGAGCGTTGTTCTTGCTTGGGGCGGCACCGATGAGAGAAAGAGTAGCGCGCCAGTCCAAGGTAAAACGGGAAGAAGTCTCGAGCGGGTGCGTTGGTTCTGTTGGGGCGGCGGTGTCCTGCGGCGAGCAAGAACACCGGCTCTGAGTAAAAAAAGGAAGTCTCGAGCGGGAGCGTTGTTGTTGTTGGTGTTGGTGTTGTTGTTGAACGCTCATTTCTGAAGAATAATTATTGTTGATCCCCCCCACCGGAGCATACTATGTTTTCTCACTCAAAGTGTGCCCCTCGACGCTCGCACTTTGTTTTTTGACAGGGAAAGTCTTCCTGCTCAAACTGGGCCCCTGGCCCCCGGGTTACAACAACAACGGCTCCCGCCTGAGACTTCCGTACAATTTAGCCAGGACCCCCGCTCCCGCCCGAGACCTCCTCGCATTTTATTCAGGAGTCGCGCTCTCGCTTGAGACTTCCTCACCATTTATTCCGGAATCGCTCTCCTGGCGCTCTGGAGTCGCGCTCTCGCTGGGGACTTGCTTGCAACTTACTGAAGAAAGGCCTTGCGTTGGATTTTTTTGCAATTTGCCCAAGCGCCGCGCTCCCGACACCCAGGCACCCAGGAGTCGCGCCCGTTGTGGCCCCATGTGCATGCCCTTCGTGGCCCCGCTGTCGCCATTTGTGTCCCCCTCACTGTCCTACGTGGCCCAGTTGCTACCCTCAGTGGCCCCATAGTTGCCTTCTGTGGCCCCGCATTATCTGCACTTCGTGGCCCCCGCTCGTTCGCGCTCTTCGTGGCCCCATTCCCTTCGTGTCCCCGCTGTCGCCCTTCGTGGCCTACTTCGTGCCCTTCGTGACCCTGCTGTCGTTCTCTCTCGCTCTCGCGTTCGCTGTCGTCGCCATCGTCGTCGTCGCCGTCGTCGTCGACGTCGTCGTCGTCGTCGTCGTCGTCGTCGTGGTCGGTCCCCTGTCCGTCCCTGTTGGGGTCGGGTCGACGGTCCGCGGCCGCCCCGCCGATCAGCGCTGCCGCTGGCCAGGCCGACGGTCCGCGGCCGCCCCGCCGCTTGCCGGGGCCCGGCCTGCAGGGAACAAAGGTATACCCCCCATAAGGGGTTCGATCGAAGACGAAGAGGGCGGGTATCGAGGGTTTGGAAAATACGCGATATTGGACACTCGAGCATATAAGGGCGAACGGTCTTCAAACTATTGCGGTTGCTGTTATTGTTGCTGTTGCTGTTGCTGTTGCTGTTGCTGTTGTTGAACATTATTTATTCTAAAGAATAATTATTGTTGGGCCCCCTGGTGCGCGCCCCCCCTGCGCCGCCTAGGCCGCAGCTACATTTTCATCATTTTCGTGAGGAAGCCTCAGGTAAAACGATGTGATCAGATCCGGTTGTTTTGTTGTAATCCGCTTTCCCTTGCAAAAAACACTATAAAATGACATTTCTTGTTCTAATATAATCAAATTTCAAGAATCCCTTGCAAAAAATAAGGTAAAGTGGACATTCGCGCGCGCAAGACGAAATCCTTCCAAAAGCTTAGTGTTCGGAGCGATTTTAACATAAAAACATCAAAAAACCAATGGTTTTTCAACAAAAAAATGTCAAAATCTCATCCCGCGCGCTCTTGCGGATTCGTAGGAAACCCAACACTTTTTAAACATTTCTGTCAAACGGGCTTTTGCGAGCAACTTTTTCGAACTTCTGCGACAACGGTTGCGCACCTGCCAGGGCCATCATCCCTGTCAAATAATACCATGCGGGACACATTCGTTTTTTCTTCGCGCGCGCACGCCGTCGTCGTCGGCCGCGGGGCCCTGAATAGTAGCCACGGTCGTCCGCATGCCACGAAGTGAAGTGTCCGAACGTCATAGGGCGGGAAGCTGGGTGTGGGTGGTGGCGAAGAGTCGTTTGGAAATTTGGTAGAGCTTGAACCGGCCCCCCCACAAAGTGGGGGTATTGCCCGCCTCCTATGAAAACCCTGGCACTGGTGAGAACGGAGTGTCCCCACGTGCTAGTAATTGTTGTTGTTGTTGTTGTTGTTGTTGCTGTTGTTGTTGTTGTTGTTGTTGGGGTTGTTGTTGTTGTTGTTGTTGTTGTTGGTGTTGTTGTTGTTGTTGTTGTTGTTGTTGTTGTTGGGGGGCCGGTTTGGGCGCCCACCCAAACCGCTTGAGCGTGAGCCTCATTTTCAATGAAAGTGTAGCCGGCGCCCAGGCGAGAGCGCCAGGGCGCCTGGAAGGGTCCAACAATAACAATTGCTTAGTAATAGAAACTCAACACAAACAACAACGACAACAACAATCCGCACTGCAGAACCTCACTTCAGCCATTCGCCCAGGGACAGTGAATGACCGTTCGGCCCCCTCACTCTGAGTACTACTCTCTCTCCCTCCTCCTCTGAAGTTGTCTTGAAGAGAGGCATCGGATGTCAGATGAGGCGCGAGCGCGCCCAGCTTGTCCCCCCCCTTCCCCCATCTCACCCTTTGGCGTTTCCTCCCATCTTTTCCCGCCCCCCTCCCCTTTGAGTCCCCAGAGGTCGGGGCCTCCCCTGCCCTCCGCGGTCGAAAACTTGTTGGTGGTGCAGGCCCTGGGGATCCCCGGGGCCGGCCACCTTTACATCCTGAGCCGTTTTTGTCTGATCAGGTGGCCAAGAGTCGGCCCCATGACGGCAGAGAACAGACCCGGCACAGCGATTGATGTTGCGGTGCCCGAATCTGAGTGCCCCCTCCCCCGCGGCCTGAGTCATCTCTCTCGTGAAGCGCCCCCCCCCCCCCCCCCAAGAGCGGTGAGAGTGAGAGCTTTCTTCCCAACTGACCTGGTGCCGCGTGCCCTGGCTTTAACAGGTGTTCGCGCCCAGACATCAACTAGTGTGAGTTTTCCACTCCGCGGCCCTAGAGGTTCTGATCCCCTTCTCAGGCGTGCTGTCGGCCCAGCTCTATCTTTGATCTTCCCAGGGCCCCACAATTGCCCCTGGAGGCTGGAACCGATGAAGCCAGAGGAGCAAGAGGTCATGATGAGGATACGCGAGGGACGCCAGATGCGATTGAAATCAAGGGGGACGTCTCCTGAGCCCAGCCCTTCCTGACATCGTTCTCGTCCCAGAATCGCCCCGACAGACAAAAACAGGTCCCCGACCCGTTCATTGGGACCGGCGCGCCATCCCAAGTGTTTTTTTGCGACGGCCCTGGGGTCCAGCGAAGGCCCGCGGAGGCCGAGAAGAGAGCAGCACCTCCCGCCGCGTGTTTGTTCACGGCCGGCCACTCCCGTCGACGACCCTCGCGCAGGGAGTGCCCTCCCTCTTTCTTCCGGCTCTGCGGCCGCCCTCCGCCCCCCTCCCCCTTCCTCCGTGCCGCCGGGCAAGCAGTTCGCCCGCGTCCTGTGCCAGCTCGAGCGCGCGTGCGGACCGCCCACGCCGCGCTGCGGCGGAGCAGTGTCTTCGTTCACTGCGCGAGGGCGTCTGGGCCCCGTGCGGCCCGCCTGGGGCTGCCCGCATCGGCAAGGGCTGGGACGAGGACGCATCCGATGTGATCCTCGTCCTGGCCTGGTCTTGGGCGCGAGGGCATCCGGGTCCCGTGCGGTGCGTCCGCCGCCCGGGGCGGCCCCGCGCTCCGCGCCAGGGCGGCGGGGCCGCGCGGGCGCTCCCCCGACGGCCCGGGGCCGCGCGGTGGCCCGAGCCCCCCCCCGCGCGCGCGGCTCCAGTGGGGCCTCGCGGGCCGGAGGCCGCGCCGCGTCCTGCTGCTGCTGCTGCTGCTGCTGCCGCCGCTTCTGGCAATAGCGAAGAGTCCTGGCTTGCCTACTGGAACCCACAGGAGAATGTTCTAAGAACCTGTGACAGATCACGCGTCAGGGTGACCTTTCGCCGGAGTGACCTTTCTGACGCGGGCCCAACGGGGCCCCTCGATCGCCGAACGTGATCCGATAGCAGCGGCTTGTGCGCCTGGTGGAGTCCCCGGAGGGCTCCCCTTGGCCGCGCGCTAAAGACTAAAGGTCACTCTTGCCTAGGGTCACTCTTTCGTGTAGCCGACTTTTGCGATCTGCACGACATGTTCTTAGAACATGTCCGGCCAAGACGATATTGTTATATTACATGCTTGATGTTCCAAGGTCAACGGTTTTGTGATTCGAGCGTTCATTGTTCTAGGAACACTTAGTGGTAGGCCAAACGGAATGCCAGGACGGTCGGTCCCTGCACAACCTTCTCGTCTCCTCCCCTGTCTCAATTTTTCAGAGAGAGGTAGTTGTCATTGACAGGTTCGCCCTCGGGCCGAGTCGCAAAAAGTTAGATAGTTATAGACTGCGGAAGGCGTCTCGACTAGAAGTGGGTCTCTGGGCCAGCCAGACCCGTCTCGATTGGAACTGGCCTTTCCAGCGAGGAGCGTCTCGATTGGGCTTGTTGAGGCCAGCGAGAAGCATTTCGATAGAGCCTGTCTTTTCACGCTGGTGATGGCTATCTCTTGGAGGCGTCCCGCGGGGTGGAAGGGGCCTTTTTGGCCACTCCCCCATCACGGGTGTCTCCTAGGACCTGGTCCTAGGGAGGGTCCTCACCAGCTCGCCCGAGCAGGCTGGGACGCGAGGCGGTGTCTTTGCTCTGCTCTGGCCTCCTGGGCTCCATAGGCCCGTTAGAAGGTTCGGAGTTGTGGGTCGGTGGGTTCGTTGGCCTTGTATCACTTTCGTCGGCTAGACCGAGCTGCTGCCGATGTGCAGCACGTTTTCTTCCGCTCGGTGTTACAGTGCACGTCTCAGTGCACATGCAGCCAGCAGAGAGGCATGGGACCGTGAGGGACATCCATTCATTTATTTCTCCGCCCCCTCCACTTCCTCTCCTCCTTCCCTCATCCTCCCCTCCTCCGTCCCTTCTCCTACTCCGCCTTGTCATCCTCCTCCCACTCGTCCTCCTCCTCCCCCTCCTCCTGCGCCTTCAAGTCGTGCGCTTGCCCCGGCCTCTCCCTCCTCCTCCTCATCCTCCTCCTCTTCCTCCTCCTCCTCCTTCCTTCTCGTCCTCCTCCTGTTTCTGCGCGTTACGGTCGGGAACTGTTGGATACAGCGTTCCGCGCCGCCATTTCTGTCCTACCGCGCGTCGGCGCGACACTCCGACCACGTCCCTGCCCCCGAGCGTCAAAGTCCCGCGCTTTTCCCGACTTCCCGCCCCGCGGAGCGGAGCGACACGTGAACCACTTCTTGAAAGGCGTAGCGTGTCGTCAGGGCCGCCGCCGCGCCATGCTAAGCAAAGGCTCCTGACCCCTCCTCCTCCTCCTCCTCCGCTTTTTCCCCCTCTTTTTCCTCCTCCTCCTCCACTCCTTGTACTCATAACTGACCCCTCCGTGTCCGGCCGAGGCTAGTCGGAAAGGCGGGCCAGGCGTAGCGCCTGAGACTTCCACACGGCTTATGATTTTCAAGCTTGAAACCTGAAACAGTCTCACCGATTGAGGGCGGGTGGTTTTCAAATTGCGTTTCTCGCTTAAGCGCCGCGCACACTCGCTTTTGTAAGTTCGCAAGAGCTTCACGGATTGAGGGCGGATCCTTTTCAACATGTGGTTCTCGCTTCAGCGCCGCGCGCACTCGCTTGAAGAGTTTGCAAGCGCTTCACGGATTGGGGGCGGATTTTTTTCAAATTGTGGCTCTCACCTAGGCGCCACGCACGCTCGCCTTGAACATTTGCAAGAGTTGCATGGGTTTAGGGCGAGCCGTTTTCAACATGTGGCTCTTACTTCACCGCCGCGCACACTTGCCTTGAACATTTGGACGAGTTGCACGCATCGGGGGCGGGTAGTTATCAACATGTGGCTCTCGTATGAGCGCCGCGCACATTCGTTTTAACAAATTACATGGTTTTCACGGATTGAGGGTGGTTTCTTCCCCCCCCGTGGTTCTCGCTTGAGCGCCGCGCACACTCGTTTACATCATTGCGACAGCGTGCCAGAGTTGGAGCTCTGGAGCGAATCAGGGCTTTCAGTGCTTAACGGTTTCGTTGATCCGTGGAGTTAGAGTCCCAGACATAGCGTTCCAGCACAATTCTGGGTCGTCAAGACGCAACGGTCAAGATGTTCCGTGGCATCGAAGTTCCGAGAATGGAGTGTGGGTACGCTTGAGGATCTTCCAACGGTTGTCTCCTAACGGGGCTCTTCCGTGAGTGGGAGTGAACCTTTGCAGGGGCCCGTGAAGAGGGAGCTTGGAGGGAGGGTGTATTCCAATATCGTTGATGAGCCTTGGGTGTACACTGGACCTCTTCCTCCTCTTCTCGATTTGTTTGCTCCAGCTGCCCCGACCCGTTCGAGACCATTTGTTTGTTCCCCTCGCGCGAGCGCGGTCTTGGCATGCTCATGAATTTCCAACTCCCTCCCAGCGCGTGCGGGAATCGTGACGTGATCAGGTGGTGGAAGGGGAGGGGGGTGGGGCGGGTCACGGGCGGCATCGCGATTGTTATAACATAGAGTATGCCGTCACTACCTCTTTTGTCCCCGTCTGCTCCATCTCATCGTTTTGCCCCGGCTGCATATCCCGTCCGTGCCCCCTTCCCCAATGACACCATCTCATGGTAGCCATTTCCCATGCTTTGGCTAGTCGCGCTTGCAGGTCTTCTATCAAGTTCGTGCCGAGCTAGCTGAAACCCCACAGCAGTTCGGCAGCTATACGAGAGCACTTCCAATGCTCCATGCGGCTGTCGCTCCGCACTAACCCACGGCGCGCCCAAGGGACTTGCGCTCCTCCTCCTCCTCCTCCTCCTCCTCCTCCTGCCCCTCCTCTCAAAGGGGATGCCCCAGACATCCAACGTCTTGAACAGATCCAGGACGCAAATTAATATGTTGCAGGTTTCTGCCTCCCGGGACCCTCGCCCGGCCACGTGGCCGTCAGCAAACTACTGGGGATGCAGAGCCGGCCCCTGGGAACGGGTTGGGGCTTTCAGGGGCCCCGTTTTGAAATTAGCCTGGCGGTGGACTCAGCCTTTTGAAGTTGTGAGTAACGCAATGGTGAGCATCGTCTTCGGTGGAGCTCCCTATCGGGTCACGAAACGTGTGAGGAGTGTGCCGGTATGGTCGGGGAGGACGCATGCGAACACCGCCGATGGGGCCTTCGGTTGAACTCCCTATGGGGCCACGAAGCGTTTGAGGGGTGTGCCGAAATGCGTGGGGGAGACGCATGCGAACACTTCCATCGGGGCCTTCGGTGAAGCTCCTTCTGGAGCCACGAAACGTGTGAAGGGGTGTGACGGAATGGGTGGGGGAGACGCATGCGAACACTGCCATTGGAGCCTTCAGTGGAGCTTCTCACGGGGCCACGAAGCGTGTGAAGGGGTGTAGCGAAACGGGTGGGGGAGACGCGTGCGGACACTTCCATTGGGCCTTCGGTGAAGCTCCCTTTGGAGCCACGAAGCGTGTGAAGGGGTGTGCTGGAATGAGTGGGGGTGACGCATGCTAACACCGCCATTGGAGCCTTCGGTGGAGCTTCTTATGGGGCCACGAGACGTGTAAGGGTTGTGCCAAATTGCGCTGGGGGGACGCATGCGAACACCGCCACTGGGGCACTCGGTGGAGCTCCCTATAGGGCGAGGAACCGTGCGAGGGGTGTGCCAAAATTTGTGGGGGAGGCGGATGCGAACACCGCCACTGGGTCCTTCGGTGGCGCACCCTATGGGACCTCGAAGAGTGTGAGGGGTGTGCCGAAATGAGCGGGGAAGACGCATGCGAACACCACCACTTGGGCCTTCTGTGGAGCTCCCTATGGGGCCACGAAGCTGGTGAGGGGTGTGCCGGAATGGGGGGGAGGACGCATGCTAACAGCGCCACTGGGGCCTTTTGTGGAGTTCCCTGTGGGGCCACGAAGCGTGTGGAGGGTCGTCCCGGACGCCTGCGAACACCGCCGCTGAGGCCTTTGGTGGGGATTCTTGTGCAGCCTACGGAACGTGTGAAGGGGTTGTGCCAAAATATGGGTGGGGAGATCCATGCGAACAGCGCCAGTGGGGCCTTCGGCGGGGCTCCCTATATGGCCACGAAGCGTGTGAGGGGTGTGTCGAAATGGGCTGGGGGGGCGCATACGAACACCGCTACTGGGGCCTTCGGTAGAGCTCCCTATGAGACCACGAAGCGTGCGAGGGTTGTACTGACATGGGCGGGGGAGGACGCATGCTAACCGCGCCATGGGGCCTTCTGTGGAGCTCCCTGTGTCGCTACGAATCGTGTGAGAGGCGTGCCGAAATATGACTGGTCCGGAGGGCAGAGGCAGGGATGGGAGAAGGGAGGGGGCAGCGGGAGGGAAGGAAGGAAAGACACGCGTGGCGCTGCCCCTTCAAAACGAGGACCCAACTCCACAGGATGGATGGGACAATAATCAAGGAGTCGAATGTCTTGGACAGCGACCACTGGCATCGAGAACCCATCGTGGGGGGACCCTTTTGGCTGTGGCACGCCCGAGCGTCATCCGGTAATGCACGACGTTCCGGCGAGCCACCAGCCAGGGATCGACGAATCTCCATTTTGTTTTCGGTAGCGGTGGTCCTTGTCTCTCCTCTGATCCTTCTCCTTAGCCTCCACTTGTCGGGGCTGATTGTTTTGGACACCCTAGAAGACACATCTTTTCCGAGGGCAGCCCGTGCCCCTTGATGTTGCAGGGTCCGCCTGTCAAGACCCTGCTACGGCCCATCTTCCGCCCCTCCCTTTCCTGCTGTTGATCTTGCCCACCCCTATCACCCTCCTACTGTTGATGTTGCGGCTCCCTCTCCTCTTCGTCCTCATCTTACCTTTCGTCCTCCTGCTTCTGTTTCTCCTACCTCTCACTGGTTATCATTGCTTTTGTGGCGACTTGTTTAGAACTCCTGCTGCCAGTACTGCCTTTTCCTTGCGACTACCACGA